>OZ023322.1:19760546-19873046 GCA_964007375.1 Ophion obscuratus | reverse complement strand
GTTACGTGCATTAAGGCGCTCGCGCGTACCCGCGCTCGTTGCCGGTTCTTTCGCTCGCTGGCGCTCGTGTGCCTCGTCGCCCGCCGCCCGCGAACGCAAACGCGATGTGTCATCGCGCGGTGACTATGCGAGCCATTCGATCGCCGACATTATTGCTCTCGCATCTTCCTCGTCTTCTTCTTATTCTTCTTATTCTCGTTTCATCGTCGCGCTCGCGTCTGCTCGTAGTTTACGCGACTCAACTCTTCCCCGACGATATTATTTTGTCCGCGAGTGTCGTCGCGTCACTCGTTTGTTTCTCGACGTGCGCGGCCCTTAGCTTCGCTCTATCGCCACCTCTCGGCAATCATTCGCGCTCGGCACGGACCGCATCGATCCTACTTCGCTTTTCGCTTTTCCGGACGATCCAGGGTGCACAGTGAACATTCGACAGTGATACACATATTTATATTTTTATATATATATATATATCAGTATATATACGTATTCGGACTCTCGTGACGAACGGTTCGCGGTGGCGCTGTTGTGTGCCATGGCTGAACCGAAGCAGGGTGGCTCGAACTCCCGTGGCAAGCAACAGGACGTTTTCACAAACGGATGGGGCGACACGATGAAGACTATACAGTACTGGCATCCCGAAGGTGAATTATCTACACATCACCACGGAGTACACGAAGTTTACGCCAATATTGCTTAAAATTGGGTTGAAGTTTGCATCGTGGGAATGCAACGAAAATTCTTCTCGATTTTCTTATTTCTTTATTTTTGTTATCTATAATCTTTTTGGGTGTACTTTCGGAAAACCCATAACGCCGATTAAATCGGAATTTCGTGTACACGTGTATTTTGACTCTCTGATAATGAATTTGATAGTGAAAATTCCCGCAAATCTGATTTTCAAGGATAAAACTCACAAAACCTGGTTTTTTTTATCAAGTTTTTCTATTTTATTTTAACAAAAGTTGATCTTAGAGAACAATGTTGCCTACAAAAGTTGTACCCTATAAAAATATTGATCTCTTATGTTATATGTCGTTTATCGTCTAAAACAATTCTATTTCGAGAAAAATGGAATAATGCTCCAATAAGTACATTTTGCTCAACTCCCTGAGATTCGATATTATCGACTTACGCACTTTACCGCGAGAAAGTTGGAGTTTAGTCTTTGAAGTGCATGTTTATTATTTTGCATTTTCTGTATTATATTTTCTTTTTCTTTTTTTTTTGTATTTTATTTTTTACATTTTTTGTTTGGGTTTGGGTTTGTTATCCATTTTTTTGTGCAGCTGTTGATTGTAGATCTTTAATAAGGACTTTCAAAAATGTTTTTGTGATTTTCGTAATTATCGTTATTATTATTATTCATTATAATAATTCATTATTATCACCTTTTCTATTATTATTATTAATACTTTATACAAGTCTTAGAATTTAGTCGGCGACTATGAGAATCCTATGGGCGTATGTCCAGATGGATTCTCTCAAAAGCTTATTATTATTATTATTATTATTATTATTATTATCATCATCATTAGATTTTATTGCTCCGACCAACGCTCTTCCTCAGTTTGCACTAGGAAATATTCACCAAAATCGTTTTGAAAAAAAAATCTAATCTTTTGTATTGTGTATAGACAAACACGTGGAATCAAAGTTTGCCTCATTGGAATGCAAAGAAATTCTTTTTCCTTATTACTGAACCTTTTTTGCTCATTTAGGCTACGAACATCAAGGAAACATTTTTGAAGATCCTTCCTACAGATCCATAAACTTCAAAAAAGCGTTCAGATAGTAATGAAAATAAAGAAATTAAGGGGAGATATACACCTAGGAGCCGGAAAAGAAGGTCTTTTGTGATTTTTTTCAAGGAAAACTATTTAAAATTTCGGATTGGGGTTTTAATTATCTAAAAGTATATACATTCAAAAATATGTTTCATTTTCTTTATTTGAAAATATCAAAAATATACAAGGATATTGTATGATCCTTGGAGCGTCGTAAAAAAATCTGCGTATACGGTACCCACTGGCGTTTCTTCAAAAATCATCTGAAAAAAAAAAAAACCAAAAACATTATTAGATACTATAATCTAGTACTTTTCATAGCCGATTTTGAAAATATCGATTTATGACAAAATGGCGGACGTTTGAACATGAATAGTGATTTTTGGGCCAAAAATTAGTTATTATTTTGCCTATAAAACAAAAACTAAGTAACGGAAAAAAAATCCTATCACAAGTACTAGATAATGGTGTACAGAATAACCACAAAAAACCTCAAGGCAATCGGTTAATTGGTTTTCGAGAAATTTTGGGTACCGATTTGAAAGACGTAGTTTTGAGAAAAACGCGTTTGAAAATTTGGGAATGAATAAATCATGAAATTTGTCAACTTACATGGAATCATCGATACCAGGCCCGTAGTGTAGGTCTTCTACGGTCGACGGAATGTTCATAGCTTCTAAATCCTCGACCTCGACCATCTAGGTGTATATCTCCCCTTAAAGAATTAGGAAGAATTTTCGAAGCATTCGAACAACGAAAAGTTCAACGCCAAACAAAGATACAACAGCCATTTCCTTACCGGAAATGGCTGAAACTAATTGGTTATTATTTATTAACGTGCGCCGATATCGCAATTTATAGAATTGATATTCAATAGTAAACATTTGGCAGCTTTTATTAAAGTGTAACTTTAATTGGGTCGATAATATTTCGTTTTTTTTCTTCACTTTTTGAAAATTGTAATCAGTCATGTGAAATGTGTATGTGTGTGTGACAGATTTTTTAAAAGTGAAATAAAAATATTGAAAAATTATTGATTGCATTAAAACTATATATAAATGCAACCTGTGTGGATAAATGCAGTGTGTGTGCGTGTGTGTGCATGTGTGTGCATGTGTGTGTGAGATACACAACGATTCAGCAGGGACAAAAGTGTAACGCTATTTTGAAATAGCGTTGAAGTTCGCATTGTTGAAACGCAACGAAAGTTTTTTTTTTTACATTTTCATTTCCGTATTTTTATTAGGCTACAAACCCCGCTGAAACATTTTTGAAGATCTTTATTGGGGTTTTATAATCTCAAGTGGGAAAAAGAGTTTATATGGCAATTAAAATGGAGGAAGGAAATAATAAAGAAGAATGTTCGTTGCACTCTAACCATGCAAACTCCAACCTTATATTTTGCACGGAGAATTAGCTCTTTGTGATGGTAATGTATTGACGTCTACGCTTCGATGAGCGTGGCAAAATGTGTTCAAAATGTAGCCCAAAAGGTTGGAACATTACTGGGTTTGAAAAAATATCGAATAGTTGTCCGTGTTGGTGGGGGGGCGCACATGAGTGCGGCTACGCATGCGACACACAGACACACACATACATACAGGCTCCAAGTCGAAATCAATCAATAAAATTACCAAAAATCAACAACAACATTTTTATATAGGGGCCAAGGTGAAATATATTTTATATAGGCCCCAAGTCGAAATAGTCACCGGACTCCGATTGAAAAAAAGAATATTTATTTACTGTTAATCATGTTTCTGTTAAGGAGGTTGGAGCGATTCAGTTGAGTCAAATGACGGTTTATTAATTTTTTTTTTTCAATGAACCTCAAAAAATGTATACGAGGTACAGATTTATTCTGTATATGCTAATTTTTAAAAATATATAATTAAAGGGCATAATTATGCATTTTAATTTTTTTTATTACGTAAAGTAGAAGAACTTTTGTGTTACCACCACCTTGAAAAAGTATAACATTATCGATGATTATTATGAAAAAACTACGACAACGAATGTTTTATACAATTCACAATAAAATTCTGAGTAATTTATAATCATGCCTATTCATATTTACGTCACGAGACTATTGGCCCATGGTTTACGATGGGCAAGATGAGGATTTTTTTTCTAAATGTTTACAAAGGTCCAGTTTGCGTTAATCCGTTGTTAGAAATGGTTTATCTTGGTACTAAATAACAAAAAAAAATACATAACCTTTAGTGTGAAAGTCTTGCACATCTGATCGAACGTTAAATTACATACATTAAACTATTTTTTATCCCTGGTGTTTGGTAGTGAAAAAAGTTCGACAAATTCGTGAAGACTTAGTATAATCTAAATAATAACATGTATTTTTGTTAAATTTAACCGTGGATTGTGGCTAACGCTCCAACCTCCTTAAATATATGAAAATAGTTATGTATATATATCTGTGCGCTTTAATCTTTCGGACGATGGTGAAGTTTACATGCTGTTGAAGTTTGCATCATTGGCATGCAAAGAACATCCTGCTAAATTTTTTTATTTCTTTATTTTTCTTACTATCTGCACTCTTATTTTGTGTTTTAAGGGTATAGATTCCTAATAAGGATGTTCAAAAATATTTCAGTGATGTTTGCGGCCTAAATATGCAAAAAATGGTCAATAGAAAGAAAAAAAATTCGTTGCATTCCAAGGATGAAAACTTCAATACCATAGACCCCGACTACGAAAATCACTTCAAAGTTTTTTCAGGGTCCTCGTTTTTTAATCCACGAGCATCTCTTGAACCAGATTTTTCGACAATAAGAAAATTGAAGAGGCAGAATACAAAAAAAAACGAATATTCGTTGCATTTTCATGGTGTTGAAGTTTGCATCGTTGGAATTCAACGAAAATTCTTCCTTATTTTGTCATTTCTTTGATTTTATTACTATCGAAAGCCTTTTTTTTCTCGACTTTTGGTTATGGAACTCCAATGAGGATTTTCAAAAAAGTTTTAGTCATTTTTGTAGCGTGAATGGGCTAACAAAAATTTCGTTGCATTCCAACGATGCAAACTTCAATACCGTGCATTTTCGTGCTTCCGTGAGCCGCGGAAAGCTTGTGAAGAAATAATGTCCTGCTGCGTCGTATCGATGAAATCATTCGCGGTAACGCTGTGAAATGAGTACGTGAAATATGGGACGCTAAAGGGGTTGTGTGCCAAAAGTCGATAGGCATGAAATATTTGTGGAGCGCGTCCGTCCCGTTGCTCGGCCGCTCGACGTGTCCGATGTTTCATTATATCGCTGAAAGGACATCAAATCGCGAGAGGAACGGTTATTCATGTAACTATTTTATATGTGAGCCATTCCATGCCATTTCATTTAGCCCGTGACCCCGACCATTTTTAAGTTTCCTGATTTTTGTCGTTGTAAAATTGTACCCCATGGACGGATTATCCACAACAATTTTTAGACTTTTATCTCTCCTCTTTTAGGAGTTGTAATTTTACTAAAAATGTCGATTTCCGAAGTTTTGGAAACGTTTAAACGCTAATGACTCCTGATCTGATTGAGATATCGGAAAAAATGATCAGTTATTTATTTCAACGTTTTTTTGCTTCTGAGGTGAAAACTATTAGAAAAAGATAGTCGGCTTTAAAAAAAAAAATTATCAATCAATTCTCTAAAATAGAGTGACGAAGAAAACGTTTCAGGCTTGTCGAAACCGAATTGGAAATCACAAAATCATTAATATCATTATTGGGGATCAAAATGATAAAAAATGATCCCAAAAAATATGATTAATTCGAAAAAAAATATAGAAAAAAATGGGCCCACGACGAGACTAGTCTCAAAAATCATCGAATGGGTCACTCTATTGCACATCATTTGTTGACAAAAAAATAAAAAAGGCAATCAACTTTAAAAAAATAAGTTTTCACTTTAGAAGCAAAAAAAACGTTGACATTGATAATTGATAATTTTTTCATATTTTCTAACGAAATTATGCTTTGAAATGAAAATAATATATATATATATCAAAATTTGTCGATATTTCAATTAGTTTAGGAGTTATCAGCGTTTAAACGTTTGCAAAACTTCGGAAATCGGCACTTGGGAAAATTATAACTCCTAAAAAAGAAGAGATAAAAATCTAAAATGGTCAGTGTCAGGGTCTAGGTGAAGTTGCGTGGAATGCCTCATATATATAATATACACAAAAGCTACAAAACATGTTTTTTATTTATTATAAACGTGAGGGAATACTTTTATTGTAAGTAAATAAGAAGTATTATTTGCATCGCCTTTTCGGCTTTTTTCAAAGCTGTTACACATTTAAAACATCGCTCTCATACAATCCAACTTATATCTGCCCTTTTTTAATATTTTTAATTTCCGTCACACTTTGCATTCTCGCTCTCCGTTACCATCGTTTCTCTTTTCTTACACTCTCTTTTTATTTCCCTAAAAAATGTACACATATTTTAATACTGTATGTCCATATTTTTATTTCTTCATTTTTATGATTATCGAAAGTCATATTCGCAGATATAGATTTTAGTTTACCAAATTGAAATGGAAAAAAATATCTCCAGTTTGCCGTAGATCAACCGAATTTTTCGATCTACCGAAAAAGTGTAGGCAAATAGAGGGAAAAAAATGTTTAAAAATAATTAATTGCAATGCAACGATGCAAACGTCGCCGTCACAAAAATCTCGAAAGTCACAAACTGTGTAAAGCTCTTTGATATTTTACGAACAGTTAGACATTACGGTTCATTTTTGCCCACGCTAATTGATCATGAATTGCACCGGAGGAGGCATTCGGACGAGAGAGGAGAGAGAGAGAGAGAGAGAGAGAGAGAGAGAGAGAGAGAGAGAGAGAGAGAGAGAGAGAGAGAGAGAGAGAGAGAGAGAGAGAGAGAGAGTTCAAGGAGACTTTTACCGCGGCACGGGAATCGAAGTGAGACATGCAAAACTCGTCTGACCATTGTGCGGGCGTTACTACTAAATGCGTGCGTAGACTCCGATCGGTGTTGAAACGTCTTTTCACCTACGTTGTCGTTCGACGAGCGACTCGTAGCTATGATAGGTGCGACCGGATGCTGTGCGTCGCTAGTAAAATAAAAGTTCCCACACGTCGCTCCATTCTTGATCGCTTTGCCAAATTGCGTTTACGCAATTCATTCGTGCGGCCTGATACCAAAAAAAGAAAGCCCTCGAATTCGCACCGCTAACTGTTGAGGGGCAATGATGTTGAAGTTTGCATCGTTGGAATGGAACGAATATAATTTTATTCCAATTGCTAATTTTTCTTGATAAATCAAAGCTACTGCCAAACTTTCTAAGATCCTCATTAGATACTCAAAACCCAAATCTACCAAAAATGATTTTGGATACCAAAAAAAATTGAGAAAAACGAAAATAACAAAAAAATGTATTGCATTCCAACGATGTGAACTTCAACTGCATTGAGGGGCATGGACCTTTCTTCTTTTTTTTTTCTAAGATGTAGATACGTCCGATTCAAGTTCGAGTGCGAGTGAAAAATACTCAAATTTGGGCCGTGTTGCATAGTTTCATTTAAGGGGGTAGGCCACTCTAGAGGCCGAGAAAATAGGCTTTTTGGGGATTTTTTTTTTCAGAAAAACTACAAAATAAATCGAGATTACAAACAAGGGTGTTTATCATACATATCAGTGACGGTATACAATAATTTGTTTGAAGCGATTAATTTCAAAATGGCGGCTGTGCAGCGTTTATCTCAAAACTGCATTTTTTAAATTTGGCCGGAAACATAACTCAGACAATTTTCAACTTTTGTTGAAGTTTGCATCGTTGGAATGCAATGCGAATTCTTTTTATTTCCTGTTCATTCATTTTTATTGTTTTCCGAAATATTTTTTTTCGATAGAATTAGGTTGTAGGTCTGTAACAAGGGTCTTGAAAAAAGTTTAAGGGGTCTTCTTACGTTAGACTAAAAAATACTATTTTCATGAATTTTTTGATAGGTTTATATTATAGATATTGATATAAAAGTTGTTACACTTAATAAATACACCTTCGAAATACATTTTAAAAAATTATTCATTTATTTAAGTAACTATTTATAGACGAAAATGGTAGTTAAAAAAATGTCCTAAACAATTGTACGTCTGCACTGTTGATGCGATCTCGGACACGAACGCGAATATTTAACAATCAACTGATTTTCGATTATAATCCGTCAAGATACATTCCAGTATACTGGTAAAATTTCAAACGAAATTACCGAACTTTTAACAAAAAATTGCGACCCTAAAAATCGTCTCGTTTATTCGGCACTTTATGTAGACGACACGCTGGCCACATTTGTATCTAATAATTGATACAATTATAACTCCAGTTGCCTGATATAAACTGCTGAACGTGTGTAAAAAAATTTATAAAATGGTTCAAAAAAAATTATACATGAAACGAAAAAATACTCATGCGTTTTACAATTTTCGTCAACAGCAAACATTAAAAAGTAACTTTATACAAATTGCCGTCTTTTTATTCATATTTTTCGTTAATATCACAATTAATTTCACGAAAATAGCAACTTAAAAAAATTAATTTGTAAAGCCGTTAAGTATTAAACTATTACATTTTTTAATTATTTAATAACGTGATTTTACATAAATTGAAACGATCTACAAAAAAGGTCCTATGAAATTTTGTGATAAGTCTGATAGTTTCGCCGGAAAAGTGAAAAACATTTTAAATTCACCACAAATTCAACTTTGACCTTGAATAACTTTTGAAAGAGTAGATTTATCATAAAACGATAAAAAACCTTCTTTATCGAGCGTTCAATTCCCTACAAAAATATTCCTTGGGCATTGTGATAGTATCGAAGTTTGCAGCATTGGGATGCAACGAAAATGTTTTTTTTTTCTCTTCGTATTGCCCAATTTTTTTCGGTCTGTTTAGGTTACAAAAATCATTCAAACATTTTTGAAGATCCTTTTTAAGGTGCCATAACGTAAATTTGAAAAAAGGTTTCAGATAGTAATAAAAATAATGAAATGAAAAAAACAAAGAATTTTCGTTTGTATTTCAACGGTGCAAACTTTGACAACATGCATGTTGTACGTGTACCGGTTGGCGAGTTATAAAACTAAAAGTAGCAAGCAAAGTTTTCTCCATGTCATTAGCATGGGAAATAGAAAATGGCGATAAGCAACCTCTAAATATTAATATTAAGGATTCATCTGTTAGCAGGCGTCTTATTTCACCTTACTGCAACTACTGAATAGGGGGATTTGAAGAAAAACAGTCAATTTTTTAAATCACCCTACACACATACACCCATACACTACCGGCCAAAAGTTTCCGGACACCAGATAATTGTGAAACTTTTGATTACTTCGGACAATTGTAAAATTATATCAGAATAATATAATTCCTTACACAGAGTTAGGGAATATTACGATATCTGTGGCCCCTAATTCTGACCACGCAGCCTTCATATTTGACCCAAAATAAGACTTTTTTCAAGAGTCGTCAAAATCGATTCTATCCTTAAGGGGGTGAAACAGGAATTTTGAAGTTTGTATGAGACAACATATTTTTTTTGTCAGATTTGCTCGAAACTTGGCGCAAATACTTTACGATACAAATAATTGAACACGTACATTAGCATTTCCTAAAATTCGACCCTTAAGAGGGTTAAACGGGGGTGTTAAAATTTGGGTGAGACAACATTTTTTTTGTCAGATTTACTTGAAACTTGGCATAAATACATTAAAATACAAAACATCAAATATGTATTTCAGCAATTTTCCAAATTTAACCTTTAAGGGGGTTGAACGGCAGTGGTAACGTTTTTATGGGAAAACATTTTTTTTTACCAGATTTACGTGAAACTTACCAAATTTATTTTATATATAACACTATATGTTTTCCTCGCTGTTCGGTGCGTGTAGACAGTCAAGTAGTAATTTTAACCCCTTAACGGTGTTTGTTTGGATTAACATAAATACACCAAACAAACCCAAACAAATACTCGGTTAATTATTTGTATTCGAGTGTATTTATACCAAGTTTCAAGCAAATTCGACCAAAAAATATGTTGTCTCATATAAACTTAAAAACCCCCGTTTCACCCCCTTAAGGGTCGAATTTCGATTTTTACCACTCTTGAAAAGTCTTTTTTAGGGTCAAATATGAAGGCTGCGTGGTCAGAATTACGGGCCACAGATATAATCCTGCCCCGAGCTACATAATATTTTCGTAAAATAATAAATAAAATGAACTATATTATAATAACATTATTCAGCATTTATCCAGTGATCGAAAGTTTTGTACTTACTAGAAGTGTCCGAAAACTTTTGGCCGGTAGTGTACATGAGGTATTCCACGTGTGGACTTCTTCCCTGACCCCAGTCAATTCGATTTATTTTTTTTTTACATCTGATTCCACAGACTTTAAAAGACACCCTGATTTTTTAAATACATTTTTCGAAACAACCCTTAGTCAAAAAAATGTTCTCCGAAAAAAAACGCTCCGATTAAAAAATCTGAAAAAATTCCCAAAAATGCGTGATTATATGTAAAAAAAAATCTAGCTATCACCCGCAGTGGACGTAGCTTTTTTTCTGTACATTCTGAGCGATCAACGTTTAAAAAATCCGAAAAATTCATGAATTTTTTTGACCATTTTTGAGGAACCAAATGGTTATTCAAAAACGTTCAAAAAAATGTATTGTGGGTATCAAAATATTCAAGTGTCCGCCCGAAGTAAGCGGTTCTTGAATTTTTCGGATTTTTTAAACGTTAATCGCTCAGAAAGCACAAAAAAAAATCATACTTCCACTGCAGTTGATAGCTTGAAAATGTTTACATATAATCACGCATTTTTGGGAATTTTTTCAGATTTTTCAATCGGGGCATTTTTTTCGGAGAAAAAATATCTTTTTTGACCAAGGATTGTTTAAAATTGTAAAGTTTAACATTTAAAAAGGGTTGTAAATTTCAGGGCGTCTTTTACAGTCAATGGAATCAGATTTTTTTTAAATCGAATTTTCAGGGGTCAGGGAAAAAGTCCACCGCATTCACGTGGACTTTTCTACGTCATATATATATATACAGAAACTGACGCAACACATTCATCCACACCACCTGCATGCGTGCGCACACACAAGCCGTTTTCTTTTACCGAGTGGCGCAGTAGTCGCGATTCCAGTGCTGCCGCGCACAAAACGGCGATGCCCATACGCGAGACCTCAGGTCTCTTACATCCGCCGATCAGTGAAATACGAGAATGATAGTTGACCGCGGCGCCGTGGCGGAGCGCTTCTAGTCGACGCGAGACGTTTCGCACGTGTGTGTGTGTGTGTGAGTGTAATCGTAGCAAGTACCGTGGCGCAGCGGCAGCAGCAGCAGCGCCGCGAGATAGGTACTCCGCGACCCGAGCGACTGCCGTCCAACGCGAAAGGGACTAGCGGCGGATCGGCCGGGCGAGCGATAGATTCGCTATATTCCCCTTATTCCTTACAGTGAGCTCGCGCGCGCGCGTGTCTGTGTGCGTGGGTGCACGTACGAGAAAATGCAGTTTGCATTGTGGCAGGTCGCGGTACGGTTGCCCATCCCAGCAGCGTTCGCCCTCGTCCCTCGCGACGTCGCGTCAAGGATCGATGCGAACGCCACGTACGTTCGCGCGGCGACAATACGCGAGAACATTTTCGCGGTTAAATAAGTGAACAATAGGCGCGTTTATAAGTGCGAGCGGGGGCAGGGACCGGAAAACATTGGCGCTCTGTGTCTTCGCTTCCGTTGTGTGGAATCTTTTTTGTCGCATCTGCGCAGTGCCAAGAACGAAAGAGAGAGAGAAGAGAGAAGTGATGAATTATTGTACGGGAATTCGCAGTGACATCGCGACTCGTGGATAACGACGCGCGACGTGCGACACGAGGAAGAAAATAAAGATGGAGGGCAAGTAGGAAAGCGGTTGGGGAAGACGCGAAGTAGAGTAAAAAAAACGAAAGTGTCGAATTCGAGGCGAAATTAGAGATAGCAAGAGCGCGAAAAGAACAGCAGGCCGGATACAAAAGTCCGATAAAGGCCCGACTGCGACAAGGTCGAAGGCAAAGAGAAATGAGCGGACGCGGCGAAGCCATCTCTAACGATCGCGACCAGTCGACGAGCGGGAGCTTAGCACACTGCTGCTACACACGGACGGGAAGGGCTTTTCGTGTGCGCCACGTTTACAGCTTTCCCTCGTCGCTCACCCTGTCTTACTATTTATTCTTCCCCTGTAACGTTGTTACCTAAGAATAATAACACGTTAGCTATGGAGCGCTGACGACCAGAAATCGCTTTCCTTGGACGACGAGAGGCCCGCGGCGAAGGGTGAAGCGAGGAAGGCGCCAGGTGGAGATACGGCGAAACAACGGAGAAGAAAAGAGACGAGACGAGGGAGAGAGAGAGAGAAGAAAAAGGAACCAAGAAAAAATCAGGAAATGAAAAGATGAAAAGAAAGATTAAAAAATAAGGAATGATAGAAAGAAGGAGAAATAAGAAAGAAGAGAAAAAGAGATGAGCTAATAAAGAGAGAAAGACGAGTAAAGAGATGAGAAAAAAGGGAGAAAAAAGTGTTTATAAAATGAACGGAAGCAAAAAGTCGACGATTACGGAAAATCGTTAAAAGTTCAGAGTTCTTTATACTCTGAAAGAATCTTTGGAAAAAAGAGTAGCGGATTTCGTAAAAACAGCACGGCGCAAAAAAGTTGCAAAAAAAATCACTATTTCGCAACCGGAAGTTGAGTAGACGAGAGAGAGAGAGAGAGAGAGAGAGAGAGAGAGAGAGAGAGAGAGAGAGAGAGAGAGATCCGGAAGTACAGAAGAAAAAGCCAAAGAGAGAGAAAGAGATATGGAAAATGCCGGATAGGCGGGAGAGAGACGATGGACAAGCTTCCGAGAGAGACAGACATATATTTATCTCCCCCTCCCCCTCTCAAGGTAAAAGCTCGAGACTAATTGCGAGAAGCACGATCCTCCACTTTCCTCATCATCTTCCTCTTTTTGGCAATTTACACGAAACACTTCTCGAGACCTCGCTCGATAATCGTGCAAACATTGCTACCACCACTGCTGCTGCTGCGACTGTTACTTTTGTGTCGTGTCGCGCGACGAGATGACTACGAGGACCGTTTCGCTCGTCTCGTCGAGAGGCTCACCCCGTCGAAGTTCTCCTTCCGCTCGTCTCTATCGCCAATCGTCGCCGTCGCCGTCGCCAATCACCAGCTCGCCCAAATTGACGCGAGACCAGTTCGACTGCAGGGCTTCGACGAGAATCGCCAATTGCCATTCTCATTCGCTTGCTATTGATTGCTCGCGCGAATGAACGAGTAAAAAGTTCGAAAACGCACGGACAAACGACGAGAAAAAAATTAACGCGGATACGGAAAAGTCGTATGCGAGAATGCTCGAGTGACGAAAATTACGTGGCTTTTTTTACTACCGTTACTATCTTTTCGCCTGGACTTTTTTACCGCACGGAGTTAAGGAGGGACGGGCAAAATGTCGAGAAGCACCTCGAGACCGCGTTTTCTAAAGATAGAAGTGACGAGAAAAGGAGAAATAACGACAGGATGAAAGCAGATCGTGCGATTGAAAAACGAGGGGAAGAAGCTATCTGAGGATTTTTTTGGGACGAAATTGGCTACTGAAATCCGGACACTTTTTTTTCGCGCTGACGTCAATGAGGAATTCTTGAGACCTTGGAGCTGCGAGAAAGCGGAAAACCAAAAAATTCTCGAGGATAACGCGAGGTTTGAACTCGGCTGGTTCTTCTCACGAAGCTCCGATCGAAAAGACGAGGAATTTTATATATGAATGCATATGTATATATGGAAGAATATTTATTGCGGAAATAACGTTTTAAATTTTCGTAGTCGTCGATTGTTGAGTTTCAAGAACGAAGAGGAATAAGAGTTTTCGTCGAAAACGTCGTATGTACAGTCGTTAGTATCGGAGGGTTAAAAAACAATCACGTGGATTCGGCGATCGTTTTGGAACAAACGACGAATTATATATATATATATATATATATATATATATATATATATATATATATATATTAATACATAATATGTATATGTGTATATATATATATATGCATGTGTGTGTGTGTGTGTGTATATATATATATGTATGTATGTATGTATGTATGTATGACGTGACGAAAAAATCAATTCTTACCCCTTCGGACTATGGTATCAGTAGTGAAAAAGATTCATGCCTAATTTGAGATCCCTAACTCAAATACAAAGTGAAAGCGCTCGATAATTTTCGTCCCCATTTGATTCACATGGAAAACTCGCTCTTCACGTTCACATTTGAATAGGTAAAAAGTTAACGAGCATTCGTCAAATTCGCTTGGAAATTCTTGAATCTTAATCTCATGGATTTAAGGTACTTTTTCCACGAAGCCGAATATTTAACAATTAACTGATTTTCTTTTCTAATCAAGTAAAAATACATGCCAGTATACTGGTAAAATTTCAAGCTAAGTTAAGGGGTTGGGCCACTCTAGAGGCCGAAAAAATAGACTTTTTGGGGATTTTTTTTCTTCATAAAAACTACAAAATAAATCGAGATTACAAAAAAAGGTGTTTCGCATACATATCAGTGACTATCAGATCAGATACAATAATTTTTTTGAAGCGATTAATTTCAAAATGGCGGCTGTGCGGCGTTTATGTCAAAACTGCATTTTTCAAGTTGGCCGGAAACATAACTCCGACAATTTTCAACCGATTCACTTGAAATGATGAATATATGTTGAAAAATATATTGTCTATGGAAGTACGTAGGATTTTTTTTATATTGCATAGTTTATTTATTATTAACAATTATCTGACAATTTTTTAGGCATATTTTTCACTTTCCAAAAATTTGCCTAAAAATCGTTAATAACAAATGAACTATGCAATATAAAAAAAAACCTAAGCACTTCCATAGACAATGTATTTTTCAAGGTATATTCAACATTTCAAGTGAATCGGTTGAAAATTGTCTGGGTTATGTTTCCGGCCAACTTAAAAAATGCAGTTTTGAAGTCAACGCTGCATAGCCGCCATTTTGAAACTATTCGCTTAAAAAAAATATTGTATAGAGTCACTGATATGTATGATAAACACCCTCTTTTGTAATCTCAATTTATTCTGTACTTTTTCTGAAAAAAAATCCCCAAAAAGCCTATTTTTCGGTCTCTAGAGTGGCTTAAGCCCTTAATGAACTTTTAACGAAAAATTGTGACTCTAAAAATCGTCCCATTTATACGGCACTTTATGGAAAGTACACACTGGCCACATTTCTATCTAATCATTTATAACGTTGAAGTTTGCCTCGTTGGAACGCAACGAAAATGATTCTCTTCTCATTTCACAAATTTTCTTGCGCGGATTTCAGCTACCGAAATCACGAAAACATTTTTTAGAATTCTTATTTAGCGATCTACAAAAAAATGGCCAACAATGATTTTCGATAATAATGGAAATAAGAGATCGATGAGAATTTTCGTTGCATTCCAACGAGGCAAACATCAACCCTGTAATAATACGAGGCTGAAGTTTGCATCGTTGGGATGCAACGAAAATTAATATTTCTGAATTTCTTTATTTTCTTTTGCGTGCGAAAATCTCTTAACTATTGTTAAGATATTTATTCAGCGGTCTAAAATCTAATTTTATAAAAAAAGATGCATAATAATAAAAATACGGAAAATAAAATGTAAACACAAACTTTCGTTGCGTTCCAACGATTTCAACTTTAAGCTCATAACATTCCAGAGACAATGTAAAAATGTCTAAATCTACTAAATTTGCGCGAATTTTTTAATTCCGGTTTATCGTTGTATATAATAATTGATCATCACTTATTTTCATTAAGCGCCACTGTAATTGTCCAATTATTCAGAAGGGCCCTGCTTATGCCCCCACAAAATACGGCCCTCCGCAAAAGAAATACCTTAAATACCTTTTTGTTTCAATTATCTCGATATCATTACTTTAACACGTATTAAAGCTATTTCAAAAATTCTCGTATTTCTGTTGGAAATAAAGAAAAGAAAGCATTTTTGAATAGCTGAATTATGGGTGAAAGTAATTATATTGAGATTTCAAAAAAGTGTTTCAAAACTGTAAAAAAGAGATCTAAGAACCTTGAACCTCATCTGACGAATATCAAGTACTTGTTGAGGTATCGAAGTTTCATGACGTTGACATCGTTGGAACGACTTTATTCTTCATTTTTCGTTCCTCGATTTTTATCATTATCCAAAGCCTTTTTTTTGTAAATTGAATTCGTAAATCTGTAACAAGAATTCGTAAAAACGTTTCGATGACTTCCACAATATGACTTTGAAGTTTGCATCGATATTTTGTCTCGACTTTTTATTTATGTACTTTACTCATCACCCAAAGCCTTTTTTTTTGCAAATTGTGGTTGTAAGTTTCTAATAAAAATACGAAGAGACATTAAAGTGATTTTCACAACCTAAATCGGCCAATAAAATTTAAGTAACTAAAAAGAAATAATTTTTGTTGCATTCCAACGATGCAAACTTCGATATCATCAAGTTTCAACGTGAGGAGCAAATTTTCGGTGCGAATCAACGGGGAAAAAATATTATCGAGCTCTAATTCAGCAAGCATTTTTTTCGATACCTAGTCATAATGTTCGCAGGGGTAAGAATTGAAAGAGATACTCTTTTACTTTTTTTCGACACACGTTGATATATATATACATATTCAAAGAAAAAAAAGTAGCGAGAAGGAGACATCGCGGACAGCCGCGAGGATAATGTACAGATACACGGATAACCGAAGCATCGACAGGATGTTCAAGAGCCGAATATTTCAGGGTGACCTGAGTCCCGTCCCGATATCGGGAAGCCTTCAGCAATCATCGAGTACGTATACATAGACGAGATATAAATCCTTCGTGTGTGCTTGCGTATCGAAGGCGAAGACCCTCGAGAGGGAAGCCATATTTTCCTCGTGTGCGACGAATCTAGGACGGTCAAAAAAGCATACAGGTATATACGCGCCGATGCGAGAAAAGGAACGGATGAATTTTCCGCTCGCGGACTTGCAACCAATTCACCGTGCTCGAGGCTCGAGATTGGAGTGCGATGAAAATGATTTTTTTTAGTTGCCAATATTTTTTCGCGTACAGAGATTGGTACTCGAATGTTTTTTTTTTTTTGAGACTCTGATCAGAGATCTGCATTCTGTATCGGCGTTGAGAAATTCCGATGGAGATGAAAGTGAGGAAGTAATAAAAATTGGAAAATTTTCCTTGCATGAAACGACCAATTGAGTTTAAAAAAAATTCGATTTTTTTCTGCAGAATTGTTCTTTTGTGATAATAAAACAGAATGTCAAAAGGGTTTTCCTTCGTAATAATTCTAAAGATAATTATTAATTGTTTTTATATCACAATTCAAGTTGTAGATGTTGGCGCGAAATGCCACGCTATCGGCGCTGGCGCTTACGACGTCACCGTTCGGACGCGACCGAATAGGCTATGCATACACGCGAGTGTACACAAATGTGAAATTTGGTGTTATTTTACATCTGAAAACATCTCGAGCATAATGAAAAGTTTAAAAACTAGTTTTATTTTCGTGCAACGATGTGTGAAAGTGGATTTGTGAAAGCAAATTCAAGTAATTTGCCGTCCGTGGATTTTTGGGTTAGGAGAGGCTTGATAAATTGTGTCAGTAGCCGAGTAGAAATTGTTCTAGCCTGTTTGAGTTACGACCTATTAACTGGCTCGCCCAATTGAGCTCATACGAACTGACCAATGGTTGGCTTGCTATGAGCTAGTAATATTGTGAATGTTTTGTTATCCAGCCCTTGTCTAGTCACTGCCCGTCTGATCGTAGTCACAAATGACAAAGTAAGATTATGCGACTACGTATAGTTCCATCGAGCGAATGGCTCATGGCTGACTAGCGAACATGAGTTTTAGATGGCTTTAGAAAAGAAAAAAAATTCAAGTGAGCACAACGCCATAACCTAGCCAACACTAGCTAATTGTGGTTATGCGCCCCTTGGCTAGTCACTGTCCAGCCGAGATTGGTCACGAAAGATAAAGTGTGGTTATGTGACTACGTGTAGTTCTATCGAGCGATTGGCTCATGGCTGGCTAAGCAACTTGAGTTACAGATGGCGTTGCGAATGGCGTTTCGAAGCATTCTCATGGCGAGATACCTACTTGCAAGTAGGTATCTCGCCATGACTCAGCCAGCTATGCGGCTGTGCAACCCTTGGCTAGTCACTGCCCAGCCGATCTTGGTCACAAATGACAAAGTGTGGTTATGTGAATACGTGTAGTTACATCGAGCGACTGGCTCATGGTTGGTTAAGCAATTAGAGTTACAGATGACGTTGCAAATGAATAAAATCCTCAAGTCGGTATATCGCGATGACCTAGCCGACACTTCCCAACTGCGGCCGCACTAGCCGGAATAAATGATCGGACAAATACAATTTAAGGTTATGGATTTTTACATTTGTTAATTCACCCATTTTTCAATAATCTGACATTATGTAGTGTAACGTAGGTAGACGATACGAAAATTCAGAAATTAAACAAGTAGAACTGGCTCAGTGGACAACGTCACAACTCATCACCCAAAGGTCCCGGGATCGAAACCACGTTACGGCATAAGCGTTTGTCTGAGATAATGCAAAATTGAACCATTAATATATTTACAGCGCAAATATCATAACCCTAATTAATGAACAATGAAGAATATCGTAAAAGGGTCCAATGCTGTAAATAATGTGCAAAAAAAATCACGAAAATATAAATATATAGCCGCATATTTTTTGTTCCCAGTCGGTAGCTGAAAAAACTAGGTCATGGCTAGGTTAGAAATATAATACAGCCGTGGGATATTTCTTTCTATCTAGTCACCATCTAATTTATTGTATTCACTCACTAGAGGGCCAAATGGTTACAAGGCTGGGTAGTCAATCGCTAAGACGGCTAGCTAATGGCGATTCGAAACATCACTTTACTAGCGTGTGGCTAGGCGGTGATGAGTTACGTTTTCCACTCGGGTTATTGTCGCTACGTATCATAAGCATATTGAGAAAGATGTATTCGAAAACAAATATTTAACTGTAGTTAATGTTATAACACGTTTACACTTGCATCATAATGGTATTCACAGCAAAAATAAGTGGACGATGATTTCGGGTTGACACGTCGTGTTGCATCGAACACACAGATTTCGACATTTTACGTCTTGTGGCACATTCTGAAATACCTTATTCGGGGCATTTATTGTCGTCTTTATACGAAGAAGAACTAAACAAGCCTTATACGATTTTGTCGTTGCCATCGTTGACAAAATACGCGTATCCCATGAGGAGTTCGTATACCGGCTTTCGAATGGTGACGTCACAGAGCGCTAGGGTAACTTCGGATGCTCTCGGCGCGTTTTTGATGAGCCGAACAGAACAACAATTTCAAAGTGCTATATCGTTGATAATTGTTGAAAAAAAAAAACGAAAAATACTTTGCTTTAAAAACCGGATATGATCTTTAGAACGAAAAAAAAATCATTTAATAACCCAACTCGATGGCCAAAGATGGGAAATTTGGGCAATTAGTTGGCTCAATTTTGTTTGGGGGAATCGAATGGAAATCGGCATCGTACTGTGGAAAGATAACGTTGAAATGCAACGAAAACGATTTTTTTCCCCCAAATTTAAGGCAGATTCGAGCTACGGCAATCAAGCAAACATTTTTTAGGAGTCATTTAGGGATCTAAAAAATATTCGCAAAATATGATTTTGGATAATAATGAAAATGAGAAATTGAAACGAATTTCCGTTGCATGCCCACAATGCAAAGCGTGAACCCCGTATGAAAAGTTGGAAGTTTCAATTTTTTCTGCAACTGTTATTTGTAAGTATGGAAAGAAAAGAAATACTGAGATACTTTTCGGTGGAGACTCAACATATCGTAATGAGATTGAAGTTTGCATCGTTGAAACGCAATGATATTTGATTTTCTTCAATTACTCAAACAAACAAAAATTCGTTTGAGCCACGAGAATTAGTGAGAGATTTTTCGAATGCTCATTTAGAAATCTACAACCGAAATTCGCAAAGAAAATATTTTATATAATAATGTAAATAATAAAATAATAAATAGTAAAATGAGTTTTCGTTGCATTGCGACGATGCAAACTTCCATACCAAATCATCATATCGGATGGTATCCGGTATTTTGATGTATTCTATCTGTATTAAAACAAAATTCTGTATACGTTCAAAAGATTCTATATTCATTTTAATTCTATATATGATTAATTTTACATTAATTTCAACATTCCATCCACTCGTACAACTCGTCAAATGTTAGGTACTATCTGCGGGGGTCGCGCGTCTGCGACAAGAGGGAAAGAAGTGGAGTTTCGAGATGTATGTATATCTGGACCAACAGGGGTTGGGAGAAGGGTCTCTATACGGAGTGCAGAGTGGACACGTATAATGTAGTGTTGGGCTAGGGCAGGGTGTGGGCAAAACTTCGAGAGGGATAAAGAGAGAGGGAGAAAGAGAGAGAGAGAGAGAGAGAGAGAGAGAGAGATAGAGAGAGAGAGATGCTTAAGCGATAAAGGTATGAAGCAGAGAGAAATAGAGGGAGAAGAGTGGAAGGGGGGCCAAGAAACGAGGGAGAGTGAGAAAGCAAAGGAAAAGAGCAATTTTTATTCGATTTAATTTATTATGCCCTAACATAGACTTTCTCAAAAAACATTTTCAAAAAATCATAAAAATATACGCAATCTCGTAAAGCGTACAAAAAAGTGCCAAAATATACGAGAATAAAGAATAAAAAAAACTTATATCGAACAATGTGTCATCACATATTCGAAGTTATGTAAACCATTTAAAAAACGGAGAAAATCAGATAAAGCCCAAAAATATTTAAAAAAAAACAGAGCAAAACACTGGATAGATATATCAGAGATAAATCAAGAACCGCAAAACGCAAAACCCGCGAGTGAGAAGTAAAGAGAAATAAAGATAATAATAATACCGATGCATATGCAGATAATGTAATGCAGATACAAATTTAGAAGTTGGACGCCTCTCCGGCGTTCATTTTTGGCAGTCAGACCGACAAAGACAGATAGAGAGTGAGAGAGAGAGAGAGAGAGAGAGAGAGAGAGAGAGAGAGAGAGAGAGAGAGAGAGAGAGAGAGAGAGAGAGATAGATAGTTTTATTAGTGTTCTAGGATATTAAATATCCTCTGGCACACAGAACTTTATACAATGCTCACAAATTATTTTTCCATACAATACAGTTTTACAAAAACCTTACAACGAACCGCATATTGATGATACATTTAACAATGACGTATGAGTCAAACGCCTACCCGTTTTCGCTTCTACATGAGAGAGAGAGAGAGAGAGAGAGAGAGAGAGAGAGAGAGAGAGAGAGAGAGAGAGAGAGAGAGATTCGTACTCTGAGGAGTAAAACCTCCCTAAGAGTACCGTGCACATTCTTATGAAAGTGTATATATTTGTAGGAAATACATGTTCGCTGTGCAGTTTTTGTCATACTTTTCTAACCTATGTTAGCAATGATCTTAGTTTTAGGAATAGTTATAAAATAATAAAAGTTATAGAATCGATGATAATAATAATAATGATGATAAATAGTAAATATAAAATTAAAATAAATAATAAGCAAGAGGCCAAAAAAAAACGATGTTAAAGTTTGCATCGTTGGGATGCATGGAAAATTCGTTTTAATTTTTCCATTGCCTCATTTTCATTATCTGAAAATGTTCCTTACATATTAAGGCTGAAGATCTCTAATAAGGATCCTGAAAAAAAGTTCAAGTGATTTTGGAGGCCTGAATTTGCGAAAAAAAATTAGGCCACGGAATTTCCGTTGGGTTCCAACGTAGCAAACTTCAATATCACAAGAAAAAGAGTGAGAGGAACGGATGAAACGGGAAATAGTGCCAAAGAACAGGCTTAGTGGGAGTTTAACGAAAAACTAGGTGCCCCAGGATATACGGTGGAAAATCTAACGACCGCGGGAGGGTTTTAGAACCCTTCGAGAAGGGGATGAAGTTGTGTCTCTGTGTGCGAGGTGAACCGTGCGTGTGGTGAGGAGCAGGGGGGTGGCTTAGAGAGTAGAGCAGAGGGTGTCGGAGAGAACGGGTCGTTGACCCTCGTCGCAGCTGTTATTGATCGACGAGCGGGTGGACTCTGGCAACATGGCTCTCTCGCGCTCGGTCCTTATGCCCACTTGCCTGGCCTACCTCAAAGGATCCTCCACTGTTCTCTTCCTTTTCTTTTTTCTTGCGTTTCCACTCGACACTCGATCATTCCTCGCGGGCCCACACGTTTATTCACTCTTTTCACTTGTCCAAATGCCCTTGTCTTCTCTCTCGTTCTTCCCTCTCCCAGGACGAGAAATTCGATCGTTATTAGCTATCATCCTGGCTCAATTGGCAGGGACGAGCACCGACCAAGTTTCGGTGCCTCGATCGGGGTGACCTAGTCAGTTGGGTATACTATGTGTGTGTGTGTGTGCATGTATATTCATGTCAACTTCACCTCGTCAGCTGCAGAGTCGGACGTCGTATTTCTTCCGGGCGATGAAAATTTCCCGTAACTTTGCGACCTGACGAATTAGGCCGGAAAATGGCTCGTTGTGGAAATAATTCCGAGCTTTGTTCGGAATTCCTTTTGAACGTTCCTTTAAACTCCTAAAACGTCCTTTTAGTAATGGATGAACGGAAGTGAATTTGAAAAATTCTTTGGCCCATCGCAGGGGCACAGCAGCGGATTGCACCACCCCAGGCTAGTTTAAATTCAATTTGTTATTATATTCAATCCGTATTTCATGTTTTGTAAATGCCATTCGCGGTTAAAACTTCTTATTCAATTCATATTCAATGGATGCTTATATAATTGTTTTACGTTAAAATCGTGTATTGGATGCAAATCTAATTCACATTGAATTTATTTTTAATTCCAATTGAATTTGTATTTAATTTATATATTTGTTATATTCAATTTACTGAGGAAGCTAATACGCAGGAGATTTATGATTTCGCTGAAGTTTGGTCAATGAAGATATCCATTGAAGGCGTTAGGCCACAGTAACGGGTATAAAATCATGTGCGAATTTAACAATTTGTTTTTGTATGAAAAAGTGATTCACTCATGAAAATAATTACACATCTATTTAGTATGAATATCAAGCTGTTAGAAAATATATATTTTTTCTTTTCGATGTACAAAATGGCCGACTACTCGAAACGTCTCGAAACAGCATTTTTCCAATTGGTGTGACAAATAACTTCAACAATTTTCAGTCGATTTACTTTGAATTTAAAAGTTATGTTCCTAATTGCATTTCGCAGAGAAGTACTTACGGAAATTCTGATTAATCGAAATCTTTTCATCTTATGAGCAATTTATGAGCAGCTATAACGAATTTTTTTACTGAAAATTCATTTCTTAAGTTCAAATACCTATAACTTTTGAATGAAACAATCTTTTTTAAATTCCGTACGTACTTCTCTAGGTATTCTAATGTAGATTGACGAGAATTTTTGTCTTTTGTTCTAGGTATAAAATTGTGGATGCTAAATTTCACGCCGCGGAGCACCTAAAAAAAGATGACAAAAGAAAATATTAGTAGTTGGCCATTTTGTACATCGAAAAAAAAAATTCTAACAGCTTGATATTCATACTGAATAGATGTGTAATAAATTTTATGAGTGAATCACTTTTTCATGCGAAGAAAAATTATTAAATTCGCACATGATTTTATACCCGTTACCGTGGCCTAACGCCTTACACACGAAAAAAAAATGGTGAGAACTTTAAAGCCCCCGCCCCCCTCCACGGGCTAACGAAGTTTTTTTCAAATCAGAAAAGATCAGGTCTGATAACGTGACCTGGTTTTTTTCAACACGAAGTATTTTTACACATGGGTAACGAGTTGAAGCGTTTGCTGTAGCAATCAGAAGTCAAATTCTTTCGAAGGCTTTTCAGCTTCATGCAAAAGGTCGGAGGGTCTATTGGAAGGGCTAAGGACGCGACCGTAGGGCGAGAAAAATGGACAGAGAATGCGTTTTTCGGGAGCCGGAAGTTCATTCGGCAGTCATATATATATATAATAGCAATAACGGCAATAATAATAATAACTGTTATATATAGCCACCCGAAGAAACGGAAAAAATTAATTTAGTCTTTTAACCTTTTTTTAAGCATAATTTCTTATAAATATATATGTATATGGAAGTAATGATCTTGAAGTTCGCTTCGTTTCTATGCAACGAAATCTCTTTTTCATATATTGTGTCTCATTTTTATTATTTTACAAAATATTGTTTTGCAAATCAAAATTCTGGATCTCCAAATAAGCGACTCAAACGACGATTGAGAGATTTTTTCGTAACGAATATTGACTAAAGTAAACTCGAAGAATAGAAAAATAATCATTTTTATTCCGTTCCAACGAGTGAAACTTCAATTTCAATGTAAACAGTCATGTTTGAAACAATTATGAAATCACTAAATTACATTTTTCCAGTTTATTTGGCCGGTTTTGTATATTACAATTTTTTATCATTGTTGTTGTTATATGTTATGATAATTTTAATAATGATGGTACATAAAATAATAACAATCATTGTATGTGCATGTATATATATAAGCAATGATTGAAAAAATGATAAAATTACTAAACGTCTTTTTTCCGTTGGAATGTCAAATTTTTTCAGGTCAGCAAAGCCAACAGGTGGAGCAGGAATTGGCGACGAAGATGCTGCAAATTCAGAGCAAGCGATTCTACCTCGATGTGAAACAGAACAAGAGGGGAAAATTTATCAAAGTAGCCGAGGTAACATCGACGAACTTTCTTGTCCTCCTCTTACTCGTAATTACTACCCAGGTAGGAAATCAAAAGGCTGACAATGGAAACAAGCTTGTGCGAGCCTTGTTTCACCGAGCCTGAGTGAGACAGACCTGGGCCAGGTTTCATTGCATTGTTTGGAGCAGCCTGGAATCAAGACTGGCTGCTTAGCCTAAACTCAGGGTTATTTCAAGCTTTATTCAGCCGGTGAATTTTAAGGCTAATAAATCAAGGCAGGATGCAGGCTTGTTTCAGGTTGTAATAAAATAAAATAAGTTGAAAATAATATTTTTTTCTGTATTTTGATGAAAAAAAAATTTAGCAATAAATTTGTCGGGTGCGAAGACACGAAAAACGAAAGCGAAGGAGGCAGCTCAGAACATTCGACCATATGCTCTTATCGATATTTATGAGGTACACAAAAAAGTTTTTTTTTTTCTCGTCGCACACAGATTTCGTATATACTCACTCTCTGGAGTTTGCGTACACTCTGTGTATTACGTGTCCCATAAACAACAAATAAAATAAAGTATTGTTTTTAAAAATATTTTTTATATATATTTTATAAGAAATAATATAATGAATAATAAATATATATAATAAAGAAAATGAATTCTTTACAAATTTATTAAATTTACCCCAATGTAGAATATAGAAAACTAAAAACAGGCCTCATACAGCCTCGAGAAGAGTTTGGGATAAGCCTGGTCATAAATGCTCGTAAAGTCTTCATTAAGGCTCGTTTTGAGCCTTGTTGTGTCGTCGTTTCAGGCTTAGTACAGGCTGTTCTACCAGCCTTTCGTCAAGCCTGTGTGCAAAAGCCTGAAACCGCGTTATCATTCAGAGGTTCAGCTAGGCCTGAAATCAGGCTGATGCTCAGCCTGAATTAAAAAATGTGAACCTTGTTTCAGAGCTTGGCGAGCCCTTTTTTCATCGTCAATTCCTACCTGGGTAGTGAAACGAACGTACAGTGAATGTTTGTGACTGAAGAAAAAACATTTGTTTCTTGATGTTGTTTTATTTATTTTTTTTAGATCGGAGCTGATGGGAGGAGAAGTCAAATATTTTTGGCCCTCAGTACGGCGTCGGAGTTTCGCGACTACCTCTCATCATTTAGCGATTACTATGCGTCCCTCGGTAAGACATAGCAATATACTAATCTTTTTTTTCCTAATGCAGTTTCGCTATTACAATTGGAAAAAAGGTACATCTTGTTTGCAAAATTATAATGTCGAAGTTTGATGATGCTGAAGTTTGCATCGTTGGAACGCAACGAATGTTTTTTTATATTTTATTTTTCGGGTCTTTATTATAATTGAAATTTTTTTCTTATAGATTTACATTGCAGATCGGTAAATAAATAGCTTAAAAAATGGTTGAAGGTTGGCATAATCTGCCAAAAGAAATGAAAGGAATTCAGGAATATTAATTTTTGTTGCATGCCAACGATGCAAACTTCAACCTCATGAAGGTTGCATCGTTGGAAAGAAACGAAAATTCTTTTTTCTTCTATTTTCATTAATAGCGAAAATATTTTCTTGCCAATTGATGTTATATATTTTTAATAAGGATCCTGAAAAACGTTCGACTGGTTTTTGTAGCCCAAATAGGTAAAAAAATGCTTTGGCAATCTAAAAAAAAAAAAATTTCGTTGCGTTCCAATGATGCATTGCGAACATCATTGCAAAATTAATGAATTAATTATGTATTATTCTCCGAAAGAATCAGTTAACTAAATGTGTAATTGAAAATCAGGGGGAATTTTTCGCAATAAATGTTTTAAGGCGGAATACACATTTAGACAGGAAGAAAATAAGCAATATTGAGGGATTTTTTATACTAAGAAATAATTATTCTATAATTATCAAACTTTAGGTATACTTTAATAGTATATATAAGTATACAAAACAATTTTTTTAAATTAATTCATCATCAAAATGGCGGAGCTGTGGCAGAGCAAGGTCGCCATGGGAATGGCGAATCGGCGTGCAGTCTAGCTTCCCGTAGACTTCGATGTGCGAAAAAGTTCAAACATTTTTTCAGTTAGAACATGTATAATTTCTATGTGACGGTAATCAAAATGAAGAAAATGCAAATTTGAGAAAACTGCACTTGCAAAAACAAGCATTTAAAAAAAAAATCAACATTTCACGCAACATTTCTGTGAAATGTGGATTAAAAAAGTAGTTTTTTTTTTCCAATTTTTCAAAAACAATTCTCGTCAAGTAGAAGGTACCAATATTATCAATATGTCTACCAAGTTTCAACTCAATCGGCTTAAGGGGCTATACCTGTGTGAACGCTGAAAATTTGGGTGATTTTCGGGAATTTTTTGGAAGAAAAGTACTCAATTAAATGTTTCGGAAAATGAAGAATATATTTGGCTATATTTGACCTATATTACGAAATTTTTTCATAGAAAAATATTGAGATCCAAGCGACTTATGCGCTGCCTTCGGAGGCGCAAAAAAAAACGTTTTTCCACTGCTGACATGATTCCGGCCGATTGAGCAGCTGAAACCGAAAAAGGAAAAAAATGTCGTTAAACTGGAAGGTATTTCCTGTAAAATGACGTAGAATTTTAGAAAAATATCAAAATCTAATAAAATGGCGTAGTTATGAAAAAAAGTATGTTTTCTTGCCTATAAAATGGTCGTTTTTTCAATGACAAATCGTCAATTTTCATCCAATCAAAAATATCCTACGTCATTGTAGAGTAAGTATATTCAAGAGTACTCGGTTCAAATTTCAAGTCAATCGGATAATTGCTCTTTGAGTCACAGTGTCAGCAAATTTGAAAAATCTCATTTCGAGAAAAACGCGTTTAAAGATTTAACTATCGATTTTTGCAAGATACAATGATATTGATATAAATGATATGAATGATAATGATATTCTTGAAAGTATAAACTTTCGAATAAGGCAAAAAAATGGATTTTTTAAAAGTGTCACAGTGGTATAGCCCCTTAAACGAACTCAATCGATGTCATGAAGTTTTGGAAATTTTTTCCTTAATTTTAATACTGAATTACCCGGCGAATAACAATGCAAAATGGGGAGCGGGAGAGGGGTGAAAATGACGACGCGATTTGACAATTGACGAGAGTACATTTGAATTGACCGTTTAAATGACCGTACCGATCGAGCAGGTCCACCCAATCTGGAGAATTTGCCGGACGACGGAAAGCTCAAGTCGGAAACGATGGTCAAGGACAACAGGCGATATTATCTCGATCTCAAGGAAAATTCCCGTGGCCGTTTCCTGCGGGTGAGTTACCCTGTATGTACCGAACATCAAGTATCACATTATTTATAATAAAGAAAAATATATATATATACATATATCACCCAGTCCCGGAGAACGCTCTTTCGATTCACGAACGTCAAATCAATCCGCTCAAAAATCTCAATTATTACTCGGCAAAAAAAACCGGATATGTTTAGTAACTTTTGGGTACCTTTATTTTTTATGTGAAAAACGTTATTTTTTTACCCTTATAAAAAAAAACAATCCATGCACGTATTAACTACTTACTATTTTCAGTTCAAATACGTACCCAACAAACCCAAACAAAAAATACTACTTTTATTCATCATATCCGTTTACATCTATTCATGCTTATTTGCATTCACTCCTTTTATGTTCTCGGCAAAAAAAAAATCCAGATATTTTAAATACATTTTGGGTGCTATTTTTTATTTGAGAAACGTGATTTTTTAACTCTTGCAAAGAAAAATTCATGTAAATATTACTATCACTTTAATTCCAAATATGAACCCAACAAACCCAAACAAAAAATACAACTATTTTTATTCATCATATGTGTTTACATCTATTTATATTAATTTGCATTAATTCTTTTTATATACATGTTTCTTCTTTATTCTACTTAATCCATTAATTTATATAAATTCATTTTACTTGTGTATTGATTTGTTATAATGATTGACTTGTTATAATGAGTTGACAATTGATTGTTTATAATGTATTTACTCTATTTACATTGACAGCCTTTTACTGATATGAATTCGAATATAAATTGCAATAAACGTCAAATACGAATTATAACGAAAGGGAAGATTTTCAAAAACTGAAATCCCAAGGAATCTATAAATATATATATATACACACACATGCAGGGTGTCCTGATATGAATGGTTAACCCTGCAACTGTCGATAAGTGAGATCATGTCCCAGGGTTGTTACGCATATGGAAAACAGAGAAAACTCAGGGAATTTCTTTTCTCCTGGAAGAATCAGGGAAAAGTCAGGGAACTTTGGAAATTCTCTGGAATTTTCTCGGAATTCACTTTTTGCAAGAATTGCGAAAAATGAAACCGACTTGATGAAAAAATTGAACAGTATGAAAATAAAAAATTTTGTATATTTTAAATATTTATATTGTTCTTCATAATATACAAAAAAAAAGTGATGTCAGTGCCAAACATTGAAAATTGAAAAAAAAAAAAAAACTAAAAACTAATTTACTGTAAAGCTCTATACAATTGCATTCGATCGGTCGATACACAATCACTTCAGTATTATTATAGACAACTGTTCATATTTATTTTTGATTTATGGTTACCAGCATACAAATTTCTGTTTATAATAAAGAACAGACTCTGTATTTGCTTTTAATGTTTTTTTTTTCTTTACAATGTTTAAATTATTTTTCGAATTTCAGTTAAATAAAAATTATTTCTTTTTTTAACATTTCCATATATTTGATCTTAAGAAAAAAATTATGTTATCCAGTTCAACATAATTTTTCAATAGAAGGATCGAATTGAGAATTTCCTTTGTCTTTTCAAGTCGGTTAGAAATGTTATGTTTTTTGTTTCGCAAATTAATTGCTATTTTTACGTATATAATTTTTCCTATACAGTTTGCAACGTTTACAAATACTAGTATCGTTGAAACGAGACTTCACTTATGGTCTTTATATTGAAAAAATATATATTTGATGAGAACAAAGTGTTCTTTATTTGGCCCTAATCTGGCTCATTTGCAAAACTTGTATGGAAAACCTGCAAAAGTCAGAGAATTTCTAATCCGATAACGCGTAAGAACCCTGTGTCCTACTGTATACTGAAATTCCACTTTAGTAGAAGTCCCACGGTTTTTGGGATAAAAATCATCCGCTTTTCGTTTTTCGCACGTCATTCCTACAAATGATAACTTTTTTTGACCCGGTTTGAAAAAAAACTCTTGGTTATTTGTTTCGTCTAGAAAAATCTTCTTTTCAACCTTAAGTATTAAGGGGCTATACCAGTGTAAAGGCTGAAAATTTGGGTGATTTTCGGGACTTTTTTGGAAGAAAAGTACTCAATTAAATGTTTCGGAAAATTAAGAATATATTTGGCTATATTTGACCTATATTGCATAATTTTTCATAGAAAAATATTGAGATCCAAGCGACTTATGCGCTGCGTTCGGAGGCGCCGAGAAAAAAGTTCCTCCACTGCTTACACGATTCCGGCCGATTGAGTAGCTGAAACCGAAAAAGGAAATAATGTCGATAAACTGGAAGGTATTTTCTGTACAATGACGTAGGATTTTCGAAAAATATCAAAATATAACAAAATGGCGTAGTTATGAACAAAAAGTCTGTTTTCTTGCCTATAAAATGGTCGTTTTTTTCAAGGCCAAATCGTCAATTTTCATCCAATCGAAAATATCCTACGTCATTGTAGAGTAAATATATTCAAGAGTACTCCGTTCAAATATCAAGACAATCGGATAATTGCTTTTTAAGTTACATTGTCGGAAAATTTAACATATCTCATTTCATATTCTTGAAAGTATAAAAATCTGATCTCATATTCTTGAAAGTATAAACTGTCGAAAAAGGCAAAAAAATCGATTTTTTTAAAGTGTCACACTGGTATAGCCCCTTAAGGAAACTTTATGAAAAAATATCATTTGCAGAATTTTCATACAAACCAATTCGAACATTTTACTTTGATGCGGTATAAGAAAAATGTACTACGCGTATCGTGCCAATTACTCAAAAAGTTGCTCAGTTATTGTCGATTCATGTCATTTGTATAAATGGCATGCGAAGAACCAAAAGCAGATGATTCTTTTTTTTCAAAAAGTAGCATAAAGCCCAAAATCTCGTGAACCGTGGTTTCTTCTTTACTAAACTGAAATTCCAGCATACAGTAAGACATGATTTGGCCTATCGACAGTCGCAGGATTATCCTTTCATAACAGGATACCTTGTATATATAGCAATGAAGCAATATAAATTAAATTTAAACAAACCCACGCACAGTTAGGATAGCCAGATCGAATAAATTCAGTCGTGAAAATTGTCATTCGCATGTGTTCGTGTTTCGATGATTCGCGGGAAAAAAAAACAGATGTGTCGCCTCGTTCATATTTCAACCCGTGTACAGGTGTCGCAAACGATAACGCGGGGGGGAGGCCCAAGGACGCAGATAGCGATACCGGCACAGGGAATGATAGAATTCCGGGACGCGTTGACGGATCTCCTGGAGGAATTCGGCACCGACGACGGTGGATTCAAGGGCGATTTACCGGAGGGCCGTTACATGCGCGTCGACAACAAGAATTATTATTTCGACATTGGTCAAAACAATCGTGGTATCTACATGAGAATTTCCGAGGTTCGTAAAGTCCAAAAGATGTTTTCTCCATCTGCTCCCTGAACCGTTTCCCCTCGTGCACGCGAGTCTGCATATTACGTTCTGAAATTAATTGCACGTAATCACTTGAAAATACATTCTTATCACAATACGATTATCTGGTTTTTTTTTATTCTTTGACCGTGGTCTCGATTTATTTTCGCATCGCTAATTAAAAAAAAACATCTCATGTTTTTATCTTTACATGTTTTTTTTTCCTTCAATTTAAATTAGAACAAATTGTAGCGTTTAAAATATTTTTAAATCCGATGATAAAAATACCGATACAAAGTAGTTAATTTTTTTCGTCGCTCGACGCCCTATCTCATTTTGAGTCTCGTTAAAAATTCATTTTTCATACGCTCTTTTTTTACGAGCAATATTTTGCATGATCAAAATAAAGTCTCACGTGAGACATTTGCGGTTTAAAATTCGAAATTATAAAATATATATGTATCCATATAAATAATATAATATTGTATAATACATATGAATATGTAAAATGTGTAAATTCATGGACGTATTGTTTGCAAATGTCAATCATGAATTTATAATGAAGAGTACGTTGGAAGCGTAATCGATAGTACTTAGTTTTTTTAATACACAAAACATTATATTCTACATTTATGTATATATATTAGGACGTTGAATGAGTTCTCGCTGTTTTCCAACAGATGGCGTTATCAGAACTGCGTCCGTGTAGTTTGAGGCGGGAGCCTGAATTAGAAGGTTAAAAAAAACGTTTTTTCGGGAATTTTTTTAGAAGGGAAAAAAGCAAGTGAGCCCAGTAAACATTGAGGTATCTTTTCATGTATATTTGAAATGCATAAAAGCAAATTTCAACGGGAAACAATAATTGACTACATATTTATCAGCCTATTCCATGTGCATCTTGCCACTGCATTCCCCAATCGGCGGGAAAGATGCAGCTCGTAATTCTTAACTGAAAAAAAAAAAACCGATAAAATGTTCAATTGTCATATATTTTTCTTCTGGGTGAATTAAAAAAAAAGCTGAAAAAATCGTGAAGTTATAACTTTTCTAAGGTTCAAAAAAAAGTGTTAAAAAAACACTTTAACGTGCTATGAAAATTATTTAAAAATACTTTTTCAACGACTTTTTAATTCACTCAGAAGAGATTTTCATACTGAAGTAAACGAAGAAATTTTCGTACTGAAGAAAAGGAAGAGATTTTCATACTGAAACAAACTTTGGTTTGATTCAATAGGTCGTTTAGTTTTTTTTGCTATCACACCCGCCAATTTGGAATAATCGTGAAAATGAAAACTGGAGAAAAGGCGCTTCAACGTTTTCAATAGGAGGGAATATCAATATCAAATATTAATCGATTCTCTGCTTTTGGCCTTGTATCTTCGAAGATATTTACAATTGGCCTCTGTAACATTGAAAGTAGCGTTTACATTTTTAACTATAACTTCTTCCAATAAAAAAATATCACGAATCTGATAAAACAATCGCATTTCTAAGAGAATTTCCGATCGATACAAATAAAAACAATGTTTTAATTGATGAATCACAGCCCAATATACATAATCGATCATCGATCGACAATATACAGTCGATCAAAGTTGCCGGGTTACGCTTACCCATGTCCGTACGGACCGTTACATTTTTATAATCCGTACCCTGGACAACCAAGTTTGAAATTCAATGTATGTTATTTCGCCGAAGTGTAAACAACTTTTTTTTCTTCATATTGTTAAACATGTCAAATTTTGTGAAAAAAAGAGTATTTTCGAGGCAGCTTACGGCGCTACTTGTTTTAAAAAAATCTCCAGCTGAAGCACATAGAATTCTTGTTGAGACTTGCGGCGACCATGCTCTAGTTGTTTTCGAAAACGACATGCGGAGATTGGTTTGGACGCTTCAAAAATAACGATTTTCGTGTTGAAGATAAAGAACGCTCTGGCGGACCGAAAAGGTCTAAAGACGAAAAATGGAGGCATAGCTTCATGAAGATTTATACTTGATGAAGACTATGGACTATACTTTCAGTGGCATGTTTTTTTTTACCAATTTTTAATAATGAAGCATGAATTTCCACAAAAAAACAGCGAGAACTTATTCAACATTCCAATATATATATATATATATATATATATATATATATATATATATATATATGCTGGTGTGTGGATGTGCATATGTGCTCATTTTAATTGGGTCAAACGCGTTCCAGGTGAAGACAAACTTCAGAACAGCAATCACAATACCGGAAAAATCATGGGCGAGATTCCGCGACATATTCGCAGAATATTGCGACAAGATGAAGGAGGGCGGCGCGGGTGGTGTTGGTATGGGCGGTGGTATTGGCGGTGGTGGAAGTTCGATGAACGACGGGAAGGGTGGCTCTGTGGTGGCGCAGGTACCATCACCGTTATCAACCTCGCAGCAGCCTAATCCCAATCCGAATCTAGACACTACCATACTCAAGTGAAAAAGGCTTTAACTTAACTCGAACATTGGAATTATAACCGTAAATCGTTTTCAATTCGTTAAGCGAACTAAAGGAACTTATCAGAGTCCATGTCATCCTCATAACTATCATCATCATCATCATCACCATTATTATCATCGTCATCATCATCATGATCAGCATGATCATCATCATCACCATCATCATCATCATTATTATCATCATCATCATCATCACCATCATCATCATCATCATCATCATCATCATCATCATCATCATCATCATCATCGCTATCGTCGTTATCGTATTCCACGCCATCGACGTTGTCGTCGTCGTCGTCTTCATCGTCTTCATCGCCGCCGTCGTCGTCGTCGTCGTCGTCATCATCATCGCTTTCTTCGTAAATGTCACTCGTCGCGCAAGACCAACGACAACAACAACAACGCCAATTGCCGCGACAATACATCGTCAATAAGAAAGAGAAAACTTTACGCTCACCGTACTAGTAAATTTTTCAATAACGAGTGTCGCTCGAAACGAAACGTTCATAGTGGCAGCATACGTATCAGACTACGTAACGACGAAGATCGCGTTGTCATTAGCTCGTCGTGGTATAACGTAATCGTGACGACAAGATGATGAAACGAAAATGAGGGGGCGGGGACGCACTCGAAACTCTCTCCGGTACCCTCGATCGACAAAAGATTTAAAGAAAAAGCAAATAATAACGATAAACGTCAATAGATAGAAATAGGGACGAAAACAGAAACGAAACGTGAGACGGAAAGAAAAAGCGCGAAATACGACCGAGACGATCCCAAAAAAACGACGACGAAATCTCTTCTTTTCAATTGTTTGCTGTTTTTCCGTTCTACCGCGTTTCGTTCGTCCATTCGTGCCATTGCGCGATAAAAAAAACACACACACACACACACACAATGTTTTGCCGTTTTTTTTCGCGTTTAGCCTCCACAACGCACTTCCGCGATTGGATGATTCGGTCGCTTTCACGACGCGTTTATTTTTCCGTTATCTCTCGTGTCTTGTGTCTGTTCGTTTTCGCAGACTTTGCCGACACACAAGACCTCACAGAGGACCGAGGAGACACGCGAACTAACACGTACTCTTCACGAGCGCACTGACTTTTCACGCGCATGCACGGACGACGGACGCGGTAGAGCGGGACACGAATCACAGACACGTATGTTTTATTCCTCCGGAGGAAGTGGACTCTAGTGTAAGAGAGAGAGAGAGAGTAAGAGAAAAAAGGTTCCGTTACAATTGAATTTGATCGTTAAGATTTTATTGTTAGATGAGGGGAAAAAAGCGCGAGTGAGATGGAGTTAAGATAGTTGTTATATTAACGATTACGTCGTGAATTTATTGCCTGTGCGCGTGTGCACGCGGCGTGCATCGTACGTAGCAAATATTTCCCGAACACCTGTGAAAACGCGCCCGCGAAATCGAATCGTCGAACGATTATCGATAGAGGCCCGCCTGCCCGCGCGCGCGCGCAGTCTGTGTACAAACGCGAGAAAGAATCAAGGGCTCACTCGGGCCCTTTTCTCCGATTACGAAGTACGGAAACGATTATTTTGGACGGTTAGACGAGCGAACCTCGTGTCGCCATGACGGGGGGGGGGCAGCGACGGAAAGAACGAAAGATTCTTCGAGTTTGAGTGACGATTTGGGATGCTTGATCGGAAGGGAAGGGGGTGATCCAAGTGAGATTTAAGGGAGAAAGCAGATGGAGGGCGGAGGAGTGGAGATAGAGAAACGGAGCAAAGAAGAATAAATGCTTAAGGTAGAAAGCAAAGATTCAGATAAACGGAGAACAATGCAGAAAGCGAGAGAGTCCTGTCGATCCGATCAATTTTCAACTCGTTCTCGCCCCGAAAGCGCGCCCGTACACGAAAATTCGTTATGTAAACTGAACGAGACGTCTCTCAATGGAAAACAAAAGAAAAATGAAAATAAAAGGTAATAAAGAGGATAAAAGATGAGAAAAAAAAGTGAAAGAAAATAATAATAATATTGAAATAATATATAAATCATAGGAGATGAAAATGCTAGCCGGATACAAATCTATATAATATGTACATTATATAAACGACGTTAATTATATGTTGAAGTTTTTTTTTTTTTTTTTTTTTCGTTTTGCCATGGTAAAAACACGTGTGTGCGAGCAAATGATTGGCGCGAGCGTGTTCAAAGCAACACTTTTATACGTAACATCGTAACCGGAGAGCGTCGAACGACGATGAGTGAGATTTAGAATCAAGGAGAGCGAAAGGAAATGAAAAAAAAAACGAGAAACGCCTGCGTATCTGATCATGAGGAAAGTGTCAACTGTATTAGGGAGCCAAAGGTTTGTAACGAACCCTGAAATAATTGGATGTAACGATAGAAACGAAAGCAAGACGATGAGTGGTGAAAAAAAACGCGAATAGACAGAGGATCGAGAAAACGGATGATCAGAGTGATGAGCGTACGAAAAAACGACGAGACTGTTGACGCGTACCCAAAAAAAAACTCACACCCGCACACACGCGCAGACACACTAAAAAAAATGGATTACGTGACGATCGCGAGCGACGACCGAATTTTCAAACGCAATTGCATATTAGGTATGTAATTAACGAATGCATATTAGGTATTTATATAGAATCTATGAAACTGTATAATTGTAACGAAATGCCAATGTCCGCGGACCCAACCGACTGTGCCCAAACTCGCTTCGTTCGTTTTCATTACTCCCCACATCCACCCCACACTCATTCGTCTTTTCTCTCTACCCCCCCCCCCCCTCTCACCTTATCGTTTTCACGCGTTTCTCTCTCGTTTGTTTGTTTTCGTTTTTCATTGGCTTTTTTGCTTTTTTCTCGCCATCCATGAACTTTGGCGATTCGGTGAGTTGTTATGCGAGGGACACGCGCAACCGGTTAGGTCCTCGCGGGCGGAGCGAGCAAAGTTGGGGAAACGCATATATATATATATATATATATATATATATATATATATATATATATATATATATATATATATACATATATATATATATATATATATATATATATGTATATATATATATATATATGTATATGTATATATATATATATATATATATATATATATATATATATATATATATATATATATATATATATATATATAATGGCAGACATTTTTCATTTAGACGCAAACTCATTCTTGATAATAATAAAGTTATCAATTAAAATGTCAATTTTCATTTCGTCCAATCATTCTCATAAAGCAAATTTAAAATTCCGGTTGCATATATATATATATATATATATATATATATATATATCTATGTGTATATATTTATGAAGTTGGAGAAATAATAAATTCCGTTTGTAAGAAAACTTACTTCTTATTATGTTTGAGAATAAAAACTATTTATCAAAATTTTGGTTCAAATTAATCATTCTGTTTATGATGAGTAATATTTATTTCAGTAGAAATAATAAGTTTTCTTGTAAAGACGATTTAAAAATTCCGCCATATATTTGTGTGTGTTTGTGTGTGTATGTATATATATATATATACATACAGATATATGAACTGCTGAAAACAGCGAGAGAGTGCGATGCGGAATCAAATGCGCGATTAAAGCAAAACTACAAACAATAGCAACAAAGAGAAAAAGTAAGAACAAATGAATTGCGATATCGAAATATGAAGAATCGGGGAACACATCGACGATTCGGTGTGTATATATATATATATATGTATATGCATACACATACACATATGCAAACACGCAAGTTCGAGGCGATGTTTTCAAACTGATGAGATGGATTCTTCGAGAAGTTTCTGATTGCGCGCTGTAGATAACGGACAGGTATCGATACATTGATTGTGAGACAGGAAGATAACCACAAGACGCATGGGGGGGGGGGGATCAGTCAAAGAACAACAGCAAAAAAGGGAAATCTGTAAATTCGTTCTTTTTGCGTTCTTTCTATTGCAAAAAAAATATATATGAAAAATAATTAAAAGATAAAACTAAATAATAATTAAAGTAAATAAGAAATAATAAAATTGAAAAAAAAAAAAAATTCGCACTGGTGCGAAAAAATCATTGATTATATGATAGAGAGAGAAAAAAAGGAAAAGGAAATTAAAATACGGGGAAAAAATTGTGGCTCGAGGTTTTCGACGAGGAGCGATTATATTGTATATGCGTATAAACAGTCAAAGTGCTATTTAAAAAAGAAAGAAAAAAGTCGCAACGATTTTCGGAGCTGGTGTGTCTGCCTGTATGTGTGCGTGTGTGTGTTTGCGTGTGCGTGCGCGCGTGTGACCGTTTTGCCGTGTACATGCTCGATAACATCAGGCCCTTGAAAAAGGCTCCGGGATCGTTCCGAACAAAAAAACGACATAACGATTAAAAAAAAAAAGAAAAAACGAAGATATGAAAGTTTTATTTATATTTTTAGCAATGTTCACTTATTATTATTGTCATTACTATCTATTCCAATTAGATGTTCAATTATTTCGCGATTCTTCTCTTCTTTAGCAAAAAAAAAAAAGAAAATGGGCAAAAGAAAACGAAAGAAAAAATTAAATCAACACAATTTCGGCTGGTCTGAATTTACCTAGAGTTTAGGATTCGACGGTTACTGTGACACGCAATACAAATCACAACTGGAGTTTATCCCCCGAGATAATTAAAATACTCGCAGGTCCCTACCCCAGCCGTGGAAATTTGACCCTCTCCGGTGGATTTGAATTTGAAAAAAAAAAAAAAAAAAAAAAAAAAAACGTAAAAACACAATCGAACGTTCATGGGAAAGGGTGAATTTTCCGACGGTTTTTCTTTTCTCCTTTTGTCTTCGTTTGGCTATTAAACTCGAAAGGGTCGCGAGAAAGTTACAGAGCCGTGAGAGGGAGAAATAGTCCCGCTACATTTTCGCGTATGGGCCATATATATGTATAAAGTGTTTGTCGGACCTTCGGATATGGAAACGAAAAGGCATAGAAAAAATTGTTCAATGGCGCAGATATGGTATGACACATTGTGATCTATAAAAAAAACAATACAAACAAGAAAAAAAAACACTGATAACAAAGCATCAACAGGTTAGTAAATATTTAAGGATATGTTAAATATTGAACACGACGGACAGGAGGACGTATTGTAACACACACACACATACACGCCGAGGTAAAAGAGAGATTTCGTAATTTCTCGATAAGGTTTCACTCACGAGACATTATAACGAAAAATAAACATCTTTACGGTTAATGACGTTGTAGTACAGTCGTGTTGGGGCTGAAAAATCCCGGAATGGGAGAAAATTAGAAGGCTAATTTTTTGACAGGTGATTTTGTAGGTGCTGCGGGTGCTAAATCCAAGTTTGCCTAAAAATCGGGGTGTAGGGTTTTTTTTAGGGGATGAAAGAAGATGGGGCTGGATTAATGCCACACTACAACCCCCACGAGGTCGGCGCCGGGAGACAAAATGTTCGGAAAAATCCGGGTTTCATTTTTGTCCACAGCGCTGAAGTCGTGGAAGTGCATTTTGGGGGTGAAAAAGTGGGGCGAAATTTTGAAAAATCGGTTTTAATTCAATAACTCTTGAGAAAAAAATCGTTCACTTTTTGTTCAAATGGGAAAGTTGTAGCCCTTGAAAAGACGCGTCGATCGATTATTTGATCATCACTCTCCGATAATATATTCATCCCCCCAAAAATGGTTAAAATACCAAATAAAAATTATTTATTGAATAACTCAAAAACAATCGATTTTTCGGGCATGATTCAAATGTACGAAATGTAGAGAATAATTTTCTCTATATTTTCGTTTCTATGGAACACCCTTGAATTTTGACTTTCCAACCCCTCTCGGGGGTTGAAAATTCAAAATGAAATTCTGGTAAAACTATTGCCCGCACGAATTCGCCGCCGTGGAAGAATTTGTAGCTTGAACCCTCAGCTACATTTTTGTCCACGGCGCCAAACTCGTATCTCTTTATTTTCGGTCAATAGTTTTCCCAGAATTTCATTTTGAATTTTCAATCCCTGAGAGGGGTTCGAAAAAGCAAAATTCAAGGGTGGTCCATAGGAACGAAAATATAGAGAAAATTATTCTTTACATTTCGTACATTTAAACCATCCCCGAAAAATAGATTGTTCTTTAGTTATTCAATAAACAATTTTTTTCTTTATACTTTAACAATTTTGGGGGTGATGATATTATTGAAGATGGATGATCAAATACTCGATCGACGCGTCTTTTCAAGGGCTAAAACCTCCCCATTTGAACAAAAATTGTATGCCTCTTTCCTAAAGAGTTATCGAATGAAAACTGATTTTTCGAAATTTCACCCCGAAAATGAACTTCCACGACTTCGGCGCTGCGGACAAAAATAAAACCCGGATTTTTCCGAACATTTTGTCTCCCGGCGCCGACCTCATGGGGGTTGTAGTTTGGCATTAATCCACCCCCATCCCCCTTCAACCCCTACACCCCGCGTTTTAGACAAACTTGGATTTAGCACCCGCCGCGCCTACAAAATCAACTGTCAAAAAACTAGCCTTCGTTTTTTTTTTTCGATTCCAATATACAGCACGACTGTATTATTGAGGAGGCGCATCATCGACGAATGTCAAACGATACCGATTTCTTTTTTTTTCGCACGTAGTCCAATAAAAATCGTTTCCGAAAAAAAAAAAACATTTTTAAATCGCAATCGTTCAAATTTGGCTTTTTTCACCGGGAAACGATGATGCCAAACTTGTCGATATTACGAAAGTTGAACTTTTTCGCGTGAAGACAAAAAATAAATCCGTATTTTTTAACATTGCGAAGAGCTCGCGGCTCTCCCTGAGACAGACGCAAAAATAATCTTCGAACGTACATTGAAGCTGTACTCTTGCGAGCTCGAGGTGAAGAAAAAAAAAACGTATAGACGACTACGAACGTACCTTAACGGAAAGAGGACACACGTGAGAAAGGAATAACGAAAGAGAGAGAGAGAGAAGGACAGAACGAGAGAAAGAGCGAGCGAGAATGATACGAAGGCTCACGCATCGACGATGTTTGAGCAGAACAAGAGTCAAAAAGTCTTTGTATAAGCAAATAATGAAGAAGCAAAATCGAGCGAGCGAAAAAGTGATGAGAAACGATAAAAGAGATACACGACGCTCCTGCCACGCAGCGAGTTCTTAGACAGCTTTAAGATAATATTGAAGAACGGAATAAGCAGCCGGAGGGAAGAAAAAAGAATAATTATTGATCGATAACGATAAACTTTCTATATGTTGAATCGTGTCTAGTGAGAAGAAGAAAAAAAACAAGAAAAAAAGTACTATTGAATTAACGATTAATACTATTGCCACAGTGAGAGTGCGAGCGAGAGAGAGAGAGAGAGAGAGAGAGATAGCGCGTTTGTGTGTGCGAGAGTGATATAAAAAAAAAAAATACAGACGAGAGACACCATTATGAATTAACACAGTTTCTATGACTATTTACTTGTCTCGATTGAATATTATCTTTTCTTTCCTTTCACACCTCAGTGAGAAAAAAAAATAAACACGAGAGAGCGAGTGAGCGTGAGATACGAGATGCGCGCGCGCGCGCGCGGTTGTTAGATATTATTAGCTTGGTGTTTTTGTTTGCTGTTTTACAACGACGTTGTACAGTTGGTATCATCGGCGAACCTCTTTGATTAGCTGATTTAATGTCAAGTGAAGAAAAGATTAAACAAACAACAACAAAAAAACGCAAGAAAACATGTCGTTTGGGTAAGCACGATAACGCGAACTTTACACACTGGTATATCATTATCATCGATGCTGTTATACCCGAAAAAAAAATTCCATTCCCCTCCCCTAACTCTACAAACGTCTCGCCCGCAGCAAAGTGCGAGTCTTGTTCCAAACGTTATATTTTCGTTTGAAAAAAATTCTCTTTCCTTGTTGAGCGATTACACGTGATGAGTCGCACTATGCGGCTAATTTATTTTAAATCGGAGAGAGAGAAAGACATTCGATGAGCAGCTCGCGAGGGTCTCGAAAGTTAACGAACTCTTAATACAATGCGCGTGTGTATATATATATATATATATATATATATATATATATATATGCCACACATGCTTGCCACATGAGTCGCACGCATGTGGTCCGAAAAACGCGCGAGACAAGTGACAAACAGAAAAAAAAACGGGTATAAAGAATAAGCAAAAAAAAATCAAAAACTAAGGACCCGCGCAAGTGTTATCCACGCTTGAGCGACACACTCTTCACACATGTGCGTTCGTTCTCTCGAGGCTCGCGCGCGCCCCCTTTCTCTCTCGCTGTCGCTCGCAAATAATAAAATAAAAGGACCTCGGAGGAAGAATGAAAGTGAAAGAAAATAACGATCCCGTATCGCCAGAGAAATTCTATTCGATTACAATTAACAGTGTATTGTTTATATCGCGACGTGATTGAGATGATTATTATTATTATCATTATTGCACTCGTGTATGTAGTGAGCGGTGAATTATTTGCCAGTCACGTGTTTGTGCCTCCACGCTATTCAGTATCCGCGAATATAGCGAGATCGCGGTAGGACTGATTTTTATCATTTGGCTTATCGTGCTCTTTTCCGCATCATTATCTTTATTGTTTTGATCTCGTTGCGCATTATTTCCTGCCAGAATTTGTTTTGTTTTTTACCCCCTTATTTGGATTTCTATGAAAAGGGGTTTTTTGTTTGTTTTTTTTTCTTCAATATAATTACGTTAATAAAAGCGAGTGTAATCTTGATCTCGAACGACCCCATCTTTAAACGAAATATATATATATATATATATATATACACGCACGCGCGCGAACACACACACACACATGTATATGCAATTTATATGATATATTTATATAATATGTTACATAGATTGTATTACATTATACATTCTATTAAATATTAATATATATGAGGTATTCCACGTGAATCCGGTGGACTTTTTCCCAGACCCCCGCCAATTAGATTTTTTTTATTCCATTGACTCTAAAAGACACTGAATTTTTTTACTTTTTTCGAAACAACCCTTAGTAAAGAAAAAATTTCTCCGAAAAAAACGACGCGATTTCAAAATCTGAAAAAAATCCCAAATATGCGCGATTATATGTAAACAATTTCAAGCTATAACCCGTAGTGGAAGTATGATTTTTTCTGTGCTTTCTGAGCGAATAACGTTTAAAAGAATCCGAAAAATTGACTGCTAACTGTTCAACGTCTATGATTGTGATTTGGTTATTCAAAAATGGTCAAAAAAATTCATTTTGGGTATCAAAATATTTGAGTATCCGCCCGAAGTAAGCGGTTCTTGATTTTTTTCGGTTTTTTAAAAACGTTAATTGCTCAGAAAGCACAGAAAAAATCTGAGACTTGAAAATTTTCACATATAATCACGCATTTTTGGGAATTTTTTCAGATTTTCAAATCGGGGGGGATGTTGTCGGAGACATTTTTTTTTACTAAGGGTTGTTTCGAAAAATGTAAAAAAATCAGGGTGTTTTTTAGAGTGAGTGAGATCAGTAAAAAAAATCGAATTGGCGGGGGTCGGGAAAAAAGGCCACCGGATTCACGTGGAATACCTCATATATGTATATACATATATACATACAGGGTGTCCTGTTATGAATGGATAATCCTGCAACTAAAAGCCTTGGAGACAAAAATCATCTGCTTTTTGTTTTTCGCACGCATTTCTACAAATGATAATTCTTGTTACCCGATTTTGAAAAAAATTCTCTTGATTATTTATTTTATCCAGAAAAGTCTTCTTTTCAACCTTAAACGTTAAGGAAACTGTTTAAACAAGTTGCTCAGTTATTGTCGATTCATATCATTTGTAGAAATGGCATGCGAAAAACCAAAAGCAAATGACTTTTTTCAAAAAGCACCATAAACCCCAAAATTCGAAACCCGTGGGACTTTCGGTAAACTGAAATTCCTGCATATAGTAGGACATGATCCGACCTATCGACAGTTGCAGGATTATCGATTCATAACAAGTCACCCTGTATATACAGGTCTACTGGTGATGGGTCACGATCCCGCGAAAGGGTCGTAGAACCTAGTTTCCGCTATAAAATAACCCAATAATGCTTTATGCAAAAGTGTACCATTTTCGAGATATTATTTTCATTGTGTTTTTTTAAGTAAGGGGTATTCAACTTTAAAGATAGATTTTTAAACGTTGCCGTATTAAATCAACCTTCTTTGTTATTTGTAGTTTTAGGACACAGTAACAAAGAATTATCGACAATAAAATAAGAATCTGCAAACATTTTTGAATTAGGGGTCCAAAACTCTGCAAGTCTCATGATTAATCTTATTTTATTGTTGATAATTCTTTGTTACAGTGTCCTCAAACTACAAATCATAAATAAGTTTGATTCCATACAACATTAAAAAAGAAAATTTTTTAATTCTCACTTTAAAAAAATAATAAATTTCTCACTTAAAAAATAATAATAAATCCCCCACTTAAAAAAAAAATAATATATATACTAATATCTCGAAAATGGTTCACTTTTTCAAAGGATTGCTGGGCCGTTCATTCGATAGCGGAAAAACATGTTTTATAAACCTTTCACGGCATCATGACCAATAACTAGTAGCTTTGTGTGTATAAAGGGTGTATCCTAACTAGTAGTTTTCCGTTCGTGAGCATATTGGGTATACGTTTCCAAGCAAAACGCTTTTTTTTTTAAGTCCGACAAAAATTGGCCGAGATATTCACGAGCAAAGTCCAACGGTGACTAAACAATGGCACAGTAGTTTCGGCGTCCAAGCGAGCTTGGGCGCGGATTCAAATCCACATTCGGGCGAGTGGATTTGAACTTTCTATTTTGAATTTTGAAATTTGAGTTTTCAACGCTATCCGGTCGCCCTAATAAGGTTTAGATAATAAATAAATAAAATTTTAAACAATGTTATCCATTGTTTACTTGAAAGATCTTTAGGTCTTGAGATCTTTCGAGTAAACAATGGACAATGTTGTCTAAAACTTTTAATTTATTATTGAAAACTTTATTTGGGCGATCGGATAAGGTTCGAAATTCACATTTCAACATTCGAAATTGAAAGTTTGAACTTTCAATTTAAATTTTAATTAAACAAAAATCAATGGATTTTAATCCACTTGCGCGAACGTGGATTCGAACCCGCACCTACTCTCGCTTGGACGCCGAAACTACTGTGCCATGGTTTACTCACCGTTGGACTTCATTCGTGAATATCTCGGCAATTTTTGTCGCACATTACAAAAAAAAGCGTTTTGCTTGCAGAGTCACCCTATATGCTCACCAACGGAAAACTAGTAGTTCAAATACACCCTGTATATACATATATATTATATTTGATATTTTATGGATGAAATAGTGTATGTATATATATATATGCTTATATATAATCTCTTTTGCCCAGCCATGTGCGAGAAAAAAGTATAAAGAGCAAGAGAATAGTAAAAAAAAATATAACGACGCGATTCTTTATAGGTTTTTCTCCCATTCTATCTATCTATAAACCTCCGCATGGTACGAGATCGGCCCGCTCGCGGGCCTGGCCCCAAATTTGCCTAGACAGTTCATTCATAGGCCATAATATGAAAGAAAAAAAAACAGCAACCAGTATTCGAATCCAACGGATCATGCTCGTGTGCAAAAACGAATGTGGGAAACGGTGTGCGTTGTGTACTGTAAACGAAAAGAAAAAGGAAGCTTCACCATGTCGTTTTTTTCACGTCCATACACAATATATATATATATATATATATAATATATATATATAAATATATATATATATATATATACATATATATATATATATATATATATATATATATAAGAAAAGAAATATCTTCCGTCCGTCATCGATAAATAACGAATCTCGTTGGTGGTTTTTCTTGTAATAATTCTACTTTTCGTTTCTATATTACGTTTCTCGTTTTTATTATGTATTCGACCGCATACACGAGTGGTCTCAGTTTTTCCTTTTGTTTTTGGTATCCTTTTTTCTTTCCGTTTTCGCTCCTCACAGGTCGGCCAACGACGACGACGACGACGACGGGGCGATCGTCGCCGCCGCGAAAATATGCGTAAATCGCTGGGACGATCGAACCCTTTTTCCTCATCCGACGCGATTACGGCGAACGGCAATGATCCGCAGATGGCTAACTCCGCACCTTCCCTCGTCCCGGCAGCCACCTTGTTTTCGCAGACCTCATCCCTCGTCCAATTATCTTCACTTCCGGAAGTGACTTCCTGCTCCGTTCCCTCGTCCAACTCGGACGGTCCAGTTCCGCTGGGAAACGAGTGAGTCTCCGCGAATGGTCGACCGGATGCTCGGCGTTTGCGCTTCTCATTGGCCGAATGCCGCGTGGCTTCGGAACGAGCGGATTTCAACGGGTTTTCTTTTGTCACGGGAAAACGAAGGTCCCTGTCCTGTTATCACTCGAGCCTTATCTCAATATCTTTCGATTGAATATTTTGAAGTCCATTTCGTGGAAATTTAATATTGAACGATGTGTTGAACGGATTTCAATTCAATTTCGTTCGGGGGAAAGAAAATCGTATCGGTGGTACGGAAGAGGGCGAGAGCGAGTGATCCAGTGTTACGCGATCAATGAGTTACAATGTCAGCAAATTTGAAAAATCTCATTTCGAGAAAAACGCGTTTGAAGATTTAATTATCGATCGTACATTCGGGGAGTATTAGAGATACGGCCTTGACATTTTTACAGGATATTCTTTAACGTATAAACTGGCGAAAAAGGCAAAAAAATCGATTTTTTAAAAGTGGCACACTGGTATAGCCCCTTAAAACTTTGAATCGCAGATACATTTGTTTTTGGCGACGCACTCGCTGGCTTTTCACACTCGCCACTATGGCGCTAGAGGCGCCTTCGTCGATTTTCCAACCGTTCGCCGCTTGGCTGTTCCATGGAACTTCAAAGCGGGGCCGAAGCGAAACACAGTGGAATAACTTTCTTCCGGTTATGGACTTTCAAGCAGTAAGGGTGGCACTTAGACTATCGGAGTTTTTTCTATCACCGGTATTATTTCGAAAAATAGGAACTTTTACGCAAATCAAATAAGTAGTAGACAAGCAGAATTAAAATGAGGAACTTTTGTGCAAGACAGCATAGTAGTAGGTAAAATAATGCAAATAAATGGCATAGCTTGTGGCAGGCAGGAAACAGCATGGTCACTTTAATTAACGAGATTGAGATTGTTGAAACTATGATCGCGAAAAACAGAGGGCATCTGAAGTTCCGTCTTCCGGAGACGACCTTACCTTATTGCAGGTGCAAGCCGCGGAAGGAAAGGCCCTTTTTTATTTCACACTCGTAAATAAATAAGTTGACACTGCGGAAATATTTAACCCTTCGACTGTACACTTCCGCGACTAACCTTCGACTGCACATGGGGTCGATCCGATCCCAGATGTTTTTCAAATCGTTGTTTTTCGATAAATATGCATTTTTTTCGTAAAGACGTTTTTTGCAGTCAATGGTCCTTATTTTATGTCCCAAAACTTACTTTTTTAAGAAAAACAACAATGCAGTGCCCAAACATTCGGTCAAAGTGGGAGATGCGTTGAAAAATACGGACTTGCACGAAAAAAAGCATAATTTTTTTTTTCAATATAAAAAAAGGTCCTTTGAGGTTTTTAAAAAAGTATATTTATTCGGAGGTTTGAATTTGAGCATTTTCGGGATAGTGAAAAATCGACTCCTTCGACAGATTAATTGTTAAAAACGTATATTTTCCGCATTTTTTTACTTTAATGACTTATTATTATTCACATTTACCGCAATAGACGCATAAGTACATTCGGTGCTTGTTGCACACAGCCCTCCTACATAACGGACACTTGCTTTTAGTTTTATGATCGGCATTCCAAATACGTAATTTACTAGAGTAGCGCAAGATAAAAAATATCTATGAGCATTTTCTATGGTAACTCTCTCACATGTAGTAACAAAACACCAAATTTCACAACAAAAAAAAAGATGTTTGCACTTTCACCGCGCTACTACATAAGCGGGGTCGACTAGACCCCAGGTCCTTTTTCGACAGCTGTCCTCGGTACACGGGCAGGATGCAGGATGGGAGTGTCCACCTATAGAGTAGGAGTGGGGGAATATTCGAGCGCCGCACTGCGGCTGAATTTATTAACCCGTTTTGCGGTAATCAGTTGAAAAAAATGGGGTCAAAACGACCCAGTGTGCAGTCGAAGAAGATAATGATTAATGCAGTCGAAGTAGGTAATGATATTTTGAGGCTGTTCAACGTAATAAAAAAAACTGGTAAAAGTAACTCAAATGGAAATAATAACAATTGCATTTCAGTTTTGTTTCACTATGACATCGAAATATCGGCATTATTCGAGTCCAATATCGGATTTTTGGTCCGCTATTCTGGTTTTTCAATATTATCGAAGACCGGTATCAATGATCTAGTGCCGCTGCTACGTGGCATGCTGCCAATGAGAAAAGGCACCTTGAAAAACGGGGCAAAAAAAGTTCGCGTCAACTCTTCGCCCTAGCAATTCGATGAGTTATCAGAACGCTACAACCACGAAGGGTCTCGTTTGTTCCCCCATTACAGCAGACGTACTCGAGGCCTCTTCCGGCCTCCCGTCGAACTTGCTCGGCCAATTTGGTATACCACTTTGTAAGGTGGAAACGTTACTGTCAATTTCTACAATCATCTACGAGAGACTTTACACGACTTGATCCATTGCCATATAGCTCGTGACAAATTGGAAGGGAACTGGAGACGATATCGCCAAATATGGTGGACACTTGTATGATTTTGCTCGATGGAACTTGCATGCCTTCTTTCCTGGCGAAAAGACGAAAGGAAATTAATCATTCAATTAAAACATAAATTGCAAGCGATTTTTCGATTTTGAACTTTGTTGTTTGGATTTGTTTTCAATAGAGGGAGAAATAACAATTATTGATACGAAATTCGGAGAAATTGGAGGTAAACAATAATTTTAGATTGTTGGTAAACGGTAAAAAAACGAATTCTCATAATTAATTAGAAACGTCCTAATAATTAGAAAATTGGTGTTTTCTCTAAAAATAGCAATTTATTCGCTGATATTCAATCTGGATTAATAATTTTGATAACGAGATGACGAGCCTGTTCATTTGACAAGTTCTTTATCGATAGAGCGTCGAGCATTAGTGAATACTTTCTCCAAGCATTTGCAACTTTTTCTCCGTTTTGGTTTTTTTTCTTTCTCTTGTGATCTTCACTATTTGAATTTCTGTGTTTTTTCCCTTTGTATTATTCAATTTCGGAAACATGACATTTCGGAAAATTTGTTTTTTTTTCTCATGTGATCTTCACTATTTGAACTTCTGTTTTTTCCTTTGTATTATTAATTTTCGGAAACATCCCATTTCGCAAAAATAATTATGATTTTTCAATATATTATAAAATATATATTTATTGAAAAAAGAAAGGAAAAACCGACAAGCTTCATCGAAATCGGCTGGAGAGGTAGGTGGGTCGTTCTTTCGAGATTGTCCTGTACTCGTGGTTCAGTTGTCACGAAGGAATTCGGTAACCTCGATATCTCGATAAAGGTCGTCTCGATATTTTCATCCTGACCATCATTTCATTCATTATTTTCAACACGCGGGGAAAAAATCCCCGATGTTTTTCATGTTTATCGATTTTTCACAACAGCACTAACAATTTTTCGCTCATACTTTATTTATTTTTGTACTTTTTTGTATATCTCCTGTATCAACGTTTAACCTTCATTGCAATTTTCTGCTCTCTCAGCGGAGCGAGAGTCAATTTCCTTTTTTTCCAACTTTAATTCAAACGAAAATAATTCCTTCGAATCAAATAACGAGCTGTGGCCCCGTCGCGACAGAATTAATTCCAACAAGTATTGAATAACGAAAAAAAAATCTCGTTCGATAAAGATACGATAAAAGTACAAGGGGTAATCGACATTTGATTCGAAGGAGTTCTCAATTTGATCGATACCCGAATCAATGACCTGACGAAGAAATAAAACGACAAAAAAAAACTTTATTCCACAGGTGCCCGTCGATCGTTTGAATTCGGAGTGCGATAACGCGAGACCTTTCACGACGTTCCACAATCAACGATGAATTCTCAATCGGTCAATGCCGCGATTCGATCACGATATCACGATTACCGTAATTAACACACACACATACACACAATAACACACGAGCACCTAGGAATATTGCAAAAATTACGAACCCTGGTTCGTCACACCGAGATCTACTTTGATTGATTACCAATATCGATTATCATCGTCGACACTTACGATCCTTTTCGTTTTCGTATGTACTGTTCGAGCTAGTCGTCGACGAAGCAAACACTATTTATGTTTCTCCAATCATGCAACGTTACTCTTCTTACTGTTCGGCCATTATTGCTCGATTATCGGGAAGAAAAAAAAATCGCACATATATACATAGTGAACATCTCGCATGGAAACGAAACGGTGTGCAGTTGGCCACTTCAACCAAGAACGTTCGCGTTAAAGATTCGTTAGTTGGGCGTGTACTTTTATTTTCGTTTTTTTCTTCGCTACGTTGTTTGCGGATGCGATTGTTCGAATTGAGAAGAAAGAACAGCGTGCCAAGATCCAATTGCAGAGAAATTTAAAAAAAAAACAGGATTCAAACAAAAATTATTCGAGTGTGTCGGAAGAGTGTCAATCAAAAAAGTTAAGGAAGAAATTAAAAAATGTTTATTGCGAAGAAACGTGAGGATATTTGGTTGGGGGAGTAACGCGGGCGTGTACTATTGACGCGGTTCGCAAAGGTGTACGAAAATAAAAAGAAATAAAAGTATAGCGCATCACTGCCATATATATATATATATATATATAGATATGTATCTATAACGATAATATATTGCCACCTGGCTTGAGAGTTTTCGCGTGTACACTCGTACGAGAATCCGGAATGCGAAAGCATGGGTTATTGTGAAGAGAAGAAAATTATATCGAAATAGAGAAAAGAAAAAAAAAGTGTTGAAAAAATGGGGAATGAAGCGATGGAAGATTCGACGGCAATTCGTAGCACGTTAGGAAGAGTTGTAGAATAAGAGCAGCGGATAAAAATGAAAGAAAAATATCGAGAAAATAAAAATTACGAAACGTAAGAATCATGGCGACGATAGCGCGGGCCTGAACTGTTCAATAAAGGCGAAAATTAAAGTGAATAAAGGTAAAGATTGAAAAAAAGAACCGCAATGATCAGTGCACATGTACTCGCGTGATTAACGACGCTGAAGTTTGCATCGTTGGAAAGTAATGAAAATAACTTTTTTTGTCGACTCCCCAGATGTTTCTTTTGCCAGGTTGGGAAAATCCGAACCTTTTTTAGATTCTCCGTAGATCGTTCCAAATAATCCCAAGCAAAATCAGAGACAAGGATTTCGGATGAAGGAGAAAATGAAAATGTAAATTAAATTTGAAAAAATGAATCCTTGCGTTTCAACGATGCGAGCTTCAACAGCGAAAGCGCGCTGAAATGTAACAAAAAATGTAACCCGCGAGATTGGATGAAAATCATAATAACAAATAAGCGAAGAATTCAAGTGATTTTAAGCTACCACAGCCCTGCGAAAACTTCTCTCCCTCTCTCTCTCTCTCTCTCTTTGACTTTTTAAATCCACTCCACACTGCTCGTCTCGTCCGTGCGATTCTCGACATCCATTTTCTCGATCGATTTCGCGGCGATGCGATCCGCAAGTGCGTGCAACCAGCCAGGAAAATGCGTCAAGAGGAGGAGTGTTTCCTCGGGATTGGATTCGTGATTTCGCAGGAGAGACGAGATCGCGTATTCGAGCGAACGGCTCGTATGATAAGGCGTCTCTATCCGCAGCAGTATAACGAGCGCCTGCAATCTCAGGGGATAGAGATCGAGTATATTCTTGTCGCTGCGTCGACAGAGATCGTCGAGACGGTCACGCCATTGGCCGATGTACGCCAAGACTCTGGACGAGTATTCCGTCGCCACGAATATCTCTTTGAGCACGCTGCTGCTTATGTGAAATACGGTCGGAGAGTCCACGCACATGGTCATCAGTCGATCGATGCCCGAGGAACTCTTGAACTCGACCTTGGCACTCGCGTCTTTCAGACTCTCCGTCAAACTCTCCAAGAGCGGAGTCTCGATGCGTCTCAACCTCTGGCTGATGTAGAGCTTCTCCACGATCTCGGGACCGAGCTCCAGAGAATCTTTGTCCTCCAAAATCTGCTCCAGGAGGAACTCGCTCGCCTTGCTCTGCTCGCTCGAGCTGCAGATTCTCTCGAGGATCCTGCCGAAATCGTAAACGAGACTCTTCCTCCTGGGGATCAGAGGAGTCAGGGCCCTTGCCAGGTTCACCAGGACTTCCTGACGTCCTTCGCGCAGCAACTCGTCGCTCAGGTACACCCTCAGAAGCCTCGAGGCAAAGTCCAGCGCTCGCTCGCTCTGGTAGAACGTGCGCGAACAGTCCAACTCCTTGCACGGACGGATCCACTCGCGGAGGACTTCCTGGAAGACACGGACGGAACGTCGGATCGGCGGGCAACGGCGAGTCGGCGGAGAAGTAAAGTGGTATTGAAAATTAGACTTTGGGTATTTGGAGAAGGGCTGGCGACTCACTATGACTTGGATCCTGACGGAGTATCTCTGATAGGCCTCCTGTGAGACTTTGTGGCTGATGAGATCGCTGAACGACCTTGCGAGGGCTGCCAGTACCTTTTGGTCCATCGGTGGGAAGCTTGCTTTCTTCAGGGATTCTTCGAATCCTTTGTTTGCCGCCGTCCCGCTCATAACCTCACCGTGACTCCGCACGATGGCCCTCATTATTTGCAGGTCCATCGTGTCTTGGTGAATTCGCTTGTCACTTGAGAAACATTTCGCTGTTACGCGTGAAACCGGCCGGGTTGCATTGGAAGGCTGTGAATTCCCGTTGACGTTCGCCGATCGGCGATCAGCGATCTTTGATGTCAACAGGAGGGATGCGCGGGATTGAGTATAATCACGTGGTCAAGAACACGCAGCGTTGGCAACTTGAAGCGAGGCACTTATCGTACCAGGCGCGTAGAATTATCGTAAATGGGCCAAAATTATCGTACTTATCAGGATATTGTCTATAATAAATAAAAAAATCATATTACACGTAATATCGATACGTCCAATTGACATCGACAAGTTACCGTTGTCAGGTTACCTTTAAGACATGACCGTAATATAACTATTCGACATATTTCAAATTACATCCCGTATAATGCTGCCGTAAAGTTATATTTTTTGATATCTTTCGGCGATGAAAACGGATGTCTAAAAGGTATCCCAAAATATTATCAAATGGATGACTTTTTAAAGTTATCATAAAGTTATCTATTTACCGTTATCTATTGGATCTAGTCCAACGTTGTCCAAATGATATCATAAAGACGAATTACATAAGACGTCTTTTTCACGACATCTTTCAGATATCGGTAATGTGCTGTCTTCTAAGATATTTGGTATTGGCGGGAAATAGTAAAAAGTCGTCCGAATGTTGTCCTAAAGATGTACATTCAACGGATGACTTTTATCACAGTGCGAAAGTAGCGTGTCATATTTCATTTCACCGGCAAAAAATTGTGTGTAACAGCAAGTATTTGAAAAAATAAAGGTGTTAAAATGTATATACATGAGTGACCGTAACAGGAAAGAAGTCCAGTAACGACTATTGCTTTTTTATAATATTAAATTATATTTCACTTATAATTAATTGTTTGATGTTTTATTTATAATGACCTAGCCCACTTCGAAACCGACATGACAATATCTTATCAATTTCTTTATTATAAAAATTTACTTATTAGCAGTCTAGAATATTGAGCTATATTAAATATTATAGCCTATTAATAGGTTAATTTTTATAATGAAATGGATAGGATATTGTTGTGTGTGTGTGTGTGTATATATATATCGCTAATAAATAGATATCCTTTCGATAGTACTCTTCGATACCGTTTAGATGTTGGTTTGTGATCCTCATTCGGATGCCTATTTGACGACTTTTAGATGGCAGTGGTATCGTGGCATTTTTGTGCCTTTAAGAAGATATCTTTCAGATATATCGATTTGATAACTTTATGCTAACGTACCGACAACCGATAAGAGTTAACGTTTTGTCGACACATTGTCAACCATTAAAAGTTGCCGTGTAGTTAACCATCGAGCACAAATAAGTGTTCTGCCAAGCGGACATAAGTGATACGTTTTGTAATACAAAATGACGTCATATAGATAACATTTTGCTACCTGGGTGGGTGCTCCCGAGTTTTGTACGAAGCGCGCCAACAGTTCGTATTTTAAAGAAGAAATGAATATGAAAGGGGAGTGACAAATAACACAAAGGATTATTTTTTATATTTCAGGATATCCTATATTCGCGAAAAAACACTGAAAAAAAAATTCGTTTATCCAACCAAAATTCAGTTGGTTTAACAAAATGTATCTTTAAATACGTTCAACTTGATTTTTGATTGGCATAACAAATGTTTTGTTAATCTAACTGAGAATTTTAGTGGTGTGAGCTGTAGCTTATTTAGCACGTCTGAGCAACTGTTAAAACAACAAAATTTCGAGACAACAAAATGCATTTTGCACGTTCAACGATTTCTTTTTCTCCGTGCAGAAAACATGAGTATTAATGTAATTAACACTTTACACATAATCGAAATATCGAATATCGAACGATGTCATTCTCTTGTTCGCTGATTGGCAAATGGTAACCAACGAGACGGCACGTGTATTGTGTTATCTAAGAAAGCGCTGCAGTTGCACCACGGCAGCGCTTCATCTAATTTGAAGACGCCCTAATAAGCCGACAGCGCTATGAGTAAAAAAGAATCGCATTTGCTACTGCGCCATTGGCTATAAGCGTACGAGTAATAGAATAAATTCTCAAATTTTGCATCATGATGGACATGATCGTACAATCAGCGTACGATAATAATGTGCTATCGTACATCGCACGTAGGCATGAAATTATGTACGATAATTACGATAATTACGGCATGTGCGATAATTATGGTACGGTTTAGTGTTGACAGATGGTTCTGGCGGCTTCCCCCTAGACCATTGCTGGTTCTCCCTAAAAATCTCCTAAATATCCCCCGTCGAGCCACTGGCTTAAGCAGTGCTGCAAATTAACGGTAATTTTCTATGATCGGTCAAATGTCGGCAAATAGCTGTTATTTAAAATGCATTCCCCATTTGTGTATTGTTTTGAAACTTGATTGCTTCGATCTGTGCGAATTATAGATGAAGGTGAATACTTTTTGGGAGATCAAAATCGTCATAGAAGTCGCTTATTAAATTAACACAAACACACACACACACACACACACACACACACACACACACACGCACACACACACACACACACACACACACACACACACACACACACACACACGCGCGCGCGCGCGCACGAATATTTTCCCCAATTGGGAAATGTGATTTTCTTTATTTATTCAATGATGAACCTTGATTACAAACTGCTTCTGGAAAATCATGTTGCTTGGTATTTTGCCCAACTCACGCGTTCTCCTCGCTTCTATTGCCGTTATCCGCTTCCGCGGGTGAGTGATCAATAATGTGCCTGCAAAATCATAAATAACTGTGAGCGCTGGGTGACTCACAAAGATTAAAATCTCTCTCTCTCTCTCTCTCTCTCTCTCTCTCGCTCGCTCTCTCTCCCCTCTGATGGACGCAGGGAACAAACAGACTTTGAGGTAGCAGATAATTGATGCGCCTGTTCACTTTCTCCGTTCGATCATCACCGAACAATGTCTACCGATTTGCGTAAGAAGAACTAAATCGCGTGTACTCGCAACATTATTTTACCTCGCGGATAGAAAGATCTCCTACGGCGAATTCTGCCTTGATTCTGGCTATAGAGAAAAACGGCATTTTCGAGAATAAACACGATGACCGAGGCGACCATACCGATGCTGAGAATTGCGTACAGCATCGAGACCTGTTCGAAGGTCACGGGCCGCACCACTCGGGTCGGGTCCACGGTCGTCACACTGATCGCCAACCAACGATCCTTTAGTTCGTCCGTTAGACCGCATTCGCTTAACTTCAGTATACTGAAAAAAATGTTCGCCCCCATTTAAACGAATTCCATCTCTTTGCGCCGCAAGAGAACAATATTTCATCGTTATTCTCGTTTCTTGTTCATTACCCAATATCCAGGGACCTTTTATACTTGAAGGTTTTTGCAACGCCCCCTGCGACCCATGTGGAAAAATACGATATTCCGGTTGCTACGAGATTGCATTTTAATCTGCCGTAAGCCCGTTGTCGGTCTTCCGAGTCCAGTACAGCATATTTTCTTTTTCCCCAACAGCCCTTCTCGTACAAACGTTGCGGTGATTTAACGTAAAATATACGTTTGGCGTAGTTTTCAAGCGCGCCCGATCGATTGACCGTTTTCTGCAATTTGAGATTGACGGCTAGTACATGCATGTGTGTGTGTGTGCGCGCGTGCGTGTGCGCGCGTGCGTGCGTGCGTGTGTGTGTGTGTGTGTGTACAGGGTGTCCCTCTTATCTCTGCCACCTAAAATAACTCGGTAATTATCGACGTCACAAAAAATGTTACAGATGAAAGTTGTACGGTGTGAAGGAGGACATCAAATGCCACCAATTTTTTTTTCGGTGCAGTCACCGACGCACGGTGCAGATCACCTCCACTTTTTAAAATGCAATGGAACATTTTTTTCAACCATCTTGTAAAGCACCTCAAGCCGCAAACAAATATTGGTGGTCAAAGTCGTTCAAGGTCACTCAAGGTGTGTATCGATGACAAATCTAAATATCTCGGATCGTTACCAAATAATTGGTAGTGATCCGAGAAATTTAGATTTGTATTTCAACTTAATAGGTGACCTTGATTGGCCTTGAACGACTCTGACCTCCTAATGTTTTTTGTGTGGCTTGAGGTGCTCCACAAGATGGTTGAAAAAAAAGTACCATTCCGTTTAAAAAAAGTGGAGGTGATCTTCACTGTGCGTCAACGCCTCCACCGAAATAAAAAAAATTGGTCGCATTTGATGGCCCCCTTCACACCGTACAACTTTTGTCTAGCAAGGGGACAGTACGGCAGTCGGATTTGTGTAATTTTTCGTACTCATGGTACGTGAAGTTCAGAGCTCGAATATTAATATCCTAAAGCAGTTCGACGCTATGTTCAGAAATTTTCGAGAAAATTGATTTTGAAGTTTTCGAGCGCACTCTTATCCCACAAAGATGCAACGATAGTCGAACCGGGCTCGTGGCGTACCCGGTAGCGCTCGAGTCTAGTAATCGCAGGGTCGCTGGTTCGAGTCTGACTTCGAATTTTTTTTTTTTTTTTTTCATTTTTTTTTAATTCGCATACATCCGTCATTTAAATATCCCGATAAATTTTTGTTGTATATAATCACATATTATTATATATAATTAATATAATATATCTATATATGTTTATATATGGACAAAATCCATATATAGTTATTTATGTACAAAATTCATTATAGTTATACATAATTATATATTTTCTCATATATGATCATATATTATTTATATATAACAATAGGTGATTATTTATAAAAAAATAAATAAATAATCCCGAGATAAAAATCATAAAATCTATGCTAATTCACATATATGTAATTATAATTGTCAATGATAAATGCAAGTCTTATTTTTGATTATCTCTTGCTTGAAATTGCGAATAGGCGACGTAAAAATATCCAGTAATAATATTTACATAAACTCCCTTGTAGATTAATAGGAATATAAATAGAAGAATAAATGTTGAAATATGTGAATATAACGCTTGCTTTGGCAACCGTCGATATTGTGAATAACAGTTCTGCGTACATCGTTTGCCTTTGTCCTGATCAACTACCTGCGAAGCGGGCACAGCTGCTTGTGCACAAAAGATTTCTGGGAATTCCAGAACGGATGGAAGGGATACGGCGTCTTCCGCAAGGAATGCCTGTTTGAAGTAGCATTCGACCGTTGGTTTTCGGAGCAGCAAGTACTGTTTTTCGGCGTGGTGCACGATTTTGTAGAATATTCGATAAAAAAAGATCAAAATGTCGGGCGTGGGAGACGACGAGGTGCCTGAGCCTTCGACGGCACAAGATGATATTGAATATTCTTTGTGCAGTGAAGTTTCAAAATTACGATTGAAGGATGCCCTCGTATATTACGAGCAAATTCTCACACAAAATAATCTTGTGGCACCAAACCATCGGAGGTAATTACTGAAGCGGGAATGTTACTAGCAGAAGACTTGTTCCATTATACAGTACAAACGTCACACGAAAAAAAGTTTGTAACGGATGAAGAACTAATTATGCTCAGGGGCGTAGCGTCGGGGAGTGGAGGGAGCATTCGCTCCAGGGCGCCGAGGTCTAGGGGGCGCCCCCGGGTTTGTGTATGTTTCTTTGAGCGCCCAAATGAGGGGGCGCTTGAAGAATTTTGCTCCGGGGCGCGGGAAGTGTAGCTACGCCACTGATTATGCTTGATGAATTGGACGAAGAATACGCTTTTGACGAAATTGCATCTGACAACGAAGATTCTTCTGAAAATTATGAGCCAGAGGAGAAAAGGGCGAAATCGTACACGGACAATATTCCGCTGGATTATAAAAGGAAAGTTATCAATATAGTTCGAGCACATCCGACATGGAGCCTAAAAGTTCTGCAAAAAAACGGGTGCAGCCGCTTAAAGCGCATGGAGGAATTGCCAAAATGGGAAAAACATGTAAAAAGCGGAGGAACCATGACAGACAAATACGCGACCATCGATTCGTGGACTTACGATCGCTTTGAGGAAGCGCGATAGAACAACCAACAAGTTACAACCCGGAACTTGCAGCAGTGGGCTTTATCGGCTGCGAGTCAATTTGAAAATTTTGATTTCAAAGCTTCCGATAGGTGGGTTGTGAAATTTAAACGGAGACATCGAATTCGCCAAAGAAAAATCACGAAGTTTGTAACGGAAAGAGAAACCGCAACGCTGGATGAAATCCTGGCTGCTGCAGAAGATTTTCGTATCCAGGCTCGTGATGTCATACTAAACTTTGGTCCCGATTTCGTTATTAATACAGACCAAACAGGTATTCAAAATTTGTTCTCATTTTCCATAATAAATTAATGTAGACTTTCGTATATAGTATTGTCAATTTATTCCTTTTCTATTTTTTTCAGGATGTCAATACCAGTCGACGTTCGACAGAACTCTGGCGACCAAAGGATCAAAAGTAGTGCTGGTAAAGCGGCAGAATATGAATAAAGTCACCCATTCCTATACTGCGCAGTACTCTGTCACCCTATCAGGAAAATTGTTGCCCCTGGTGTTCGTATGCCTACAAGAAGGTTCATTTGGGTCCAGAGTTCAAAAATCGGTCGACGAGTACCTAAAAAAAATACGGAAACGTCGTAGTCACGTCATCGAAATCGGGAAAATTAACTACAAAGTTATACAAAGATTTTTTAATCAACGTTTTGAAACCCTACGTAAAAAAAGAAAAGTTTTTCTTAATTATCGATTCCTGGGGAGGCCAAACCGATACCGTGATGTACAATGAGGTGTTTCGAAATGACAGGCGCTGCCTACTTGCACGGTGCAGGTAATTCCACCAAAATGCACTCCATTAGTGCAACCTTATGACGTGTATTTTTACCGCCAAGTAAAAAATTTCATAAAGCGTCTGCAGAACGGCGCCTATCTGATTGAACAAGGACGTGAAATTAATGATAGAGAAGATTGCATAAAAATTCATTCTATTGTTCATCATCAGTTGTCTTCTCCGGTCTTCAATAACATGATCAGATATGCGTGGTTTGCTTCGAAACTTTGCGATCAAAGAGAAATCTTCATGAACGTGAATGAAGTTTGTTTTCCGATCGATGTATTGAAAAAAAATTGCGAATGTAACAATGCAGCGTTTGTACGGTGTGCGAGATGCCGTGAAAATTACTGTTTTCCTTGTTTTTACTATGGTTATCACTCTGGCTCGTGTAACATTACACCCGATGTATAAAACAAACGAATACAGACCGAATAATAAAGTATTCAATTCCTTACCCGACGTTTTTCATTTTCATCCTAAAAATGTTGTTGGTTATAAATATTGATACTTGAAAATGTATGTTTATAATCAAGAGATAATTAAAAATATGACTTGCGTTTTTTCATTAAAAAAAAAATGAAAAAAAATAAAATAAAATTTCGAAGTGAGACTCGAACCAGCGACCCCGCGATTAATAGACTCGAGCGCTACCGGGTACGCCACGAGCCCGGTTCGAATATCGTTGCATCTTTGTGGGATAAGAGTGCGCTCGAAAACTTCAGTCAATTTTCTCGAAAATTTCTCAATATGGCGTCGAACTGCTTTGGGATATTAATATTCGAGCTCTGAACTTCGCGTACCATGAGTACGAAAAATTACAAAAATCCGACTGCCGTACTGTCCCCTTGTAGAACATTTTTTGGTGATGTCGATAATTACCGAGATATTTCGGGTGGCACAGTTAAGAGGGACATTCAAAATGACCTGACATTCCTATTCATTAATAAAACGTATTATTTATTGGAAAAGTACGAATATTTTTATTTTAATATAAGGTAGAAACATGGAGGTTATGTGTGGAACACAATATTCGATAAATGGCCACCTCGTCCGTGTTGGCAAACGTTCACTCTTTCGACGAAATTTACAATAAAATTTTGGCATAATTGCGGACTAATTTCATTAATGGTGGGTCCAATTGTTTCCGTGAGCTCCGAAATGGTCATACACTTTTCCTTTCAGTAAATTGAAAAGAAAGAAGTTCGATGGTGTCAAATCGCATGATCTTGGTGGTCAATTCAATCTCGTTCAAAGCATATGTTTTCCAAGTCCATGCCGTTTATGCCCTTTATCGGATATTGTATTCCGCACATAACCTCCATGTTTGTACCTTATATTAAAATTAAAATATTCGTACCTTTCAAGTGAATAATACGTTCGATTAATAAATTTAAATGCGGGGTCATTTTAACATTGCATGTTGTTTCGTCAACAAGAGGTAGTCAAGAGTAATTCTCAACAAGAATTCTGTGTGCTTCAGTTGCAGATTTTTTTTAAATAACGTAGTGCTGTAAAATTCTCCGCCGATACTCTTTTTTTTGGCACGAAATGTTACATGCTTAACACTAAAAAAAAAAATAACGAACATTTGTCCATTCCCATAGACCCCCGAAACCATGATACAACAACATAATATACATTGTGCTCTAAATGCTAATTACTTGTAAAAATTGCTCTAATTAAAACCTTTCTTTTTTAAAAAAATATCCATATATTTATAGTACTAGTACATTTTTTTAAAGAACATTTTCAAAAAACAATTTGTATATAACGAAAACTCGATATAACGAACTTCCCTAGACATTCGTTATATCGAGGTTCGACTGTACACTGAATTTCAAGCTTGTATATGGTACTCCTTTATAGATGCGTTACCATCGTGAAGTACACGCACGCAGTTCTGGTAACGCAATCTGTTGGAAAAAAACGAGAACTTATTCAACGTCCTAATATATAAGACTGCAAGATACCTGGAATTTTCCGTATATAATCGAGCCGTTGAACACGACGATGTTATAATTCGTGTTATTGAACATCGTATCGAGATCATGGAAAGGCGGCTGGACTTTCTGATTCGTCGTGAAGGATATGAGATGAGAGCTGACGGTAATTAGCAGCAACCAGGCGAAGATTTTCTTCGTGAATCCGAGTACCTTCGTACGACTGTAGAGACTATCGGGTATGAAGCCCTGGCAGCAAAACGTGGCGAATGTGTGGAACAAATGATCGTGCAAGCCGTGACCTACAGCATTGTCCTGGGAGACTCTCATTGAGATTTTTTGCGCCGCGCAACCGAGCACACTCAGAAATACGAAGAGCAGAAAGATGGAGGACCAAACTTTTCGCGAGAACATGCGTATTATCCAAGAACCGTCGTATTGCGGCTCGGACCTGATGTACAGTCTGTAACTATAAAACAGACTTTTCTTAAGGGGAGGTACCTGAGTAAACGGCGAGAAAAACAGATAAACTTCGGGAATTTTTATCTCAAAAACTAATGTTTCGATTGGATCCGGGTTTTTTTTATTGGAAAATATGTACATTGAAGTATGTTTAGGATTTGAAAAAAAAAAATTCGTTGATTGGAAGCGATTCGAGCGCGATTATCTCGAAACATAATTTTCAATGTCGGTGCCAGATGTATCTCGAAAACGGCTTGTCCGATTTTGTCCAAATGTGGATACAATATTCTTCGATAGTCTTTCTCGTTCGGCACGTGGGATTTTTTTGAAATTTTCATTTTTGACGGAAATGCGATCGCTTTAATTTAACATTCGTTTTTCGTTCGCGGTTTACGACGATTTTGGATTGCATACACATTGCATAAAAAAGCAATGATTCAATCAAATGAAAATCCCCCACGTGGTGAACGAGAAAAACTATCGAAGAATAATGTATCCAAATTTGGACAAAATCGGACAAGCCGTTTTGAAAACTATATGTTTCGAGATAATCGCGTTTTAATCGCTTTCAGTCATCGAATTTATTTTCAAAAATTCCTAAACATACCTCAATCTACATATTTTCAAATAAAAAAAAAACCCGGATCCAATCGAAACATTAGTTTTTGAGATAAAAATTGCCGGAGTTTGCCTGTTTTTCTCGCTGTTTACTCAGGTACCTCCCCTTAAGGAGAGCTTCGGGAGTCGATCAAAGCCGGTTTATCCGGTAGGAAAAGCTTCATGCGGTAGTTGAATGTTGGATTTCGAGGATACAAGTTCGAAAATTTGAACGATTATTTTCGCACTTGTATCGTCTTGTCCTACCTATTGTACCATAGTGGTAACGTGTAGTCCATCGTTTTCGACTCGGCAACGTAATATCCGGCTCGTAGAATGACCTCTACTTCGTTACGCACCAGCATACCCAACAGCCCGCTGTAACTTCCGTTCGGCAGCGGATCTCCGAAATTGCTGTCCTTCGACCTAATCGTTATCATTCTGCAAATTGTTAAGGTTGTTATGGGGTTTAGCCGTCGGGGGTGTGAAGTACGAGGTGATCGCCCTATGGTTATGCACGAAGCCGATTGACTGTTACCAACTGTTGTTTACGAACTAGTTTTCTACATCTATTTATAAAAATATGCATTCTTGAACATTCGGTGATTATATTGAGGTGCCAGTCCACTTTGGAGCCACGAAAAAGGCTATTTTCGTGATTTTTTTTTAGGATTTTATAAAAGATATCAATTTAAAAGCTGTTGGGCTTGATAAATAAAGTCTTGAAAGACATGAAAAAAATTTAATCCATTTTTATTCATTTTTAAGTACAAAAACTATAGTTTAACGCAACGTCTCAAAAAAAGGGGGGCTAGGTAGCTCCATCTCAACTCGGCAACGGCTTGTCTGAAACAAAAAATTCAAAGTCCATTAGATTCAGTATGACACCAGCTATAAAATAACCCTCGGTTATAAAGTTTTATCAAAAAATAAAAAAATGGCCGATGAGAAACAAAAAAAGTATTGAAAAAACGCGTTTTCTTCGTAGTTTTTCGCAAAAAAAGAGTAAAAAATGTGGTTCAAATTTCAAGAGAATCGGTTTATTAGTTTTAGAGATAGGATGGAGCTAGATTTTGAAAACGTTGTTTCGAGTGAAATGCGTTTGCAGTTTATACTATGAAAAACTCTTACCTAAACTCAATCGGCAAATCCTGCACCGCACAAAATCCCTTCTGATTACTCATCATCGTCGATTTCTTCAAGTTTTGCTTGCTTTCGATTTTTCGAAATTTTCAAAGTGGACTGGCCCCTTAAGTGTTTTCATTACTTTGTAAAATTATTTTCTATTACTTTTTCTCGCTCAATTAACGCGAAACGAATCGGCAATGTTGTAAATCGTGATATATCATAATGTATGTATGCGCCCCGTTCGTAACCTCAATATCGGCCCAAGGAGCTGTTAAAAATGAATATCGGTCCGAGTAAAAAAAATCCGCTGGAAGGAAAAAGTGTGTACTAAAGCTGTCTATAATCTCGAAGAAATCAAAAACTTTAATAATTTTGCGATAATAAAAAAATATTTATGTATGAAAAAAAAAATCCGCGTTATTTTGTCTTTGCCTAGAAATGTCTAGAAATTTATAATTTCTGAACATAGCTATCAAATTAATATTAAGTAAGAATTACTAATTAAAAGAATAAGTACCAACAATGTTCGTTGTTGATTATACTAAACGAGTAATTTGAGGTTCTCGGGCATAATTACCGAATACCAATAACATTGGTAGCATTTACGCCGTCTACGACGTTGCCATGATTGCACAGTCTAATATTTTGTGTGCTTGATTTTCGCACAAATTCGCTATCAAAAACATTAATAATTTTAGAAATGTAGCGTGAATCCTCATTTTCACTCTACCAAGGTTTAGTCCGATAATTAGTCGAAGCGTACCTATTTTTTCAGTTTCGTGGTAACATTCACTCAGCAGATATTAATAATGAACTGAAAAATGGGAGTTTTTCATAAGCGTAATGTAATTAGCCCACGAAATACGTCGAGTTGTCGATTTTTTCTCTGACAAACGGTACTGTGGATCGTATTCAAACTGCACCGGATGATCAGCAAAGAGGTTATAAAGGTCCAGAAAAAATTTCAGCTCGGTGGTAACATGTTGACTCAACCCCATAACAACCATAACGCTTAGGCTCGCATTTACTTTCTCTGTTTTTTTTTCGACTCGTAAAATTTGGCGCTTCCTGTCACTCACGTGAAGTTCAAATAGCTGGCCAATATGTTCCAAAGTTCACCGCAGACACCGGTGATCCTCGTGTCATTGTCGTAAAAGTGCACGATATTTTGTTCCTGATAAAACGAGAAAAGGGCTGTTCGTTTGTGCTTCAATTGCCTACACGAAAGGCGTGAAATTCTCGAATGGATTCTCGATTTAATCGAATCTTGTACAACTCACCTCGTAATACGCAACTCTTAGCACATCCTGTTGAAAATTGTGATTCTCCAGCTGGCGGCTCCGATTTAAATAATTTAGTCGCTCGTGCTGGAACGCTGTGACGTTATCAATGGGGACGAAGCTCTGGTACGTTCGGCTCCATAACAAACTGCCAGCCGAATAACCGAGAGCGACATTTTTGTCGGGCCTCATCGTCAGAGCCGTGAAGGCGAGAATTCCTAACGATACCCAACGAAACATCGTTTTTTTCTCGCTTCGAAGATGTTTGCGGAACGCGATCAAATGCCATAGTGTACGATTGTGTGTGGAACAAAAAGCCGTCACCTTTGTTGCACACATTGAGAATAAATCCATGCGCGTCTGACATATGCAATTTTTAACGCAGCACGATCTTTCGCCAGACATGTCATTTGTACACACGCTATTCATCAGCGATTGCGTTCATCACGCTCCATTAGGCATTAGCAATCCATTAATATGTGGGTTCATGTATATGTGTATACATTTCTTACTATATATATATATATGAGGTATTCCACGTGAATCCGGTGGACTTTTTCCCTGACCAATTCGATTTATTTATTTTTTAATCTGATTCCATTGACTCTAAAAGACATCCTGATTTTTTTTACATTTTCCGAAACAACCCTTAGTAAAAAATGTCCCGATTTGAAAATCTGAAAAAAATCCCAAAAATGCTGGATTATATGTGAACATTTTCAAGCTATCACCCGCAGTGGAAGTATGATTTTTTCTGTGTTTTCTGAGCGATTAACGTTTAAAAAAATTCGAAAAATTCAAGAACCGCTTACTTCGGGCGGATACTTAAATATTTTGATACCCGCAACGAATTTTTTTGACCATTTTTGAATAACCAAATCACAATCATGGACCTTGAACACTTAGCAGTCAATTTTTCCGATTTTTTAAACGTTAATCGCGGAAAAAGCGCAGAAAAAATGATACTTCCACTGCGGTTGATAGCTTGAAAATGTTTAAATATAATCACGCATTTTTGGGAATTTTTTCAGATTTTTAAATAGGGGCGTTTTTTTCGGAGATTTTTTTTTGACCAAAGGTTGTTCCGAAAAATGTAAAAAAATGGTGGGTGTCTTTTAGATTCAATGGAATCGGATAAAACATAATAAATGGAATTGGCGGGGAAATTGGTCAGGGAAAAAGTCCACCGGATTCACGTTGAATACCTCATATATGTATATATATATATATATCACACACACACACACATATATATATATATATATATATATATATATATATATATATATATATATGTATGTATTGTGTGTGCGTGTGTGTGTATAGAGTAGTAAAAATATCTGGATACCACACGATATTTCAATAATTTGATCTTTATCCTCATCATTCGAAAAAGATTTCTTGTATGTCTGAGAAGTCACATAACGCGATAAATAAATATACTTTTGAAATACGTTTAAAAAATTATTTTATTTATTTAAGCCACTATTTATAGACGAAAATAAGAGTTTAAAAAATATTCTAAACAAATTGTAGGTCTGCGCTGTTGGTGCAATCTCGGAGATGGATCATCCGAAACAAAAAGATTAAACGATTTTAGATTCAGTAATGGCTATAGCGCATATCATACGATGTTTAATATATCCAAAAATAAGAAAATGGCGAACATTTTTCGAAAAAACGTGTCTTTTTGCACCGTTTTGGGCAAAAAAATAGTAAATATCAAAATTCAAAAAAATCCTTGATACGTGCTATAGATATAGTTGTAAAAAATGTGTGGTTAAAACTTCATACGGATCAGTTCAGCAGTTTCGAAGATTTTATCAACAAGCCGTCGAAAAACGTTGTTTCGAGAAAAACGCGTTTAAAGTTTGTTTGGGTTACATAAATACATTTTTTTTAAATGTATTTCGTAAGTGCTTTTACTAAGTGTAACAACTTTTATATCAATATATTCAATATAAACCAATCAAAAGAATGCATGAAAATAGCCTTTTTTAGCGTCTACAGTGAGAAGACCCCTTAAACATTTCTGGTTATTTTGAGACACCCTTTATGTATAAAATAACATGTCTTGACTGATTTATCATGGCCGAGCGAAAACTACTGAAGTTGGAATCATGAAATTCATATAACAGGTTCCTTTTCGGACGTAAGCAACCGCTAAGAAAGGATTTTTGGAAATTTAGCTTCAAGGGGGTGAAAAGGCTTAATAACTGTTGGGGGTGAAAAGGCTTAATAACTTAGAGACGTGAGAATACGTATTTGGAATATCTATTAAAAACGAACAAACTGTTCTATCACCGTTTTTTGAAAATCAACCCTCAACGTGGTGAAATCGAATAAAATACCAACGATTTTTTTCCGAAAACTTAAAAGTAAGCCGAGAAACTGTGAAAAACGTGTTCTGATACGTTTTTGACGATTTCTCAAAGAAATAAAGGGTTCAGGGCGAATCTAATAGCGAATCCGTGTTCAGGGGGTAAAAATACATCGAATAAAACGTGTAGAAAAAATATTTGAAATACAAATTTTTTTCGTATTTTGGCAAGAAAAAGTGGCTTCATTGAATCGTTGATCATTTCTTTTCTGTTCCGATTTGGAACTCCACTCTGTGTTCATTCGCTCCCTTATCATTTTCTCTATGAAATTCCGTTCGGGTTATTGAGCTCTGCTCATTGCTCGATTTTTGGCTGCATTTTAAAGTCGGACCATCGACGTTTGCAAATATTTCTCGTTGTTTTTTTGCGGCCATAGTTCAACTCCACTGTCTTGGAAAAGTAATTGAGATGCTGGGATGAATCCAACGGCATTATCTAAGTCTGCCAAAATGCTTGCCGAAATCCTCCCGAGAAATCGCCAGTCCTCAAATAGAACCGATGCTACGGCTGTTTGAAATTTCACACTTTTGGCGATTCTGGTAAAGTGGCCAAAACGGTCCGAAATTTTTTTATCATTTTAAGGCTCTATCTTAGGGGAAATTTTCTGTCGATTACAAATATCACTGAGTATTTGCCGAAAATTGACAATTAAGACAAGAACACTCAAAAAACGTGTCCTGTTACATGCTACTGAAAGGCTACCGGCAGGCTATTGGCTAGAGACTGCATAGAAACATTGTAGAAGGCCCAGTAATCACTGGGGCACTCGAGCGCAATACTTTTCATTTCAAGAATACCGTTAATCCTAACGGAATATCCGTTCGAGTTTAAGAGAATACAGTTTCCCCTTAAGATGTGCCATGACTATTAATAAATCTTAAGGACAGCCATATCAAAAGAAGCATTCTTGTTTTTGCAACAAATTTTCGTCAAATACTTATAGGTCTACTACTAAGGGGGCGTACAAAAATTACGTAACGCAAAATTTCCCAACATTTGACCCCCTTCTCCCTCCACGTAACCGGGCCGTAACGCTTGGTCAGAACCCCACCCCTATTCCGTTACGTAACGGGTGCTTTGTCGTCAATAATTGCGATTTTTTTCATAGACGTAACTAATTATGAAAGAATCGGGTTTATACTCATTTTATGAAGTACATATTCATCTAGTTTTATACCAATCTTTATGACAAAATCTTGAAAATTAACCGAGATATTAACCTTGATTTGACGACGAAAACAAAATTCTCATTTTCCCATCGATATCTTTACGAAAGGTTGTCTGTAAATTGAAAGTCAACAATTTATCGATATCTATACAAATGTAGCTATCCTAGCCGTTTTTTATTGTTTTTTTTACAAAATGCCGACAGTTTGGACATTTTTTTCAATTTTCCAGGCCCTTTGTCAGTATTCAAGCAGTCTTTTAAAACAGTAATTATCAAATGTTAAAAACGCGGATACGTAGAGCCTTAGTCATTGCGATTACAAAAAAGTTTTTTTTTAAATTTAAAATCGGTCGATACGTTTTTAAGTATTCGCTCGGACAAGGTCGAAAAAACTAGTTACGAGAAAAACGCGTTCAAAGTTTTCGTTCCGTGTTTCTTGATATAAAGTGACGTTTTTTTCCCTACAATATTGATACTTACATTGAAGTATCTAGCCGCGGGCGATATGACGGTTCTTCATCTTCATGATAGTTCACAAAATAATAAGAGCCTGTTCTTAATCTATTGTAAATGATGCCACACCTGTAGGGACAGAGGGCACTAACCGGTCGTTCCACCTGTTCTTACTAAAGGACTCGTGAATAAAAATGTTGCCAACATATTTTTCAATGCATGTACTTTCAAGAATTATAAAAAAAATGTCCTTCAAATTTTGCTTGGGGGATGTGGAAAAGCTACTGCGCAAGTTTTTGCACAGTGATTTTCCCCCTTAACTGACATTGCGTATAAAAAACTGTGAGCTGTGTTCACCGTAAAATTGCACTCGAGGTTTAAATTAAAAACTTGAATATGCAGAAATTTGGCTATTTCTGGCAGTTTTAAATCGTGACGTAACGCAAACCTTGCGTTACGTCACGCCCCTACGTACGTAGACCGAACCCCCCCCTCTCCAATTGCGTTACGTAATTTGCGTACGGCTTCTAATGCTAAATGAAGAAAAACGTTTTTCAAACTCATAAAATACATACTCAGTTTGTAAACATTAGTTTGACCCCGAGTCCTGGTTTCATAGGAACCATTTTCTACAAAATATACCCGAGTAAAAATGAATATATATAATCATATATAATTGTATACAAAAATTGGCCCGATAGAATTGTATACAATTGTATATGATCGATTAAGGGGTAAGGCCACTGTAAATTTTTTGAAAAATCAATTTTTTTTATTGGCTTAAAAAATAGTTTAAACCCTCTAGAATAAGAAAAAAAGGCTTCTTTCTTCTTCTTTTAATTTTTTCCAATAAAAAACTATTCGCAAAACTTTAAACGCGTTTTTCTCGAAACATGGTTTTTCAAAATGGCACGCAGCATAACTCGAACAATTTTCATTTTTTTCACTTGAAATTTTAACTAGATGTGAACATTTACATTATCTTGAGAATGTCGATCGGAATTTTCAAGAACTTTATTTATTGATTTTTTATTAACAAAAAACTTGCCGTTATTTTCGTCAAAAATCAATTTTTTTTTTCAAACGCACGCCAAATCCACAAAAATTGATACTTTTTAAAATCCGATCAACATTCTCTAGCTATAGCCCTCTAGATTAATGGTTTTTTTTTCTTTTTGTTCTAGATTCAAAAGTGCACCAGTGGTGCTGCGTGCCGCGGAGCCCTGGAAGCAAAACATGTCCCAGGAAGATAGCTGTGGAACCGCCATTTTGTTTTTTTTTACTGTAAAAAAATTTTATAATAAAGTTTAATGTATGCCCGATAACACCATTAAAAGTTTTTTTTTCAAATACCTTCAATTTCGGGAGCAAAAAATTAGTGAAAAAACCTTTTTTTTTGGGCCGTTACAGTGGCCTTACTCCTTAATATACAATTATATATATATATATATATATATATATATATATATATATATATATAATCATATATAATTGTATATTAATTGATCATATACAATTGTATACAATTCTATCGGGCCAATTTTTGTATACAATTATATATGATTATATATATTCATTTTTACTCGGGTATAGAGCGTCCGAATATTTTTGAAACGAGAAAATCGAACATTCTACGATTCAATACTTACGAAACATTAAAGATTACAAAAGGGGTAAATTAATTTTATGTTTTCGTTGAATACAATAAATAATTCATAAAACGCAATTTTTTAATACTTTTTTATTCATAATGAATTAACATAAAAGTCAGCTGATTTAGGTATAATGTGGTGACCGAATATTTTTGTTACTCGTATACATGGATCATGCGGTTTTTGTTCGTTCAATTTTCAATACTTTTACCCTCTATCTTCTTTCCTTTTTTGCGGAAATCACAATATTATATTAGACATTTTCTGCACAGTCTGTCTGATTTAATTTGCGGCGCGAAACGGCCACGGAATCGTGACACAGGAGGAACGAACCGCGACTTATTTCTGATCGATAGAATTCGTCGAATGGCCTGGCGTCTTTTCACGGCGAAAAAAATATTTTCGGCAACGCACAGGACCAAGGAGGCCGCGATACCCAGACACAGTACAGCGAAAGTAACGGAAACGTGATCCAAGTCGATCACCAAACTGCTCGCCTGTCGGGTCTTCGATGCTCTCCCAGCTGTCGACATGTAACGCTTCTTTATCGCGTCCAACAATCCGAATTCACGCAATTTCATGAACCTGAAGGAAGTCGTCCGGGTCTCAGCATTGCGTATGCATATTTTGCGAAAATTTGTGGATTTCGGAAATCGCCAAGCTTTTATTCGTCAAATGGATATTCTTTTCTCTTGAGGCGATTATCGAACGTTTTGGCATATTTTCGCGTCGCGTTATAAAATAACAATAATTATTTTGAATTATTATTAACATGATAAAAGCTTATAAAATAGCCCAACATCGTGATTTTTCCTGTAAAGTGTCGAAATGCAACGCAAATGACTAATGAAAAAAGTGATGGTGCAATAATTGTAATGACTTCCGGAGAAATATTACCCCGTATTGAGACTCTTCCAGTGTACGACCCTTCTGCTGAATCCTGCAGCTACTGGTGTTAGATAATAGTAATCACCCACGGCCACGACGCTGCATTTTCTCGTTCCTCTAGCCGCGACCGAGGCCTCGGCGTCGAAAAACACATATTTATTCGGGTAGTCGCAAACTTTGTCGTACAACTCATTGATATCTGTGACGACTGTCAAACGCGGGGATGTCTTGATACGTCCGAATATTGGCGTCACGAAAGGACTCTGAAAAGGATCATTTTGTGGCAAATGTTTTATATGTACGTGTATATTATTTATAATTAGTTTAACATGACCATGCAAATTATTTATGATCAATAGTATTTAGAGTTTGCATGTATATTATTCGGAATTGATGATATTCCATTTGTACATGGAAACCAATCGTAATTAATAATATTAGATGTGTTAAATATATTTCTGATCGCTAATGTTTCTTCGTTCATGTATCGTATATTGTAATTCAACCTAATTTAATACGAACGATCACCACATTCGTAAAGAATAGATTTAAAATAAAAAACGTTTGTCTCAGACGACAAGAACTTAATATATTACGTACAATTTTGAACAAAATGCTTTGAAAAAATGTAAGATGTTACTCAAACATGTATAAATGCAACTGTGAAATACTAACACTGTAGATTCGACCGTTTCTTTAAATATAATTCCCAAAAAATCACCATGGAAATGGGTGTTTACACTAGAATATGGCTTTAAGTACCCGAGTAAAAATGATTGTATATACTTAGATACAATTATATAAAAATGATATACAATCATATATATTTATATATAGGTTTATATATAATTGTATATAACTCTATACATTCGTATATATAATCCGATATAAATGTACTTCCATCAAATTTGATTTGATAAAATTATATATAGTTCTGTATATAATTATATATATACGTGAAAATTTTATTCACGGTATATAAAATTGTATATGACTGTATATGACCCGAGTAAAAATGAATATATATATAATCATATATAATTGTATATTAATTGATCATATACAATTGTATACAAAAATTGGCCCGATAGAATTGTATATATTTGTATATAAACGTATAAAATTTGTATACGTTTATATACAAATTTATACAATTCTATCGGGCCAATTTTTGTATACAATTGTATATGATCAATTAATATACAATTATATATGATTATATATATTCATTTTTACTCGGGTAGTATCTCCATATATCATTATATACAGAAATATGTATAATTTACAATTGTATAGAAAAATTGGCCCGATAGAATTGTATATATTTGTATATAAACGTATACAATTGTATACGATTATATACAAATATATATAATTGTATACGTTTATATACAAATATATACAATTCTATCGGGTCAATTTTTGTATACAATTGTATATGATCAATTAATATACAATTATATATGATTATATATATTCATTTTTACTCGGGTATTAATTATTTTGAAATATGATTTTGAGCCAGAGAAATTACGTAACAAAAATGTTTCTAAAAATTCAGCACGTTGACAGCAATGTGGCCGTATCATGCTTGCCTTGATGGTGATATGGGCTCCCGATCCCTTTAAAACGACGATATGAAAGTTCGTGTTGTCCAGAAGGGTTTCGAGATTGTGGAAGGGCGCTTTGAATGATTCCTCGGTCATTTCGTTAATCAGACATGAATTGTATGCAATAAGAGTCAGAAAGGCAAAAGCGCCGATCGTAAAATTCAACATTTTCGAACCGCTGCCACTCCTATCGGACGAACTTCCTGTAGTTGAAGAAAAAAATACGAAAGTTCAGTTGGGTGACGGAAACTTGCTTAAATCAAAAAGGCTTTTCTTTCCGGAACGAATTATTTTGCAGTATCTACAATCATTTTATTTGAAAGTAGTTAAGGTCGTTTTTTATGAACTACTTTGGATCATTATATCAAAGGGTCACAAGATTAGAGGGGAGGGGGAACATTTGATTTATTTGAACGCTGATCACCTGGTTGATTGCACAACGTTGCAAAACTGTAAAACAAGTGATCGAAAAAACTTTCGGCATTTAAATTCTTTCGCCGATATCGTATTAATATTCCCTGCGTCACGACACTCGCAACACTCAGAGTGACGATGAACACAAAGATCGAAGTCCATACGTCCGTCCCGAGCAAACGAAACATCCAGGTACGACTGACCTTCCATTGGCCGTAAGCAAAGATTCTCAAACTGGGTCGAAAAATTAATCTAAATTAGTAAAATCATCGATTAATAGAACAATAAAATGATAATGGATTAATAAAAATAGTTAATTCATAAATAAAGTTAATCAATAAAATAATTCTTTAACATATTTGTTACTCCTTAATCGATTAAATAGGTAATCAATCAATAATGTATTAATAAAAAATAATCGTTAATAAGTAAAAGTTAATGAAAGAAAATTCACGAATAAAAAAATTGATCCCGATATTTGCCGATTTGTTTGATTCGGAACTCGAACCAAAAATTTATACACGTTTTGCAAAAACCCCAATTGTCGTCGTTTTCAAAAGTTCTTAATCCTCTTTCCAAATCTTGCACGTAATGTTTCGGCTCGGAAATCTCTTTCTAGAGGAAACAACCAAATCTGCCGAATTACGACAACCCTTGCCTGGACATCCATAAAACCGGGCTGAAACGGACAGCGTTGAGGCGTGTGACGTAGACGGCCAGTTTGGGTATGACATCCGTCTGATTGAGTCTAGCGAGCTCAAGAATACCTGTGTAAGTTCCATTCGGGATTGATGCACCCAACGAAGGTTCCGCGCTTTTGCTTAAAATAATACTGGAAAAATGTACAATTAGAGAAAAAAATGTACTCTTTAATTGGTTTCGCTTCTTCGCGTGACAGAACTGATTCATTGGAAGGGGAGAAAATCGATGTTTTAGGGCATTAAGGTAGTTCCTCTGCGAAAATCTCAACCAAAAGTTTACATACCATGTTCATGTTTAAAAGATTGATAATTGGTTTAATTGGTAATAAATAAAATTTAAAACTACGCAATATTGACTCGGTACTAGTAGATAATACGATGGATATCATGTATTGCCGTAAAATTTATTTTATATTGTCGTTTTGATCTACCATTGCCAGTAAACTTTTTTCCGGGACTGCCCAGGCTTTGCCCCAATTGTTTTTTTTTCCACGCTTTGCCAGGCTTTGCACCAAAATTGCGAGGGCTTCTCATGGTTATATCTTGGAAACTAGATGGTGAATCATTCTCATTTTTTTCACATTATTCGTGATATCTTACTCTAGCTTATCCTCGTTTTTTTTATCAATTTCTTAATTTTAGTTTTGACGGCAGAATTAATGATGCTCTGTTTGCCCATCATAACGCATTTGTTACGTGTAAACCAAGCCAACTTTAAGTGTAAATATATCCGGTTTCGGGTGGTCAAAGTTATTCAAATTGCACAGATGTTTGGATAATGTATTAAATAACATATATGTCAAATTTCAACCATTTCCCGAGTAAAAATGAATATATATAATCATATATAATTGTATACAAAAATTGGCCCGATAGAATTGTATACAATTGTATATGATCAATTAATGTACAATTATATATGATTATATATATATAATCATATATAATTGTATATTAATTGATCATATACAATTGTATACAGTTCTATCGGGCCAATGTTTGTATACAATTATATATGATTATATATATTCATTTTTACTCGGGTTCTCAATTCAACTCTTCTGTGGAGGTACTACCTTAAGCGATTTTCTTGAATCAATATTATCGTAATGCATTGTCATATGTTCACACATTTTTTTAAAAATGATTCTTACGACCTCAACCGTTTCACCTTTCATCCCGTAATTGTCACTGCACTATTCACAGTTCCTGACGGAGAGAAAGAGTGAGGGAGAGGGCGAGAGGGCTTCTAGTAACATGTTCCACGTCTAAATACTGCACAGGCGTCAAGTTCAAATTGCAATTGACCAAAGACATACGTGAAGTTTAAAAAGTTGGCTAAGGTTGTCCAGATGTCGCCGCAAATCCCGGTTGCTTTGGTATCGTTATCGTAGTATTCGAAAAAGCCAAGCTCCTGCAAAAATATTTTCAAAAAACCGCACAAAATAAAAATAAAATATTATTCGCGATCCATATGGACATTTTTTCGTTCCAATTGCGATACTCTATTGGACCTCGTAATATGTGATATTCAAAGGTTGACGGTTGAAGTCTCGAATTTCCGGCCATTCATTTCGCCAAGAGTTATTTGAATTCTCGGGCTCGTACTCTCTCGACAAACGAGCAATGGGTTGAAAGCTACTCGATCGTTTGTTCCACCTTAAATCGGTCCAACTCGTCACGAATTTTTCGCAAGCAATTGTCATAAATACGACAATAAACAAATTCTTCCTCGCCATTTTCCGTATCTGCATGTGCCGCTGTTGTTTATTTCCGAATCGTTCGTGTCATTCTGTATGTTGGCCGAGAGTCGTTTCGAAAGATTTTGCGAATTGCGCGTCGGACTAAGAAGTGTCTGGAGACTGAACTGAAATATCATTCAGTGCCTGGTCGCGAGCGCACACAACGTTGACGAAACGGCACGTATATACACTTATCTGATTGAACGGAGTTTCACACGGGGCGAGTGCGCGATATTCGTCAAAATTAACGGCATTTCCCTTGTGTAAGGCGAGAGATCGATGCAACTATCGGCCAACGATTGTCGTCGTATCAGAACAACGTTTAATGATATGTTTATTTTTGCGTGACTCAATCGCCGACTACACTTATTGTTAGCGACGATCGAAACTAGAATATCCAATAAAATTCTAATTTGGGCGCTATAAATTATTTCACTTTATTTACTATTAAAAAATTCCATCCTTTGGTAATTACGATAAAAATGAATTATCGATTAAAAACGAACTCCATTAAAATTGAACTTTCGTAATTACCAAATTACGATAAAAATGAATTATCGATTGAAAATGTTACCCATTAAAATTGAACTATCGTGATCACCAAATTACGATAAAATGAATTATCGCTTAGAGAGAATTTGTGTAACGTTTCAAGATTGAAATGGGTACTTGGTGCCGTTCCGGAATTTTGTATTACACTGACGGAACACTTATTGCACAGATGTATTAAACAATATCGATTTGGTTTCACTCGGCTTGCGTGTCTTTCGTGCTTTCGTTCGTAACGTTTCATCACCACGCTTCAAGGTAGCATCGAGGATTCACCTTTAATGGTACCTTCTTGCTAATGGTGCAGTAGGCTATCGAGCATTCGAATCGCATTCTTCGTCGCACGATTTACATCAAGTTTTGCAATAGTCGGAGGTGAAAATGGCGCGTTACCATTGTTTTTTTCACGAACCTATTTAGCGTTTACGTTTTTTCGGATTTTACCATTTTTACGGAGCCGAAGTATAACGTCTCTGTTTAAATAATTTCTGTTGATTTCTCAGTTCGTATAGAGTGTGAGATTGCGGACGCCCGGGTCTGGTGTGCGAGCGAGTGAGGATCTCGAATCGTCGCATTTCGAGGGGGATGGGAGTGATTGGCACTGGCCTAATATTCCTATACGATAAACGAAAACGCGATTTGTCCCGGCTTTTTAGTTCTTCAAATCGCCACTACCTAGCGTTGGCTGTTGTGTGACAGCCTTCGGCCCTAAATACTCCGATCAGCTGAACGATTCGATACTTTCGTGGCTTTCGCCTGTCATCGTTATGGAGACGTTATTTATTGTGTTCGAATGGAAAATCATTAAAACGGAAAATCATTCCAAATATATCAATATACTTTTATTCATGTAGAATATTCGAAACACCGCCGCAACATACATATATATGCATCGCCTGTCACACGACTACTAGCGCCACAGTGCGGCAAGGACATTTTGTGAACAGCATTTATCTACCAGTGTCAGGGGGCTGGTCTCACAAGGATTTTGTGTTGCTTCGGCTGGAGATTTAAAAAAAAAAGTAGGGCCGCAAAATTCCCCGCAAATACTCTTTCTTGGCACGAAATGTGGCGTGTTTAACGCTATGAAAAAACGTTGTTTACACTTCGGCGAAATAGCATGCACTGAATTTCAATCTTGTTTATATTAGGTCAGGACGGGGTTCAACGTGCCGGGGATAAGTTGTTCCTCCAAGCGAAAACTCTTATTCGTCGTCCCGTAGTCACTAAAGGGCGTGGTAAAGTATTTAAATTTTTTTGTTTTTCATTTTTGTTCAATTTTTTTAATGAATGCATAATATATCATGAATATTGTGTTAAAATTTCAAGTCGATCGGAGTAAAATTGACGAAGTTATGAGTATTTGAGCGTCTATTGCTCCATGCCGTTCTCTTCTCTTCTGCGTTTTTCAAACCGTTTTTCTGAGACTTGTCATATTTGAAGTTCGTGTGCACGATAACTCAAAATCTACTGGACCAATCGCTTTGAAATTTTACACAGTACTTCTTCACATAATTCACCAGGTATTGTCGAGAGCTTTTTTGTTTTTTAAAATAATTACTAATTTTTCAACAACAAATTAGCCGATTTTTTTCAGCGAAAATCGGATTTTTGGCTCCCAAGTGCTACGAAAAATCGAAAAATCGAAAGAAAAAAAATCCTCCCGTCATTACCTCGAGAAACATGTTCGTTAACAAATGCATTTTGATTTTTTTGTTTCAAATGATTCTGTTGCGAGTTATGGTGCACACCGCAAACCAACTTTTTTTCGAGGCGCCTCCGGGGTTTAATTTTCACTCGCTCAATTTTGAATATTTTGCAATGCAAATTTAGGAGAATGTTGTTCAAATGTTACTTTATTATATGTAAATTTTTCAATAAACGAACACTATTCTCTACGTCAAAAAAAATCTTAAAAACATGCCTTTTTTTCGCCGAATTAACTTTACCCCGCCGTAAAATGGATGCTGAAACAGTGCGATGGCATGACGCTATGCGGCGCACTTCACACTTATTGCCATCTCTATTTTTCGCGAAGCTATGCGTATCGGAACAACGTACCCTCGACACTTTGAACTCCGGCCTTCTTCATAGATGTGTTACCATCTTCAACTACACGCACGTATGGGGACAAGCTTCCATATACGAATAATCAGAAGACGTGTGGGTAACAATCTGATAAATATTTATTACTGGTACGTAAGTATTAACGTAAGTTTTAAGTACAAGTAACGAAGGATTCTTTGCGGCAAAAACGTGCTGAAGCCGTGGCGCGTAAACTCAGGTTTAAACTATCTACGTTCTAGAGAAATCTGGAAACACGCGCGAGGTAGAAGCGTTTGCTTTCTCGCCCGGGCGCTGGCGTCGAGTGGCCAGTGACTGTTTTATCGACCGGGCTCGAGTGTGGCAGCCACGCGCCATACACGCAGTTCTGGTAACGCCATCTGTTGGAAAACAGCGAGAACTTGTTCAACGTCCTAATATTTCGGCTGCTTCATATCAGGGTTCTGCAAAACGCTATTTTTTCTGTGAGAAATGACGAAGATGATCTCAGATTGTTTATCCCTTCATAAAAACGAAACCCACATTGCCGTTGCAAGCATAAAAGAGCCGTTGCGTTACTCTAGGGAGTATGCGTGTCCTATCCAAGAAACGGCGCATTTGTCATATTATGAAGATGCGAAAATAGGACGACAGTTTTTTAAGGAAACAAATCATTGTTCGAGTACATACGTATCTTGACGTCTTAAAATTCTACACGTCAGACTACAAATTTTATTTTAATCTTGCACAGGCATATAGGCCTCCGAAGTAACTCTAGTGGCGCAGCCCTTGCGGCGAGTTTTGGCAAAACTTGAATTGGTTTTCGTCTGCTAGTGCAGTATGCCGGTTGCTATTTAAATCAGGTGTTTGCGTGAATGACAGCATCGCGTGTGATGTTTGCGTTGTAAAAACAGCGTTTCACGTCATACTCGGGATTGTTGACGCGTGTTTGAGGAAGAACTTTTCCCATCACAGTTCTTTTCTCACCAGCAACAATTTCGCGAACTTCCGATACATGATGACTATCGACAGTTTTCTGCCTATATTGCAACATCATTTATATAAATTTCCGATGCAAACAATAATTTAAACAGAAATTTTGTTGTACGGCAGAAAAAAAATTGTTTGCAGCCAATGTACGCAATTTCATTAACATTCTCTTCGTCACATACCTATAGATATGCTTTTAGCGCGTAAGGAAGTCATGAGGATACATTGAAATCCCCAAATAATCGTTATTAGTTCCATCACACTATTTTATTTTATTTACAAGCACATTCCATTCACAATGTGAGATCTTCAATCGATGATGCTTGCTCAAGCCTAGCTCTTTCGTGTTTGTGCCGGTTTGACTTAAGAGGGAATGATACCTCATCGCGGTCGGTATGGTAGAACAATTATAGATTTCCAAAAATCTCGAAAACGGCTCTTCAGTTCCCGTCGAAACTTTACCAAATGACGTCAAATGGATAGACGAACACCTGTCTTCCCCTCAAATTTTCTGAATTTGAGAAAAAAAATGTAGATTCGCTTATCATAAGCAAATCTAGTTTTTTTTCTCAAATTCAGAAAATTTGAGGGGAAGACAGCTGTTCGTCCATCTATTTGACGTCGTTTGGCAAAGTTTCGACGGGATCTGAAGAGCCGTTTTCGAGATTTTTGGGAATCTATAATTGTTCTATCATACCGACCGCGATGAGGTATCATTTCCTCTTAACCGCCATGCGCCAATCCAAGTTTTGCCACAGGCAGCCGTTGCGCGGCGCCGCCACGAAAGTTACTTCGGAGGCCTATAGTAGCTCGGCGCGCTACTGACGAAATCTACATAGTTTTTCGTAGCATACGGTTCTTTTTCTCGTAGTAATTTGGTTAAGGATTCACTCCACTCTGGGACGCTCCCAAAGAATTGGAATCAAGTAATACTAACAGTGTATATTTGTCCAAGCACCTCCCATGCCTTCCTATCTATATATGCGCAGGCTTCAATTTATAGGAACAGGCTCACATGAATTATAGGATATACTTAATTTGAATCTTAGTCCACGAACAGATGAAGAATTTTAGGTCGCCTTCGCACGTTTTATAACTCACTGTTTCACTAGTTGGTGGACAAATTGATATGACATTCAGAATGCGGTACCTAAAATATGCATCAATTTATATTTCGCAATCATTGCCAGCTTTGCTCTTTTTGCCGACGGACTGGCGCTGGCTTTTTAGCATTTCATTGAATAGTGGTTTTGCGGGTAATGCTTTTTTCCTTCTCCCTCCTGCACGTCTACCACTGCAATGGGTACCGTTTTGATCAAACGATGTTGCTTTCGGCATGATTAAACGGTTTGTGGAAATCCAGGCAACGAACACCTACTAGGCCGCAACCTATCTTCACTGAATATTAATTGTACGCCACAAGCTACAGCGTTCCGTTCAAACTACTGTAATTCGGCCAGTAGTCACGATTTTTGTTTTAACTTTGGCTTCAAATATTCTTAAAAGCACAAACTTTGAGATTGTTTTTTGTCAAGGTGGCGTAATCTCTCAACAAGCGTGCGGAAATTATTCACAAATTTGCCTGATGGTTCATTTAACATATTTTAGAGGCAGTTTCATTTGATTAATTTTTGTAGCGTTCAAATTCACTCTCATAGTCGATGCAGACTTCGTTACATTCCGCGATTGGAAGAAAGTTATTTCTGTTCTCTTACATCCACTGTAATCGAAGAAATGACATTATGTTTGGTGTTCGGGTCGAAGTAAACCCGTTTGTACCGGCCCTTGCAATCTCCAACAACGATCGGTACGTTGCATACCTCTGTAAAGACGTAATTAATATCAACAATGGATGTGTAAAATGAGACCAATGTTGGTTTCAGGGTGGGGGGTGCTTTTTGAAGTCTCTGCGCGTATTGAACGTCAAGATCATAGATCAGATTTTTTACTTGTGCTCTATGCAAAGTCTTTGACTTGATTAAGCTCGCCTAAGGACACCTGTGTTATTCTTTGACAGATGTACAGCCGCAGTCAAAAACCCCGCCTGCCAGAGGCAGCCGTTGACGCTAGTCTCGCGCAATAATGAACCGAGCATCATTGGGCATAATGAAATACAGAAATAGCCTATTGACCCTTTGCACTCGAGGCCTTTTTCGCCCTGTACAGTATCTCCTCCCATCAATCTGGATAACCAGTCTTCTAGAGCACCAGTTAATCATCAATTTAGTGGTATAAAAGTGCACGTACCCAAAGCCACATGATAGAAATGCATTTTTTCGCCGTGTTCGTAAAAATAACGAAAAATTATGATAACGATAGGTTTGATTTTTTGAACAACGTTTTTTATAAGAGGTAAAATTGTTCAATTCTTTTATTTGGACTTTTTTCAGACAATTGCATATATAATACGTGTAAATGTGGTGAATTACCATATAGAACAGCTTAATAAAGAACCGTACAAAGTTTCATCAAAATCGATCGAACGGTTGCGGAGGTTGTTTGTCCGCCAGTTGAAAAAAAGTGATTTCCTGAAAAACGCGTTTAAAGTTTTGTCCCTACCCACTTTTGTCCCGACTTGTCCCTACACACACCGCTATAACTTTTGTCTATTACGAAGTTCGTCACAAAACTTTAGGAGGTGATTCTCGACGCTATAAGACGTTGAAAAAAAGAATAATTTTTTTTTTCGATTTTTTAATATTTTTGAATTATTTTTATATTAATCAAAATTAATTTAAATTAATAAAAATATTAATATTGTAGTATTTTTATATTCATAAAAAATTAACAAAAAAAGTCAGCTTATTTAATATTATTTAATAGATGTGGGGTCCGAATATGTTTGTTACTCGTATACATGAATCATGTGGTTTTTATTCGTTCAATTTTCTATACTTTTACCTTCTATCTTCTTACTTTTTTGCTGAAATCACAATATTATATTAGAAATTTTCTGCGTGGTCTGTGTGATTTAATTTGCGGCGCGAAACGGCCACGGCGTCGTGACACAGGGGAAACGACCCGCGACTTATTTCTGATCGACAGAATTCGTCGAATAGCCTCGCGTCTTTTCACGGCGAAAAAAATATTTTCGGCAACGCACAGGACCAAGGAGGCGGCGATACCCAGACACAGTATACCGAAAGTAACGAGAACGTGATCCATGCCGATCACCAAACTGCTCGCCTGTCGGGTCTCCGATGTTCCCCCAGCTGCCGACATGTACCGCTTCTTTATCGCGTCCAACAATCCAAACTCCCGCAATTTCATGAGCCTGAAGGAAGTCGTCCGGGTCTCAATGTTGCGTATGCATTTTATCCGAAAATTTGTGAATTTCGGAAATCGCTACGCTTTCATTCGTGAAATGAATATTCTATTCTCTTGAGGCGATTATCGAACGTTTTGGCATATTTTCGAGTCGCGTTATAAAATAACAATAATTACTTTGAATTATTTTTAACATTGTAAGAACTTAAAAAATAGCCGACTGTCATAATTTTTCCTGTAAAGCGCCAAACTGCAACGCAAATGACTAATTCAAAAAAAAAGTGTTGGTGCAATAATTACGATTACTTGTGGAGAAATATTACCCGGTATTGAGGCTCTTCCAGTGTACGACCCTTCTGCTGAATCCTGCAGCTACTGGTGTTAGATAATAGTAATCACCAACGGCCACGACGCTGCATTTTCTCGAACCTCTCGCCGCGACCGCGTCCTCGGCGTCGAAAAACACATATTTATTCGGGTAGTCGCAAACTTTGTCGTACAACTCATTGATATCTGTGACGACTGTCAAACGCGGGGATGTCTTGATACGTCCGAATACTGGCATCACGAAAGGACTCTGAAAAGGATCATTTTGTGGCAAATCTTTAAATGTACGTGTATATTATTTATAATTTAGTTTAACATGACCATGCATCTTATTCATGATCAATAGTATTTAATGTTTGCATATATATTATTCGGAATTGATGATATTCAATTTGTACATGGATATTTGTACATGGATCGTAATGAATAATAGATATGTTAAATATATTTCTGATCGCTAATGTTTCTTCGTACATGTATCGTATATTACATGGCACTGATAATATTCAAGGCCATATTCTAGTGTGAACACCCATTTTCGGGAATTAAATTTAGAGAAACTGCTAAATCTACAGTGTTAGTTTTTCGCAGTTATATTTATACATCTTTCTAGTAACATTTAAATTTTTTTCAAAGCATTGTATTCGAAATGTTTTGATTGCGACCGTCCTTGCCATCTGAAACAAACGATTTTTTTTAATTCTCATTTTTACGAATGGGGCCGTCCATAAATTACGTCATTTTGAAATAGGGAAGGGGGGTCCGGTTGTTGGATGACGGTAGCGATAATTGGATTATGATGATAGGAAGGATAGGATGATTTCAGGGGGGGGGGGGGGGGTGTAAAAAATCAGCAAAAATCGATTACGTAATATATGTACGGCCCCAATGTGGTTATTGTTCGGTCCTCCAAATTTTTTATTGCTTCATAATTACTATTTTCCCGGGCCGCGAGGAGTGAAAATTTTATTGTAAACATCAGAGTACTCTTTTCAAACGTCGCAATTTTGTAAATTATTCCTAAATTTTCATTGAAGGGCCGAAAGATAACCGCATTCGTAAGGAATAGAATATTAAAAAATCGTTTGTTTCAGACGACAATAACGGCCGCAATAACAACGCCCGACGATAAAACATTTTTGCCACGTGACCTGTGCAACGTCCAATATCATGAACAATTTCGAATGAAATGCTTTGAAAAAATTTAAGACATTACTACAAACACGTATAAATATAACTGTGAAATACTGCCACTATAGATTTAACCGTTTCTTAAAATGTAATTCCCAAAAAATTACCATGGAAATGAGTGTTCAAACTAGAATATGGCGTTAAGTATTAATTAATATGAGATTTGATTATGAGCCAGAGAAATTACGTAACAAAAATGTTTTTCAAAATTCAGCACGTCGATAGTAACGTGGCCGTATCATGCTTGCCTTGATAGTGATGTGGGCTACTGATCCCTCTAAAACGACGATATGAAAGTTCGTGTTGTCGAGAAGGGTCTCGAGATCGTGGAAGGGCGCATCGAAGGATTCCTGGGTCATTTCGTTAATCAAACGTGAATTGTATGCAATGAGAGTCAGAAAGGCAAAAGCGCCGATTGTAAAATTCAACATTTTCGAACCGCTGCCACTCCTATCGGACGAACTGCCTGTAGTTGAAGAAAAAAAGACGAATGGTCAGTTGGGTGCCGGAAATTTGCTTAAGGGGTAAGGCCACTGTAAATTGTTTGAAAAATCGATTTTTTTTAATGGCTTAAAAAATAGTTTAAACCCTCTAGAATAAGAAAAAAAAGGTCCTGTGCTTCTTCTTTTTTTAATTTTTTCCAATAAAAAACTATTCGCAAAACTTTAAACGCGTTTTTCTCGAAACATGGTTTTTCAAAATGGCACGCAGCATAACTCGAACAATTTTCATTTTTTTTACTTGAAATTTTAACCAGATGTGAACATTTACATTATCTTGAGAATGTCGATCGGAATTTTCAAGAACTTTATTTATTGATTTTTTATTAACAAAAAACTTGCCGTTTTTTTCGTCAAAAATCAATTTTTTTTTCAAACGCACGCCAAATCCACAAAAATTGATACTTTTTAAAATCCGATCGACATTCTCTAGCTATATCCCTCTAGATTAATGGTTTTTTTTTGTTCTAGATTCAAAAGTGCACCAGTGGTGCTGCGTGCCGCGGAGCCCTGGAAGCAAAACATGTCCCGGGAAGATAGCTGTGGAACCGCCATTTTGTTTTTTTTTTACTGTAAAAAATTTTTATAATAAAGTTTAATGTATGCCCGATAACACCATTAAAAGTTTTTTTTCAAATACCTTCAATTTCGGGAGCAAAAAATTAGTGAAAAAACCTTTTTTTTTTGGGCCGTTACAGTGGCCTTACCCCTTAAATAAAAAAGCCTTTTGGCTTTTCTTTCCGGAATAAATTATTTTACAGTATCTACAATCACTTTATTTAAAAGTAGTTAAGGTCGATTTTTATGAATTACTTAAGATCTTGATATCAAAGGATCACAAGATTAAAGGAGAGGGGGAACACTTGATTCATTTGAACGCTGATCACCTGGTTGATTGCACAACGTTGCAAAACTGTAAAACAAGTGATCGAAAAAACTTTCGGCATTTAAATTTTTTTCCCGATATCGTATTAATATTCCTTGTGTCGCGACACTCGCAACACTCAGACTGACGATGAACACAAAGATCGAAGCCCATACGTCTGTCCCGAGCAAACGAAACATCCAGGTACGACTGCCCTTCCATTGGCCGTAAGCAAAGATTCTGAAACTGCGTGGAAAAATAAATATAAATGAGTAATAACATGATCGAATTTTAATTTATTAATGGAATAATTAACTCACCAACATAGTTAATCAAATAAATAATTATTTAACATATTTATTACTCGTTAATCGTTTAAACAGGTAATTAATTAATATTTGATTAATAAAAATAATCGTTAATAAGTAACATATAATCGATGAAAATTCACGAATAAAAAATTTGATCCCGGTATTTGCCAGTTTGGTTGACTCGGAACTCGCACAAAGGAACTCGCACGATAACACAAAAATACACAACGATTTTGCGTAAATCCCATTTGTCGTCGTTTCGAAGAGTTCTCAACCGATTTTCATTCCAAATCTTGCACGAAAAGTTTCGTTTCGAAAAGCTCTTTCCACGAGTAAATAATCCAATCTGCCGAATTATGGTAACCCTTGCCTGGACATCCATAAAACCGTGCTGAAACGCACAGCGTTGACGCGTGTGAAGTAGACTACCAGTTTGGGTATGACATCCGTCTGGTTGAGTCTAGCGAGCTCAAGAAGGCCTGTGTAAGTTCCATTCGGGTTTGTTGCGCCCAAAGAAGGTTCCGCGCTTTTGCTCAAAATAATGCTGTAAAAATGTACAATTAGAAAAAAATGTTACTCTTCAATTTTTTTCGCTTCTTCGCGTGACAGAGCTGTTTCATTGGAGGGAAAGAGATCGATGTCTTTTAGAGTATTCAATGGTTTGTGGAATCAATATTATTGATTTACATTGTAATGCATTGTAATATGCGCATACATTTTTTTCTTTATTATTTTCAACGTTTCTTCACATGCTCTTGCGGATTCTTACGACCTTAATCCTTTCACTTGTATCCGGTACTTCTCACTGCCCTATTTACAGTTCTTGAGGGAGAGAAGGAGAGAGAGAGAGCTGTTTTACAGCTAAATACTGCACAAGCGCCAAATTCAAATTGCAAATGATCAAAGACATACGTGAAGTTCAAAAAGTTGGCCAAGGTTGTCCAGATGTCACCGCAAATACCTGTTGCTTTGGTGTCGTTATCGTAGTATTCGAAAAAGCCAAGATCCTGCAATAATATTTTCAAAAAACGGTAAAAAATGAAAATAAAATATTATTCGCCATCCATATAGAAATTTTTCTCGTTCCCATTGCGATACTATATTGGACCTCGTAATATGTAATATTCAAACGTTGACCGTTGAAGTCTCGAATTTCCGGCGATTCATTTCGCAAAGAGTTATTTGAATTCTCGGGCTCGTGCTCTCTCGACAAACGAGCAATGGGTTCAAAGTTATTCGAACGTTTGTTCCACCTTAAATCGGTCCAACTCGTCACGAATTTTTCGCAAGCTATTGTCACAAATACGACAATAAACAAATTCTTCCTCGCCATTTTTCTTATCTGCATATGCCGCGGTTGTTTATTCTCGAATCGCTCGTGTCATTTTGTATGTTGGACGGGAGGCGTTTCGAACGATTTTGCGCATTGCGCGTCGGACTAAGAAAGGTCTGGTGATCGAACTGAAATATCATTCGATGCCCAGTCGCAAGCGCAAACAACGTTGACGAAACGGCACGAATATGGTTATCTGATTCAACAGAGTTGCACACGGGGCGAGTGCGCGATATTCGTGAAAATTAACGGTGTTTCGCTTGTGTAACGCGGGAGATCGATGCAACTATCGGCGACGATTGTCGTCGTGACAGAACAACGGTTAATGTCATTTTTATTTTAACGTGACTCAATCGCCGGCTACATCTATTGTTAGAGACGATCGAAACTAGCATATGAAATAAAATTTTAATTTGGGTGCTACAGGTGATTTCACTTGATCTATTATTAAAAACATCCGTACCTTGGTAATTGCGATAAAAATGAATTATCAATTAAGAACGAAATCCATTAAAAGTGAACTGTTGTAATCACCAAATTACGATAGAATGAATTATCGATTAGTGAGAATGTTTGTAACGTTTCAAGATTGGAATGGGTACTTGGTGCCGTTCCGGAATTTTTTATTACACTGATGAAACACTTATTGCAGAGATTTAGTAAACAATATCGATTTGGTTTCACTCGGCTCGCGTGTCTTCGGTGCTTTCGTTCGAAACGTTCGATCACTCCGTTTCAAGGTAGCGGTCGACGATTCACCTTAATGGTACCGTATTGCTAATGGTGCAGTAGGCTATCGAGCTTTTGAATCGCGTTCTTTGTCCCGGGATTCACATCAACTTTTGCAATAGTCGAAGGTGAAAATGGCTCCGCGTCACCATTTTTTTCAAGGAGTTATCTAACGTTTACGGTTTTTTCGATTTTACAATTTTCACGGAGCCGAAGTATAACATCTCTGTTTAAATAATTTCCGTTGATTTACTCTGTACCTGGTAGATGGTTAAAAAGTGCTATAAAATCACAGTTCGTATAGAGTGTGAGATTACGGAGGCCCGGGTCTCGTGTGCGAGCGAGTGAGGATCTCGAATCGTCGGATTTCAAGCGGGATGGGAGTGCATGATTACGTCGCGGTAGAGTTAAGGGTGGGGTAAAGTATTTAAATTTTTTTTTCATTTTTTTAAAATCTTTTAAATGAATGCATAATATGTCACGAATATTGTGTTAAAATTTCAAGTCGATCGGAGTAAAATTGACGAAGTTATGAGTATTTGAGCGTCTATTGCTCCATGCCGTTCTCTTCTCTTCTGCGTTTTTCAAACCGTTTTTCTGAGACTTGTCATATTTGAAGTCCGTGTGCACGATAACTCAAAATCTACTCGACCAATCGCTTTGAAATTTTGCACAGTACTTCTTCACATAATTCACCAGGTATTGTCGAGAGCTTTTTTGTTTTTTTTAAATAATTACTAATTTTTCAACAACAAATTAGCCGATTTTTTTTAGCGAAAATCGGCTTTTTGGCTCCCAAGTGCTACGAAAAATCGAAAAATCGAAGAAAAAAAAAATCCTCCCGTCAGTACCTCGAGAAACATCTCCTTTAACAAATGCATTTTGATTTTTTTGTTTCAAATGATTCTGTTGCGAGTTATGGTGCACACCGCAAACCAACTTTTTTTCGAGGCGCCTCCGGGGTTTAATTTTCACTCGCTCAATTTTGAATATTTTGCAATGCAAATTTAGGAGAATGTTGTTCAAATGTTACTTTATTATATGTAAATTTTTCAATAAACGAACACTATTCGTTACGCCAAAAAAATCTTAAAAACATGCCTTTTTTTCGCCGAATTAACTTTACCCCGCCGTTAAAGTCTCGGGGTAATACAATTTTGTGTTGGAGAGAGGTGATCTCAAATTACGTAGATTATGTAAATTGTTGCTCGTGTAGAGTCTTGCGTCACGACAATTGCGCGGGCGATTTTTTTTGTGAGTTGCATTCCTTGATCAATAAATAAATATACGCGTGGCTTTTTCTTTTCTGCATCTCAAGTGTTGCCCACCCAATTTCGGTTAAAATATTGGGATGTTGAATAAATTCTTCTATTTTTTCGTGAAAATTAAAGCTCAATAAAAAAATCATTCTTAATGCTTTCAAACGTTTCGAAACTGTTGTGTGATCAACTCCTAATGATTCTGCATGTTCAGCTTGCGTCTGGAATAAGTCTTCATGAGGCAATGGCTTCAATTCACCACATCAAAATAATTTTTTTTTTGAAGCGTGTAAACCAATCTCTGCATGTTGTTACCGACAGAGCATGGTCGCCGTAAGTCTCAATAAGAATTCCGTGTGCTTCAGCTGTAAATTAAAAACTAATAGAGTAGTGCAGTGAAATTCCCCGCAAATATTCTTTCTTGGCACGAAATGTGGCATGTTTAACATCTCTCAAAAATCTCTCAAAACATCTCTCATTACCAAAAAAAGTCAGCTAATTTAAATATGATGTGGTGTCCGAATATTTTTGTTACGCGTATACATGAATCATGCGGTTTTTATTCGTTCAATTTTCTATGATTTTACCCTCTATTTTCTTTCTTTTTTGCGGAAACCACAATACTATATTAGAAATTTTCTGCGTAGTCTGCCTGATTTAATTTGCGGCGCGAAACCGTCCGGGCCTCAATATTACGTATATATTTTTTGCGAAAATTAGTGAATTTCGGAAATCGCCAAGTATTTATTCGTAAAATGATTATATTTCGCCGTCTCGTCCTCTAGATCATACGTGTAGTAACGTTGTTACTGCTAGAATATCCACAGTCCATTCAAAGGAAAGGAAGTCAAGTGGGCCGTTACCTCAGTAGGCCTTGCACGCCCGTCCTTTGCTTCTATCCGCCATTACGTTTTTCTGTGCGACAGAATTCACACGTCCATAAATGGCTAGCATTTAAAAACGTTTTGTTTGGAGAATTTGCCATCATGCCATCACCCAAGAGAAGATCTGATAGCAATAAAAGAAGGAAACGGAATCACAGTAAGAGTTCATACGACCTTCTAGAAAAAATTGAGACTCTGATAAAACGCAAGCGTTCGTCCCGGCGACCACGATCCTCGACAAGAGATCCCCATGTAGGGTGATCGGTAGTGGCCAATGATTGGCCGATGCTCGATGCCAAGCTTGCCAACATTGGCATTCGAGCTTGGCCCGATCATCGACCGAGCCTTGGATGATAAGAGCGGCCCGATATTCGCAATCAATATTGGCCCTAGAATGGCTTATGAGAATCGGCCGAGCATCGCGTAGGAGTTCATTCGAGAATCGGCCAACAATAAGCCCCCTCAAGATTGCCATCATTGGCACTTGAGCTTGGCCCGATTATCGACCGAGTCTTGGCAGATAATTGTGACCCAATATAGATCACCAAAATTGGTCCTGCCCTGCCAAAAAAAAAAAATTAATTATTTTTGTATTGTAATTCGTCATTACCTGGTCTTTCGAAATGATTAGTTCTAAGAAAATATTTCACCCATATGGGGCTCGAACCTTGAACTTCCCTACTCATAGCCAAACACGCTGCCCCTATGCTCCGAGAACTTGGGACATTTAAATCGCAGATATGGCATAAGATACTAAATGGATTCTCATCATTATTTGTATCACATAAACTATATCAATTAGTTAGTATCATTGTGATAATTAGAGAGTGTTATCGAATGACATTTTATAGAATTTTCAAACCTAACCTATATATATAATTCCTCTCTCTCCACCTTCTCTACCCCCACAACCCGTTAATATGTGTATTGCAATAAAGACAGACCATTAGTTCATTAGTTCAAGTTTAATTTGAATAAATAAATATATTTAAAATGAATAATTCCAATAATGGAATGGAATAGGAAAAATTTGATTTCACGAAAAATCTAGTTAATTCAAATAAAAAATAAATAGACGCGGTTAGTTAATATTAATAGAATTTTTCTGTCAGTGTGGGATGGTTCATAAAAATCGGCAGAATTTCGCGTATGAGCTCGTTCGAGAATCGGCCAACAATGAGTGCATTGATTTGGTAGTATATTTGTTAAGAATAATATCCAATGGACTCGTGAAAAGTATTTATCTCGTCTCTCAATGACTTCAACGCGAAACAATGAATCGTCAATATACGAATTGCGGTTCGATCATGCGTTACTCGGCCGAACATTGGCCTCGTATCGGCAAAAACGTGATTGGCGAGTCTATACTTCACCAAACATCGACATCGTATCGATAAGCCAATGATTAGAGAGCCTATATTTGACCAAACATTGTCCTCGTATCGGCAAACCAATGATTGGCGCGTCTGTACTTCGCCAAACATCGGTCTCATATCGATGAACCAATAATGAACAAGTCTATACTTGGCCGAACATTGGCCTCGTATTGGCAAACCAATGATTGGCCGGTCTATACTTCGCCAAACATCGGCCTCGTATCGACAAGCCAATGACTAGCGAGTCTACGTTTGGCCGAACATTGGCCGCGTATCGGCAAACCAATGATTGGCGAGTCTATACTTCGCCAAACATCGGCCTCGTATCGACAAGCCAATGATTAGCGAGTCTATATTTGGCCAAACATTGGCCTCGTATCAGAAAACCAATGTTGGCTAGTCAATACTCAGCCGAGCATTGGCGTACAATCGGTTAATCGATCATCGTCCCGCCAACATTGGTCCAAGTATTGGCCGTTACGGTTCGATTGGCGAAACCTACATGGGTCGCTCGCATACGTCTCAACAAGAGCGTTACAGACGAGAATCATCCCATAAGTATGACGAACGGCCCCCAACACGGGGAAAGTACCGTGATCATCCACAAACTGATCAACCTCCAACAGGAAAGGGTTGGAATCAGCGTGATATGTCGTGCGAAATCCAACATTCGTCAGGTTCACCAGAAAGTCGCTCGGAATCTTGTGACAGGAATTCCCATCACCGACGACGTTGCAGTCGGTCGTCGACAGAGGATTCGACATCGAGCGAGTGCAACAAATATCTGCGTTGCCGGTCGGGGTCTTGTAACCCTTCAGATGTCACGGAGACAACAACACGACAAAAGACGATCTCACACGACGATAAAGAGGGTAAATCCGAGTCGCCAACAAAAATCGATCCCATGACTCTCCAACTACTGGGCGACGATCCGACGCAAGACGATACGGTGGGCCCGGATATCCTTCCGGAAATCGCCGAGAGATGGAACAAAATATTCCAAGTAGGCTTAGATAAAAACTTGAGAAAGGAGCTTGTCAAGAAATATCCAGCGAGCGAAAATTGTACCCTCATGAAAGCACCGATAATTAATCCAGAGATAAAATTGGCTTTGAGCTCGTCAGTCAATAGGTCTGATTACTTTCAGTCCCTATTTCAAAACCAACTCGGTGCAGCAATCAGTGCCGTCGATTCCGCACTGACGGACCTCGTCAAACTAAAAAACAAGTTGACCGATAAAGAAACAGTTTCCCCTCTAATCTCTACGATAGGCAACGCGGGAAGAGTTATGGTCGATCTCCATCACGGAATATCAATGGCTAGAAGATACGCCATTATGCCGGGATTGAACCCGATGGTCAAGACCGTTGTCGAGGAGTGCCCTGTAGACTCCTTACTATTCGGGAAAGATTTCGCTGAAAAAATGAAATCTGCTCGTTCAATAGAGTATGCGAAAAAGACATTCGCAAAGCCCTTCGCGAAAAATCCAGAAGCAAAACAACCTACCTCGTCTGGTCAACGATGGGAAAGAAACAACTCATCGTCGGGAAACTGGAAAGGCCCTCCCCGGAAAACTTCCAAGAACAACTATCACCAGGGAGGGCAACGATCGAGATACTCAGAAAGAACCCGCCAGAGGAAACGCTAGAGGTAGTACAGCTAGCTGGAAGACTTAAAAAAATTTCCGATGCGTGGTTATCAATAACATCAGATCGGGACGTAATTCAGACAGTTCTAGGCTACAAAATTCCATTTGTATCCCGGGTATTCCAAAACCAGATCCCAGCACAGCCAGTTCTTCCTCTTCAGGAAAAAAGATCGCTCAACAATCTTATCGGCGACTTAATCCAGAAAGGAGCAGTTTCGGCTTGCGAGTCCGTTACAGACCAATTTCTATCACCGTACTTCACAGTGGATAAACCTAATGGCGATAAACGATTCATTCTGAATCTTCGAAAATTAAACGAGTTTATAATCGCACCTCACTTTAAAATGGAAAACATGAAAGTAATATCTAAATTGCTTTTCCAGCGTTGTTTCATGACAACAATAGATCTAAAAGATGCGTATTTCTTGATCCCCATAGCAGAAGAACATAAAAAATACTTGCGATTCATATTTGATGGAAAAACATTCGAGTTCAATTGCATGCCATTCGGGTTGTGCACCGCTCCATACGCCTTCACGAAACTGTTAAAACCAGTCGTACATACTTTAAGATCCAAAGAAGTGATATTGTCAATATACTTAGACGACCTACTCATAATGGATTCGTCAAGTCAAGCATGCTCACATGCCACGACGCAAGCTAAAGAATTGCTCGGGACATTAGGATTCATACTCAACCTCAAAAAAAGCCAATTGACACCATCTCGACAATGTCAATTTTTAGGCTTTATTCTGGATAGCTCGGAATTCTGCATAAAACTAACAGATAAGAAGAAACGAAATATTCTTGACGTATCCAGGAAATTTCAACAAAAGAAAAAATGTAAAATACGAGAATTTGCCGGTTTTGTTGGAAAGCTAGTCGCCGCATGCCCCGTGTTAAGTATGGGCAGGTTTACGTGAAGGGCCTGGAGCGTGAAAAGTTTCTAGCGTTGACCAATAACAACGATAATTTCGAGAAAAGCATGAGCATATCTGCAAACGCGAAGTCAGACATTGAGTGGTGGATAAATAAAATCCCAAACGCTTCGTGTCCCATCCGCAAATCAGGCTATAGCATGGAAATCTTTACGGACGCATCCAAAACAGGCTGGGGCGCCTTTTGTAATGGGAAAAAAGCACATGGTTGGTGGACGTCTGAACAACAGGACGAACACATAAACTTTCTTGAGTTACAAGCAGTGTATAATGGCCTTAAGTGTTTTGCAAAAGATAAGCGATCATGCGAAATTCTCTTGAGAATCGATAATACGACTGCGGTTGCATACATTAATAGATTCGGGAGCGTTCAATTTCAAAGACTGGCTAATCCTTGTAAAGAAATCTGGCAATGGTGCGAATCTCGTGATATCTGGCTGTTCGGATCATACATCAAGTCAAAAGACAATACAGAGGCCGACCGGGAGTCGCGAATTCTTCCTAAAGAAACCGAGTGGGAATTAGCAAACTGGGCCTTCAATAGAATCGAAAAAACGTTTGGTACTTTCGATATCGATTTATTCGCGTCTAGCCGAAATGCGAAGATTACACGATTTGTGTCATGGCATATTGATCCAGAATCAATAGCCGTCGACGCATTTACCTTGTCCTGGTCGAAACAATATTTTTATCCATTTCCGCCCTTTTCGGTCATATTGCGTGCCTTACGGAAAATTATAAATGATGAAGCGGAGGGTGTAGTAGTAGTTCCGAATTGGCCAACCCAAAGTTGGTTTCCGCTATTCAAAAAATTGTTAGTATCCAAACCAATCGTATTTAGACCTCACGAAGAACTGTTGTCGGGACCTTACAGCGAACCCCATCCACTCTCCAAGGCGCTTACACTGGTTGCAGCGCGACTATCAGCGAAGCATTTTAGATCAAGGGAGTCCCGGAATCAGCGCATCCAATAATTCTCGCGTCACTGTCCGAAAGCACTAAGAAACAATACGATGTAACGTATAAACTGTGGTGGGAATTTTGTCGGGAAACTCAAACCTCACCGTATCAAGCCTCGATATCGCAAGTCCTCGAATTCTTCACAACGCAATTCGAAAAGGCCAGGTCATACAGCACAATGAATTGTCACTGCTCGGCGCTATCGCTTATTTTGACTAAACAAAATGGGTACTGACCAACGAATAAAAAGATTCTTCAAGGGTGTTGCCAACAAAAAGCCCCGCAAGCCAAAATACACAGCCACATGGGATCCTCAATATGTTCTCAATCATGTGCAAAAATTCGGCGCTAATGAGCAAATGCCAATTGCAAAGCTAACTCTCAAACTAGTAACGCTTCTTGCATTGATAACCGCACAGCGGGTTCAAACGCTTTCATTGATTCGGGTTGAAAATATCTCAGTCGTGAATAGGGTATTACAAATTCACATAACGGATCGCCTAAAAACATCAGGTCTTAATCACAATCAACCACTCTTAATCGTACCCATTCTTGAAGAGCTCCCACAATTATGCGTAGCCTCTACGGTTTTAACTTATATCGAGAGAACAAAAAGTATACGTAACGCAGAAGATAAATTTCTGTTTCTTACATTCAAAAAACCCTTTCATACCCCTACTTCGCAGACCATTAGTCGATGGATCAAACAAACGATAAATAACAGCGGCATCGATACTACAATTTTTACGGCCCATAGTACTAGACATGCCGCAACATCTAAAGTGTTGAGAAAAGGTGTCAATATTAAGTTAATTCGTCGAGCTGCTGGATGGACTCAAAACTCCAGTGTTTTCGCTAATTATTACAACCAGCCTGTGATACAATCACAAGATTTTGCATCCGCAATATTTCGATCAGGCTGAAAAATAAAAACATAATAAAATAAAATGAAATAAAAAATAATAATAAAAATAAAAGAATTAAGTTATGTGTACCAATACACAATGTTGAATTGTTAGAGCTTGTAACCTAATTAATAAATTACATAAAATAATTCATTAATGATGAGCCGTAAAGCTCGCAACATTCTTTAAACATCTACACGTATGATCTAGAGGACGAGACGGCGAAATATAATTCTACGATTGAACGAACTTACCTTAAGTGAAGTTCGATCTGGATTATATGAGCCGTCTCGTCCGAATAGATCAGTCCCACCCAAATAACCCATACCCTTGTTGCGAGCTGGATTCTTTAAAAATAATGGCGGATAGAAGCAAAGGACGGGCGTGCAAGGCCTACTGAGGTAACGGCCCACTTGACTTCCTTTCCTTTGAATGGACTGTGGATATTCTAGCAGTAACAACGTTACTACACGTATGATCTATTCGGACGAGACGGCTCATATAATCCAGATCGAACTTCACTTAAGGTAAGTTCGTTCAATCGTAGAAATATTCTATTCTCTTGAGGCGGTTTTCGAGCGTTTTGGCATACTTTCGAGTCACGATATAAAAAAAAACAATAATTATTTTCAATTATAATTACCGTTATAAGTGCTTAAAAAATAGCCCACTATTGCGATTTTTCCTGAAGACGCCAAAACGCCACGCGAATGATTAATTTTTAAAACAGTGTTGGTGCAATAATTATAATGACTTCCGGAGAAATATTACCCCGTGTTGAGACTCTTCCAGTGTACGACCCTTCTGCTGAATCCTGCAGTTACTGGTATTGGATAACAGTAATCACCTACGGCCACTACGCTGCATTTTATCGGCCCTCTAGCCGCGACCGCGTCCTCGGCGTCGAAAAACACATATTTATTCGGGTAGTCGCAAACTTTGTCGTATAACTCATTGATATCTGTGACGGCTGTCAAACGCGGTGATGTCTTGATACGTTTGAATACTGGCGTCACGAAGGGACTCTGAAAAGGCTCATTTCGTGGCAAATATTTCATATGTACGTGTATATTATTTATAATTAATAATATATTATGTTTACATTTAGATTATTCTTACTATTCGTATATAATTAACAGGTACATGTATATTAATACCTAATTAATAATACTAGATATGTTAAATATATCACTAACGTTTCTTCGTTCATGTTTCATATATTATACGGCATAGATCATATTTAAGGCCATATTCCAGTGTAAACACCCATTTTCAGGGAGTTTTTTGGGATTTAAATTTAGAGAAACGGCTAAATTTACAATATTTATACATGTTTGCAGTAACATCTTAATTTTTTTCAAAGCACTTTATTCGAAATTGTCCATGATATTTGATGTTGCGCAATTCGTGTCGCGCTTTTTTTTTATTGTAAGGCATTGTGTTTGCGGCCGTCCCTGTCATCTGAAGCAAACTGTTCGTTTCAGACGAGAATAACGGCCGCAATAACAACGCCCCAGGTAGAAATTGACGATGAGGAAAGGGCTCGTCAAGCTCTGAAACAAGGCTCACATTTTTAAATTCAGGCTGACCACCAGCCTGATTTCAGGCCTAGCTGAACCTCTGAATGATAACGCGGTTTCAGGCTCTTGCACACAGGCTTGACCAAAGTTTGGTAGAAAAGCCTGTACTAAGCCTGAAACGCCGAAACAACAAGGCTCAAAGCGAGCCTTAATGAAGCCTTCACGAGCATTTATGACCAGGCTTATCCCAAACTCTTCTCGAGGCTACATGAGGCCTGTTTTTAGATTTCTATATTCTACATTGGGATAAATTTAATAAATTTGTAAAGAATTCATTTTATTTGTTATATATATTCATTATTTATTATATTATTTGTTATAAGATGTTGTCCAGAAGGGTTTCGAGATCGTGGAAGGGCGCTGTCAGGGATTCCTCGGTCATTTCGTTAATCATACATGAATTGTATGAAATGAGAGTCAGAAAGGCAAAACCGCAGATTGTAAAATTCAACATTTTCGAACCGCTGCCACCCCTATCGGGCCAACTATCTGTAGTTGAAGAAAACAAGACGAAAGGTCAGTTGGGTGCCGGAAACTTGCTTGAATCAAAAAGTCTTTTGGCTTTTCCTCCCAGAACGAATTATTTCACAGTATTTACAATTATTTTATTTGAAAGTAGTTAAGGTCGATTTTTATGAATTACTTCAGATCTTTATATCAAAGGGTCGCAAGATTGGAGGGGAGAGGGAACACTTGATTTATTTGAACGCTGATCACCTGGTTGATTGCACAACGTGGAAAAACTGTAAAACAAGTGATCGAAAAAATGTTCAGCATTTAAATTCTTTCCCCGATATCGTATTAATATTCCCTGTGTCACGACACTCGCAACACTCAAAGTGACGATGAACACAATGATCGAAATCCATACGTCCGCCTCGAACAAATGAAACATCCAGGTACGACTGCCCTTCCATTGGCCGTAAGCAAAGATTCTGAAACTGCGGAGAAACGTGAATATAAATTAGTAATAACATGATCGAATTTTAATTTATTAATAAAATCATTAATTGACAATGGATTAATGAAAACAATTAATTCACAAACATAGTTAATCAATAAAATAATTATTTAACATATTTATTACTCTTTAATCGTTTTAACTGGTAATTAATTAGTAATTGATTAATAAAATCAATCGTTAATAAGTAAAAGTTAATCAATGAAAATGAACGAATACAAATTTTGATCCCGGTATTTGCTAGTTTCGTTGACTCAGAACTCGCATAAAAAAATCATAAAGATTTTGCGTAAACCCCATTTGTCTTCGTTTCGAAAAGTTCTTAACCCATTTCCATTACAAATCTTGCACGAAAAGTTTCGTTTCGAAACGCTTTTTCTACACTGAAAAAAAAAATTCGTTCATCCATCCAAAATTCAGTTGGTTTAACAAAATTGTATTTTTAAATACGTTCAACTTGATTTTTAATTGGCATAACAAAACAGTATAGTTGGGGAGTAACCAAAGATACATTTAAACCATCTGCTTATTTAGATTGTCTGAGCAACTGTTAAAACAAAAAAAATGGAGACAACAAAATACATTTTGCACATTCAACGATTCTTTTTTCTCAGTGTACGAGTAAATAACCCAATCTGCCGAATCATGGTAACCCTTGTCTGGATATCCATAAAACCGTACTGAAACGCACAGCGGTAGGGCGTGGGATGTAGACGACCAGTTTGGGTATGACATCTGTCTGGTTGAGTCTACCGAGCTCGAGAATACCTGTGTAAGTTCCATTCGGGTTTGATGCACCCACAGAAGGTTTCGCGCTTTTGCTTAAAATTATTCTGTAAAAATGTACAATTAGAAATAAGAAATTGTACTCTTTAATTTTTTTCGCTTCTTCGCGTGTCAGTATTGATTCATTGAAGGGGAAGAGATCGATGTTTTATAGTGTAGTTATCGATTTTGTTAAATCAATGTTATTCATTTACATTGCAATGCATTGTAATATGCGGATACATTTTTTTTCTTTAGGATTTTCTATGTTTCTTCACATGCTCTTGCGGATTCTTACGACCTCAGTCCTTTCACTTATATCCCGTACTTCTCACTGCACTATTTACAGTTCTTGAGGGAGTGAAATATATATATATATATATATATATAAGGGTGGCCCTTGATATGGGTAAAAAAAAATTGATCGCGCCGCCCTCCAAAACAGTTCGAAATAATTTTTTTTAAATCTACGCAAAGCCCCAGCTATGTCCGTTAAGATGAAGGGGTGCCTGTAAGCATGAACGTAAATTTAAATATCAATTTTTCTTCATGATTGGAGAAATTTCGGTTTTTTAAATCTAGTTTATTTGTCAATTTTTCACCACGATATTTCTGTGGTTTAAATAAATAAATTCGTACTGAACGAGCTATTATCGATATCTTGTGTACATTTTTTGAATATTATGTTTTTTCCGACTAATTGGATGACTTGTGCGAATAAATAATTCCTTTGTTTTCAATAAAACGAACAAGCTCGCCAAGTTTAAAATCCTGCCAAGTTCAAATGTCCCTATGCATTTTTGCGAAAGCAATTTTCAAATACATTTTTTATCCACAGCACTGGAAGTCTGATCTCAGTGAAATATTAATATGTTTGTATCTCAGCACGCAAGGAATATTTCTAACCAAATTTTAAAAAAATACAATTCTGGACAATCCGGAAGTTTCATGTGAATGGTTTATCGTGAATTTATATCCTTCGTACTTAATAGATTTTTCTAGCAAGATGCAAATGTAAAGTTTGATTTTGATGTGATTAAAAACGTTCGACAGCAGCTAAATCGAACTATTGTTCCAAAATAATAGGATGGTAAAACTGAACGCTCATCAAATCTAGTATGGAGGATCGTATTATTCTATCTGTATATTGAATACCAATACACAATAGCTTCGGAAAGTAAAAAAAATGACAAGTAAACTAGATTTTAAAAATCGAAATTTCTCCAATCATGAAGAAAAATTGATATTTAAATTATAGTTCATGCTTACAGGCACGCCTTCCTCTTAACGGACATAGCTGGGGCTTCGCGTAGATTTTTTTATTATTATTTGGAACCGTCTTGGAGGGCGGCGCAATCAATTTTTTTAACCCATATCCATGGCCACCCTAATATATATATATATATATATATATATATATATATATATATATATATATATATATATATATATATATATATATATAGAGAGAGAGAGAGAGAGAGAGAGAGAGCTTCTCGTAACATGTTCCACATCTAAATACTGCACGGGCGTCAAATTCAAATTGCAAATGATCAAAGACATGCGTAAAGTTCAAAAAGTTGGCTAAGGTTGTCCAGACGTCGCCACAAATACCTGTTGCCTTGGTGTCGTTATCGTAGTATTCGAAAAAGCCAAGATCCTGCAAATTGGTTTAAAAAAATGGCACAAAACACAAATAAAATATTATTCGCGATCGATATAGAAACTTTTTTCTTTCCCATTGCGATACTATATTGGACCTCGTAATATGTGATATTCAAAGGTTGACCGTTGAAGTCTCGAATTTCCGGCGATTCATTTGGCAAAGAGTTATTTGAATTCTCGGGCTCGTGCTCTCTCGACAAACGAGCAATGGGTTCAAAGTTTTTCGAACGTTTGTTCCACCTTAAATCGATCCAACTCGTCACAAATTTTTCGCAAGCAATTGTCATAAATACGACAATAAACAAATTCTTCCTCGTCATTTTTCGTAACTGCATGTGCCGCTGTTGTTTATGCCCGAATCGTTCGTGTCATTCTGTATGTTGAGCGGCAGTAGTTTCGAAAGATTTTGCGAATTGCACGTCGGACTAAGAAGAGTCTGGAGACGGAACTGAAATATCATTCGATGCCTTGTCGCGAGCGCAAACAACGTTGACGAAAGGGCACGTATACCCTTATCTGATTGAACAGAGTTGCACTAAGGGTGAGTACGCGATATTCGTGAAAATTGACGGTGTTTCCCTTGTGTAACGCGAGGGATCGATGTAACTATCGGTCAACGATTGTCGTCGTGATAGAGCAACGTTTAATGACATTTTTATTTTCGCGTGACTCAATCGCTGGCTAGACTTATTGTTAGTGAAGAACGAAACTAGAATATGAAATAAAATTATAATTTCGGCACTACAAATCATTTCTCTTTGTTTACTATGGAAAATTGAATTAAATTATTTCTACTCGAAAGTCTCATAATATCGTCACATTTTTTATCGCTCATTTCCGCGACTTTTTCATGTTAAAAAATCCCGTACCTTGGTAATTACGATAAAAATTAATTATCGATTAAAAACGCAATCCATTAAAATTGAGCTATCGTAATTACAAAATTACGATTAAAACAAATTATCGATTATAAATGCAATTCATTATAATTGAAGTATCGTAATTGCCAAATTACGATAAAAATGAATTATCGATTAGAAATGTAATCCACCAAAACTGAACTATCGTAATCACCAAATTACGATAAAATGAATTATCGATTAGAGATAATTTTTGTAACGTTTTAAGATTGAAATGGGTACTTCGGGCCTTTCCGGATTTTTTTATTACACTGATGGAACACTTATTGCTCGATATTGTATTAAATAATATCGATTTGGTTTCACTCGGCTCGCGTGTCTTTGATGTTTTCGTTCATAACGTGTGATCGCTACGTTTCAAGGTAGCGGTTGACACCTTTAATGGTACCTTATTGCTAATGATGCAGTGGGCTATCGAGCATTTTAATTGTATTCTTCGTCGCACGATTTACATTAAGTTTTGCAATAGTCGAAGGTGAAAGTGGCGCCGCATTACCATTTTTTTCACGGAGTTATCTAACGTTTACGGTCTTTTCCGATTTTACAATTTTCACGGAGCCGAAGTATAACGGCTCTGTTTAAATAATTTTTGTTCGAGAGAGGTGATCTCAAATTACGTCGATTATGTAAGTTGTTCCACGTGTAGAGCCTTGCGTCACGACAATTGCGCGGTAGAATTATTTTTTGACTTGGATTCCGTGATTAATAAATAAATGTAAATGTGGCTTTTTCTTTTCTGCATCTCAAGTGTTGCCTACCAAATTTCGATAAAAATATTGGGATGTTGAATAAGTTCTCGCTGTTTTTTCGCGAAAATTAAAGCTTTATTTAAAAAAGTTCATTCTTAATGCTTTCAAACGTTCCGAAACTATTGTGTGATCAACTCCTAATGACTCTGTAAGTTCAGTTAGCGTCGGGGATGAGTCTTCATGAAGCAATGGATTCAATTCAACACATCGGAATCATTATTTTTGAAGCGTCTAAACATATCCCTGCATGTTTCCGACAGACCATGGTCGCCGTAAGTCTCAAGAATTCTGTGTGCTTCAGCGGCAAATTTTTTTGAAAATGAAGTCGTGCAGTCTAATTCCCCGTTAATACTCTTTCTTGGCATTAAACGTGGCATTTTTACCATCGTGAAAAAAGTTGTTTACACTTTGGCGAAATACACTGAATTTCAATCTTGCTTGTGCCGCTGTTGTTTATTATAGTATGTCAAAGCATTAAAATAAAGTCATTTATAAATTGTATCTCATTTTTATTAAGGCGTTACCCCCACTTGTAGCGCAAAAAAGGCCTTTTTCATGAATTTTTTTAAAGAAAACTACAAAACTTTTTTAATCGATCAATATACCATCTTAAAGAACACATCTTGAAGAACTTTCAGTAATTTTTTTAATGAAAAATATTACATTGTTTAGTGGCAAATGGCCGTCAATGAAATAATGTTTTTATATACACGGTTTGCGGTGACCAACATTGCGGCGAAGTGGATCATCTGAAAAAAAAACTGCGGATGGATTTAGTCAAATATAAGTATAAACTAGTCTTTAATCGAAGGATTTTGAAAAATATTCATTTTTCACAAAATGGCGGACAGTCAAAGTTAATGGTTCGATTTTAACGAAAAAAAACGGCCGTTTTTTGGCTATAAAACGGCCATTATTTTTCGAAAAAAAAAATCGAACGATTAAAGACTACATTTTTACGTACTAAATAAGCCTGCAAAATTTCAAGAAGATCGGTTCATTAGTGTTCGAGTAATCTTGGTCACCGACTTCAGAGATGCCATTTTGAGAAAAACGCGTTTAAAGTTTCAATTTCCGGTCGTTTACACAACGGATTATTCTCTTTCAACGCTCATATTCTCAGTCAATTTTGTTCGGATCGACTTGACATTTTCAGGACATATTCTCAGATACTTATACTTCAAAAAAATGCAATAAAAAATCGATTTTTTCAAAATCGCAAGTGGGGGTAACCCCTTAACGTTTAAACAAACTTTGTACATTTTTTGAAGTCATTATATAGAATATAGTCGGAGATACACCGCCCAACAGGAACGGATATATAAAACGAGGTGCTCCAATGCTGCGATGATTACGGCCGTTCTTCTTATCTGAAATTTAAAAAAAACCAAACGCTCTACCAAGGCTCTACATGGAACTAAAATAAATTTAGAATTCCAAAAAAATAATTTTTTTACGCTTTAGAAAAAAAATCATTTTTTTGCTTTTCTGGGGTTTATATACCGATAAAAAGAAAACTAACAAAGCAATCTTAATTATTTTAATTCAACTTGCAGTTATATATGTACTAAAGATGCTGTATAAATTTGAGTAGAATCAATCACATAGTTTTTGAGATATCATGGCAGCAGTTTGTTAAAAAATCTTGTTTTGAGAAAAACGCGTTTGAAATTTGTTGTATATAATTCATAATAAAAAAAATGGTCTTACCATCAACCTGCTATGCATGAACCATAGAGTACACCTTCCTCTTCTTTAAAGAAGTCATGGAAGGCCGTTTTCTCTTCTTTTGATCTGACACACTAGACGACCCCCTTAATAGCTATAGCGCATATCACACGATTTTTTATATGTGCAAAAATAACAAAATGGTGGACATTTTATGAAAAAAAAACCGAAAAAAAACGTGTTTTTTCACCGTTTTTGGCAAAAAAAATCATTGTTCGAGTACATACGTATGTTGACGTCTTAAAATTGTACACGTAACACTACAAAGTCTATTTCTAATCTTGCACGGATATATGGTAGCTCAGCGCGCTACCGATAGAATCTACATAGTATACTCACGTTTACCCCACTGCAATGAGTACCATTTTGATCAAGTGATACTGCTCGAAGCCGCGGGTAACAGCTAGTATTTTATATTTGCCGTCGGCCAATTTGTGACATAGATTCAATGCGATCTTCTTCATTGAACCATTTTACTATGTCCGCAATAGTATTGGGTTTGTCCAGCCGTACAGGGTCTTTCCCTTTTAACGAGCCCCAAAAATCCACCTCAACTCCTTCAACCTCCCATTCCACCACTATACCCCCTCTTCTCCTTTATCATCCGTTCCTCTCATCTCCCCCGTCTACCACCAATTCCACACGCCCCCCACCTGCGGCCGCAGCCGACTTCCCCCTCTGTATCGTATTCACCATGACATATGTCATGGGTATAGGGAAACTGCGGAAAACCTATACCAAATACAGCCGGTCATCAAGTTCGCCCCCCAGTCGTGGAACTAGTCTTATTTCGCCGTGAAATGCCGAAGAAAAACATTTCACGACGAAGTGTACGCGACTGGGTTTCGAACCCGGGACCTCCCGGTCCGCAGGTTTAGTGGCTAGCACGCTAACCACTAGACCATCGCACCGGTATGTCCGCAATAGTACTTTCACTTCATTTCAATTGCAAACAAATTTCGCGATAGGATTTTCCCTTTTCGCGACGAATAATCGGGAGTTACCTCACGTCGAAAGAAATATTCTTGTTTTTGCAAGAAATTTTCGTCAAATGCTCATAAGTCTACTACTAATGCTAAACGTAGAAAACCGTTTTTTAAACTCATAAAATACATACTCAGTTTGTAAACATTAGTTTGACCCTGAGTCCGGGTTTCATAGGAAACACTGTCTACAAGATATACTGAGCGTCCGAATATTTTTGTAACGAGAAAATTTAACATTCTATGATTCAATACTTACGAAAGAGCAAAGATTACAAAAGAGGGAAATTCATTTTATGTTTTCGTCAAGTACAATAAATAACTCATGAGACGCAATTTTTTAATATTTTTTTATTCATAAAGAATTAACAAAAAGTAAGCTTATTTAAATATGATGCAGTGTCCGAATATTTTTATTACGCGTATACATTAATCATGCGGTTTTTATTCGTTCAATTTTCTATACTTTTAGCCTCTATCTTCTTTCTCTTCAGCGGAAATCACAATATTATATTAGAAATTTTCTGCGTAGTCTGTCTGATTTAATTTGCGGCGCGATACGGCCACGGCATCGTGACACAAGAGGAACGAACCGAGACTTATTTCTGATCGATAGAATTCGTCGAATAGCCTCGCGTCTTTTCACGGCGAAAAAAATATTTTCGGCAACGCACAGGACCAAGGAGGCCGCGATACCCAGACACAGTATACCGAAAATAACGGACACGTGATCCAAGTCGATCACCAAACTGCTCGCCTGTCGGGTCTTCGATTCTCTCCCAGCTGTCGACATGTAACGCTTCTTTATCGCGTCCAACAATCCGAACTCTCGCAATTTCATGAGCCTGAAGGAAGTCGTCCGGGTCACAAAATTGCGTATGCATTTTTTGCGGAGTTTGCGAATCTCGGAAAACGCGATGCTATCATTCGTAAAATCAATATTCTTTTCTCTAGAGGCGCTTATCGAACGTTTTGGCATATTTTCGAATCACGTTATAAGATAATAATAGTTATTTTGAATTATTATTAATATTATCAGGGCTAAAAAATTACATCACTATTATAAGTTTTCTTCACTGAGAAAAAAAACCAATTGAATAAAAAAAAATATATTGGTTGATCCCAATAAATATGCTGCTGCGGAGTGCCACCGATATATGGGATTGTTTCAATACTATAAAATATTGGAAAATGTGATTAATTTGAATAACATATTATTTTATTTGAAAAAGCTCTTCTGTTCTCTGAATATCTACATTATCCTTCAAATAATATTATATTCTATTGAAATCATTCTATATACAATCCGTAGATGTATTGGATGAAATAACTAAGCGGTTGATACAAACATTTTTTATTTCGTACAAAAATAAAATCAATAGAATTAATTATTTCTCTACTAGATCGAGACGAATATGCCATGGGATGTAAGTTTTTTTAAATTTGTTTTTAATATTAAATAAAAAGTGAGCATTACAATGATCATCCACGATAATATTGGAGGGAATATCGATATCCAATGGAATCTCCATATAGAGAATATCAGATATTCAACTGATCAGAACAGATACTACACTTTGATCTTAGCCACAGGCCAAGAAGCGATACTCTTTAGTGTCTCCAGCGTTTAAGTACATTTTCAGTTCGCGCTGCGCTTATGAGAATCGAGCGCGCGTGCGGCCTCTAGCGGTTACTCCGAGAACTACGGGTTTCTTCACACCTATAATCTCGGTGGCGCTCGGCCATGATTTGGTTCAATTTTGTCAACCAAATGTGCAACAAACAAATTTTTACTTTCGCATAATTTTTTTAACCAATTCAGACATTTGCTTAATATTTTTCAATCGAAATAAAATATTAATATTTTAACGAATAATGTACTTAAAATCAATATCGGATATGGTGAAAACAATAAAATAACATATTTACTCAATAGAAATTTTATTTGAATCAAACGAGCGAAATTCAATTTTTTTTTGTGTACCCGAATTAACAATATTCATGTCATGAATTAAAACACTTTTTTCGTTCGTTTTAGATAGTTTCAATAATATATTGTTCTCGGCTAACAATATATCTTTTTAATGAAAGGAAACTTTCAATTTTATCATGTTATTGAAGGCCTTCAATAACATAACATCCAAACAATAACGTTTGGACAATTGAATCAACGAAATTTCATTCAACAACACCAATGATATTGGAACAATGATTTTTTTCTCAGTGTTGTAAAGTCTCAAAATGCAACGCAAATGAGTAAGTTGATAAAAGGGATGGTGCAAGAATTTTAATGACTTCCGGAGAAATATTACCCCGTATCGAGACTCTTCCAGTGTACGACCCTTCTGCTGAATCCTGCAGCTATTGGTGTTAGATAATAGTAATCACCTACGGCCACTACGCGGCATTTTCTCCTTCCTCTAGCCGCGACCGCGTCCTCGGTGTCGAAAAACACATATTTATTCGGGTTGTCGCAAACTTTGTCGTACAGCTCATTGACATCTGTAACGACTGTCCAACGCGTGGATCTCTTGATACGTCCGAATATTGGCATCGCGAAACGACTCTGAAAAGAATCATTTCGAGGCAAATATTTCATATTTGAGTATATATTATTTTTAATTAATAATATTTAATGGTTACATTTATATTATTCTTACCATTCGTATATATTCAACATGAACATGTATATTAATACGTCATTAATAATATTAGGTTTGTTAAATATATTTCTTATCAATAATGTTTATTCGTACATGTATCGTATATTATACGGCACACTGGGGTACATTCGTGCCTCACGAATTTTGTAAAGGTACACAATTTTACCAATTTGAATTTTTTTTCCCTTCGGATCAATCAAAAATTGATCCGAAGGGAACGAATTTTCTGAAATTTCTAAATGGTACCATCGTCTTCCTCGTTGAAAGACGAAGAAAATCATGTGCTTCCAAAAATTGTATTCGCTATTTACAACCCCGATAATCGGGTCCAACGCGTGGGGTACGTTTGTGCCCCAGTGTGCCTTTAGAAGGCAAAAAAATAAGTGTACCATTCTAGGGTTAATGTCATATTCTAGGGTGAACTCCCATTTTTACGATGATTTTTTGAGAATTATATGTAGAGAAACGGATAAATCTACAATGTTGGTATTTCACAGTTTTACAATTTGAAGTAACATCTTAAATTTTTTTAAAGCATTTTATTCGAAATTGTCCATGATATTTGATGTTGCGCAGGTAATGTCGCAATATTTTTTTATCGCCCGGCGTTGTGATCTGAAATAAACCATTCGTTTGAATTCAAGTTTTGACGAATGTGGTTATCGTTCGGCCCCCCATCTTTATTATTTTTCCGGGCTGCGAGAAGTGAACCTTTTATTGTAAAAAACAGAGTAATCGTTTCCAAACCTCGCCATTTCGTAAATTATTCCGAAATTTTTATTGGTGAGCCGAACGATAACCACATTAGTAAAGAATAGAATATTTGAAAAATCGTTTGTTTCAGACGACAAGAACGGCCGCAATCACAACGCCCACCGATAAAAAAAATTTGCGACATGACCTGGACAACATTAAATATGATGAAGAATATTGAATAAAATGCTTTGGAAATTTTTTAAATGTTACTTCAAACATGTATAAATATAACTGTGAAATACCAACACTGTAGATTGAACCGTTTTTTTTAATTTAATTCACAAAAAATGAGCGTGGAAATGGGTGCTTACACTAGAATATGGCATTTAAGTATTATTATGAGATACACTGAGAAAAAAAAGCAATTGAATCGAAAAAACACATTGGTTGACCCAATTAAATGTCTGATCACGGAGTGCCACCGATATATGACATTGACAGATTTACAATACTATAAAATATTGGGAAATGTGATTGATTTTAATAACATATTATTTTATTTGTTTTTGTTTTTATTTTATTATCCTTAAAAAAATGTATGGATGAAATAATTAAGCGATTGCTACAACAATTTTTATTTCGTACAAAAATATAATCAACAGAACGGATTATTTCTTTACTCCATCAAAACGAATATGCCATTTGACGTAACATTTTCGTACTCCGTACAATATTAAAAGTGCAATATCATGCAACTAGTATGGGATAGAGACAAGCGTATATCATGATTGAAATATAAACAATATGGATCCGAAATAATGGTATTTTGTTGCCACGAAGGACAGGTGTCATCTGTAGCAACGCATTTAGTCTCTGATAGAAAAAAATATTATATTCGATGAAATAAATGCTCATTGCAATGAAAAGAATATATTTGTGAATTCGAAAAATCATGTTTTTAATATGATTTTATATGTACTTGCAAACATTTCTTGATTGTTGGTTCAAATAAATGTACACCCACGACAACTGTCGAAAATATTCAAAAACCGCATGCAGTTCTTTGGAATAGGATAGGACTATTACAATAACGTGTTTGATTAAATTCGTTTTATTAAAAAAATGGAAAGTTAAATTTTTTTAACCTTAAATAAAAAGTGATCATTACAATCGTCATCCACGATAATAGTGGAGAGAACATCAGATATCCAATGCAATATCCAGGGAGAGAATATCAGATATTCACCTAATAAGAACAGCCCGAGTAAAAATGAATATATTATATATAATCATATATAATTGTATACAAAAATTGGCTCGATAGAATTGTATACAATTGTATATGATCAATTAATATACAATTATATATGATTATATATATATAATCTTATATATATATATGATTATATAGATATATATATATATATATAATCATATATAATTGTATATTAATTGATCATATACAATTGTATACAATTCTATCGGGCCAATTTTTGTATATAATTATATATGATTATATATATTCATTTTTACTCGGGAGATACTACACTTTGATCTCAGCCACAGGCCAAGAAGCGATATTCTTTACAGTTTCTCCGGCGTTTAAGTGGATTTTCGGTTCGCGCTACGCTTACGAGAAACGAGCGCGCGGTGCGGCTTCTAGCGGTTACTCCGAGAACTACAGGTTTCCTTACACCTATAATTCCGCACCAAATGCGCAAGAAACAAATTTTATTTTCGCATCATTTTTTAACCAATTCAAACATTCGCCTAATATTTTTAATCAAAATAGAATATTAATATTTTAACGAATAATGTAGTTGAAAATCAGTATCGGATATGGTGACAACAATAAAATAACATATTTACTCAATAGAAATTTGATCTGAATCAAACTAGCGAAAATCAATTTTTCTTGTGTACTCGAATCAACAATATTCATGTTATGAATTAAAACACTTTTTTTTCGTTGCAGAAAATGCATTTTAAACTATGTATTTTGTTCGCGTTAATTTTTCAGATAGTTTTAACAATATGTTGTTCTCGGCTAACAATATATCTTTTGAATTAGAAAAAAAACTTTTTATTTTATCATGTTATCAAAGTCAATAGCGTTTTGTTTGGAGTTATAAATCCGATTATTTACACCAACAATTTTACAATTGAATGAACGAAATTTCATTCAATAACACCAATGACATTGGATTGATGATTTTTTTTTCTCGGTGTATGATTATGCGCCAGAGAAATTACGGAACAAAAATGTTTCTCAAAATTCAGCACGTTAATAGGAGTTTGGCGGTATCATGCTTGCCTTGATGGTGATGTGGGGTGCTGATCCCTCCAAAACGACTATATGAAAGTTCGTGTTGTCCAAAAGGGTTTCGAGATCGTGGAAGGGCGCCTCGAAGGATTCTTCGGTCATTTCGTTAATCAAACGTGAATTGTATGCAATGAGAGTCAGAAAGCCAAAAGCGCAGATTGTAAAATTCAACATTTTCGAACCGCTGCCACTGCTATCGGACGAACTCCCTGTAGTTAAAGAAAAAAAGACGAAAGGCCAGTTGGGTGCTGGAAACTTGTTTAAATCAAAAAGCCTTTTGGCTTTTGTTTCCGAAACAAATTATTTTACAGTATCGACAATCATTTTATTTGAAATTAGTTAAGGTCGATTTTTATGAATTACTTCGGATCTTTATATCAAAGGGTCACAAAATTAGGGAGGAGGGGCAATAATTGATTTATTTGAACCATGAGCACCTGGTTGATTGCACATCGTGGAAAAACTGTAAAACAAGTGATCGAAAAAACTTTCGGCTTGTAAATTCTTTCCCCGATGTCGTATTAAAATTCCCTGCGTCACGACACTTGCAACACTCAGAGTGACGATGAACGCGAAGATCAAAGTCCATACGTCCGTCCCGAGTAAATGAAACATCCAGGTACGACGGCCCTTCCATTGGCCGTAAGCAAAGATTCTCATACTGGGTAGAAACATGAATATAAATAAGTACCAACATTATCGAATTTCAATTTATCAATAGAATAATTAATTTACACTGGAATGATAATAGCAATTCATTCATAAACATAGTGGATCAATTAAATAATTATTTTACATATATAGTACTCCTTAATCGATTTAAATAGTAATTAATTAATAACTAATTAATAAAAATAATATTTAATAAGTAAAAGTTAATCAATGAAAATTTACGATGAAAAAATTTGGTCCCGATATTTGCCAGTTTGTTTAGTTCGGAACTGGCACCAAAAACTCATACACATTTTGCAAAAACTTCATTTGTCGTCGTTTCGAAAAGTTTCGAACCCATGTTTATTCCAAATCTTGCAAAAAAGTTTTATCTCGAAAAGCTCTTTCTACGAGTAACCAACCAAATCTGTCAAATTATGGCAACCCTTGCCTGGACATCCATAAAACCGTGCTGAAACGGACAGCGTTGCGACGTGTGATGTAGACGACCAGTTTGGGTATGACATCCGTCTGGTTGAGTCTAGCGAGCTCGAGAATACCTGTGTAAGTTCCATTCGGGTTTGACGCACCCAAAGAAGGTTCCGCGCTTTTGCTCAAAATTATTCTGTAAAAATGTATAATTCGAAAATAAAATTCTGCTCTTTAATTTTTGTCGCTTCTTAGCGTGACAGAACTCATTCGTTTAAGTGGAAGAGATCGATGTCTTTTAGGGTATTTATCGATTTTGTTGAATCAATATTATTGATTCACATTGTAATGCATTGTATTATGTGCACACATTTTTTTTCTTAATTATTTTCAATGTTTCTTCACATGCTCT
>OZ023322.1:19543747-19760346 GCA_964007375.1 Ophion obscuratus | reverse complement strand
ATTGGACCTCGTAATATGTGATAATCAAAGGTTGACCGTTGAAGTCTCGAATTTCCGGCGACTCATTTCGCAAAGAGTTATTTGAATTCTCGGGCTCGTGCTCTCTCGACAAACGAGCAATGGGTTCAAAGTTATTCGAACGTTTGTTCCACCTTAAATCGGTCCAACTCCTCACGAATTTATCGCAAGCAACTGTCACAAATACGACAATAAACAAATTCTTCCTCGCCATTGTCCGTATCTGCATTTGCCGCTGTTGTTTATTCCCGAATTGCTCGTGTTATGTATGTTTGACGGGAGTCGTTTCGAACGATTTTGCTAATTGCACGTCGTACTAAGAAGTGTCTGGAGACCGAACTGAAATGTCATTTGACGCCTGGTTGCGAGGGCAAAAACGGTTGACGAAAGGGCACGTATACACTTATCTGATTGAACAGAGTTGCACGTAGGGGGAGTACGCGATATTCGTGAAAATTTACGGCGTTTTCCTTGTCCGACGCGAAAGATCGATGCAACTATCGGCCAACGATCGTCGTCGTGATAGAACAACGTTTAATGGCATTTTTTATTTTCGCGTGACTCAATTGCCGACTACACTTATTGTTAGCGACGATCGAAACTAGAATATGAAATAAAATTCTAATTTCGGCGCTACAAATTATTTCACTTTATGGTAAATATTCGGAAGCGGGCCTTTTGCTAGAATCAGGCTAATTTTTGTTTGAATGGTCCAATATATATATATAAAACCCAAACAAAAAATAAGAAAAAAATCTAACCTGATTCTAGCAGGAGCTCCACTTCCGAATATTTACCCACTTTATCTACAATTGAAAATTTCCGTACCATGGAAATTTCGATAAAATTGAAATATCGATTAAAAACGAAATCCATTAAAATTGAACTATCGTAATTGCCAATTTACGATAAAAATGAATATTCGGTTAAAAACACTATCCATTATAATTAAAGTATCGTAAACACCAAATTACGATAAAAATGAATTATCGATTAAAAATGCAATCCATTAAAATTGAATTATCTTAATTACCAAACTACGATGAAAATGAATTATCGATTCAAAATGTAATCCATTAAAGTTGGACTATCGTAATTACCAAATTACGATACAATGAAGTATCGATTAGGGAGTTGGTAATTACGATAAAAATGAATTATCGATTCAAAATGTAATCCATTAAAATTGAATTATTGTAATTACCAAATTACGAAAAAAATGAATTATCGATTTAAAATGTAATCCATCAAAATTGGACTATCGTAATTACAAAATTACGATACAATGAAGTATCGATTAGAGAATTGGTAATTACGATAAAAATGAATTATCGATTAAAAATGCAATCCATTAAAATAGAATTATCGTAATTACCAAATTACGATAAAAATGAATGATTGATTAGGGAGTTGGTAATTACGATAAAAATGAATTATCGATTAGAGAGAATTTTCGTAACGTTTCAACATTGAAATGGGTAGTTGGTGCCTTTCCGCAATTTTGTATTACACTAATGGAATACTCATTGCACAGATGTATTAAACAATATCGATTTGGTTTCACTCGGCTCGCGTGTCTTTGGTGCTTTCGTTCTTAACGTTTGATCACTACGTTTCAAGGTAGCGGTCGACGATTCACCTTTAATGGTAATTGCTAATGGTGCAGTAGGCTATCGAGCATTTAAATCGCATTCTTCGTCGCACGATTTACATTAAGTTTTGCAATTGTCAAAGATAAGAATGGCGCTGCGTTTCCATTTTTTTGTTTTTTTTTCCAATATCGTTTACAATTTTTTTTCGATTTTACCATTTTTACGAAGCCAAAGTTTAACGTCTCTGTTTTAATAATTTCTCTTGATATCCTCTATCCTGGTAGATGGATAAAAGCGCTATAAAATCCGAGCTCGTGTGGAGTTGGAGGTTCCGGAGGCTCGGGTCTTGTGTGCGCGCGAGTGAGGCTCCCAAAATGTCGAGTTCTGAGCGGGATCGAAGTGATTGCGTCGCGCTAGAGTCAAAGTCCCGGGATAGTAGAATTTTGTGTTCGAGTTGTTGTTGTGGCGATCTCAAATTACGTAGATTATGTAACTTTTTCCACGTGTAGAGGTTAACGTGATTTCCACGTGATTATGTTAAATAAACGTAAATGTGACTTTTTCTTTTTGCCGCTCAAGTGTTGCTCACCCAATTTCGGCTAAAATATTGGGATGTTAAGTTCTTCGTGTTAAGTTTTTCGTGAAAATGAATGCTTTATTAAAAAAAAAAATCATTCCTAATACTTTCGAACGTTTCGAAACTGTTGTGTGATCAACTCCTAATGATTCTGCAAGTTCAGCTAGCGTCTGACATGAGTCTTCGTGAAGTAATGCCTCCAATTCAACACATCAAAATCATTATTTTTGAAGCGTCTAAACCAATCTCTGCGTGTTGTTTCCAACAGAGCATGGTCGCCGTAAGTCTCAACAAGAATTCTGTTTGCTTCAGCTGCAGATTAAAAAAAAATAAAGTAGTGCAGTAAAATCCCCGCAAATACTCCTTGGCATGAAATGTGGCATATTTAACACTATGAAAAAAAGTTGTTTACACTTCGCCGAAATGACATGCACTGAATTTTAATATTGCTTATGGGCGGGGTAAAGTATTAAATTTTTTTTTTCCTTTTTTTTTTTAATTTTTAAATGAATGCATAATATTTCAAGAATATTGTGTTAAAATGTCAAGTCGATCGGAGTAAAATTGACGAAGTTATGAGTATTTGAGCGTCTATTGCTCCATGCCGTTCTCTTCTCTTCTGCGTTTTTCGAACCGTTTTTCTGAGACTTGTCATATTTGAAGTCCGTGTGCACGATAACTCAAAATCTACTGGACCAATCGCTTTGAAATTTTGTACAGTACTTCTTCACATAATTCACCAGGTATTGTCGAGAACTTTTTTGTTTTTTTTTTTATAATTACTAATTTTTCAACAACAAATTAGCCGATTTTTTAGCGAAAATCGGGTTTTTGGCTCCCAAGTGCTACGAAAAATCGAAAAATCGAAAGAAAAAAAGAAATCCTCCCGTCATTACCTCGAGAAACATCTCCTTTAACAAATGCATTTTGATTTTTTTGTTTCAAATGATTCTATTGCCAGTTATAGTGCACACCGCAAACCAACTTTTTTTCGAGGCGCCTCCGGGGTTTAATTTTCACTCGCTCAATTTTGAATATTTTGCAATGCAAATTTAGGAGAATGTTGTTCAAATATTACTTTATTATATGTAAATTTTTCAATAAACGAACACTATTCGTTACGCCAAAAAAAATCTTTAAAACATGCCTTTTTTTCGCCAAATTAACTTTACCCCGCCGTTATAGTAGGGCAGCACGGGGTTCAAAGTGCCGTGGGTAAGTTGTTCCTCCATGCGACAACAACTCTTATTCGTCGTCCGCTAGTCACTTAAGGGTCCAGTACACTTTGAAAATTTCGAACAATCGATTTTTTTTTACTGTTTTCGAAAATGCATACATTGAGAAATATTGTGTCAAAATTTTATGAAAATCCGAGCTTTCTAAGTATTTTTTTTTTTACCTGAACGTCAGAACCTCATTTCGTCTACCTGAGCATACAGCACGCTCGGCCGACCCATTAAATTTTTATTTGTACTCTTTTTTTGCGAAAAACTGTGAAAAACGCGTTTTTTTTACTTTTTTCGTTTTTCATCTGCCATTTTTTTTATTTTTTGACAAAACTTCATATTTGAGGGTCATTTTGTAGCCGGTGTCATACTGAATCTAATGGACTTTGATTTTTTTGTTTCAGACAAGCCGTTGCCGAGTTGTGATGGAGCTACCTAGACCACCTATTTTTGAGGCGTTACGTTAATTTATAGTTTTAGTACTTAAAAATGAATAAAAATGAATTCAATTTAAAAAAAAATGTATTTCAAAACTTTACTTATCAAACCCAACAACTTTTATATTCATATCTTTGATAAAATCCTTCAAAACACTCGTGAAAATAGCCTTTTTTTCGCCCCTTAAATAGCTGCCGAAACAGTGCGACGACATGACGTTTTCCGACGCACTTGACACTTATGAACCGCGGCCTCCTTCTTTATAGATGCGTTACCATCTTCAACTACACGCACGCAGTTCTGGTAACGCCATCTGTTGGAAAACAGCGAGAACTTATTCAACGTCCTGATATTTCGGCTGGTACATATCAGGGTTCTGCAAAACGCTGATGTTTTTTCCGTGAGAGATGACGAAGATGATTTCAGATTGTTTATCCCTTTATAAAAACTAAACCCTCATTGCTGTTGCAGGGCCAACGTAGCGATCGACGAAATTACACATGGCGAACATAAATCTAGGTTCCCAGCGGATTTTATTCTACATATTATAGATATCGGTAAAAAATCTAATTCTCCTCGATGTCGAGAATTACATAATTATAACTTAACGTATAAAAAAGCTGTTGCGTTACTCTAGGGAGTATGTGTTTCCTAACCAAGAAACGGCGCATGTGTCATGTTATGAAGATGTGAAAATAGGACGACAATTTTTAAGGTAATCCTATCGCCAGGCTTCAATTCGCAGGATTTTAATTATTTTTTTGAGCTTCACTATACATATATCAATAATCGTCTCTGTAAAATTTCAGGGTCGATTATCGACCTTATTACGGAGAATAGAAATATAAAATTTGCGTGTTTTTGAGGATTTCCGAGACGACATACAAAAACCCAATTTCCGGTCGCTACGAAAGTGTATATAGTAGTGGGAATCCGTCAGGTTCTTAAAAATAATCAGATTTACATACTTAACACTTGAAGTAATCCAATGCTCTCAGAAATAATTACGCTTAATGACCTAATTTTTATGTAATATCAAGGTTAATTTGAATTCCGGGTATTGGGTTTATTACCACTTGCTACGATAAAGAGACGTGATCGGAAGGCAACAGCTGACTGTAGACCTAACCTCATCTCACTCATTCGAATTTCCACACATATTTCATTTTTAACCGACATATTTCGCCGACACAAATTTTCCACGCTTTTAACCAGTCGTGGCCCGAATACAATGCTTTATATTTCCCGCACCTGACATTGTTTTGACAGATCGACGTTGAAAAGCACGAAGGTTAAACTCGCCTGGTTGAGTAAAAAGCACGGTCGTATATACAGGTCTGGGCACTCCGCAGTGATGCCAACTCCTACAGAATGTTCCCCCTAGGACCAACTTCAAATCCCCCTAGATCTCGATGGAAAACCCCTAAAGTTCCCATTGTACACCCTGTTTGAGTACTTGACTTACTTTGCAATCCAATAAAACTCGCGAGTAGACGACCAACTAACGGACACAATCTCAACGTTACAACTGACAACGTGAAAACGTTGAACCGTAAAAGTAAAAACGGAATTCTCTTGATCACCAAGTTGTTGGTCGTAATTCGAAATTCGAAATAAAATACGCAATTAGACAACAAACTAACGGACATAACCTCAACGTGACAGCGTGAAAACGTCGAACAGTAAAAGCGGTAAAAGTGAAAACGGAATTCGTTGGCCTTGACCAGCAAGTTGTTGTTCGTCGTAGTGCGAAATTCAGCCACCAGCGCCACTTGTGTTGCTAGTACAAGACATAAAGTATGGCATTGGTGTAAAACATTTTGAAAGGCAATCAAATATAATTCAGCAAAAGGAAAAGTGATCCTTAAATTCAACGTATAGTTTATAAGAAATATTTATTGCGAATGAAAGATTCTTCGCAGGAATATGTATTTCGAATATATAAAATATATTATCGCACACATAATTTCGACGATCAAACGAATTGACCTATTTCAATTTCCGATCGAATTAATTGAAGATACATTGTTTTTTTTTCACTTTTTTTTCAAGATATACACCTTAATTTCACGCCCTCAAAAAAGTTTCTTAAATAATGTATCCGCTAAAAAATCCCCCTAAAGAATACCCCTAAGAAAAATTTACCCCCTAAAAAACCCCTTCACATTTTGGTTCCCCCTAAATTTGGGGGCAAAACCCCCAAGTTGGCATCACTGGAACTCCGTTTAAAAATGCGTGTCTCTAAGTGACGCCTCTATTTGCGCATTCCACCGCGGCGCTAGTGAAGGGAAGGCACTTTTGTTTATACCGCGTTTACGGGGCATGGCATGCACGTTGTATGGTGACGGTCGTATGTACGTGTGGCTTAACCTCGTTACGGCGGAGTGATTTCGAGTGTATCGTAGGCACGGTTTTTACTCAATACGGAATAACAAAAGATGAAGTGTCTATATATTGCGATGCCGAAGCGGTGCATGATTCCGGGATGCAGAAGTGGATACATAAAGAACCCGGAGCACGTCTCATTATTTAAAATTCCCAATGATGACTACTGATATTTTCTACTACTTTTCTACTACTACGACTAATGAAAGGAATGCGTGCTACACGGAAATTTCGAATGTTCTTCTTTTCCGTAAACGAAAAAAATGTAATTGGATTGAGCGATAGTTAAATCGGCATATCCATGTCAAAGACGATGAGTATTATTAACTAATGGCTCATCGCTGATAGTTTCGGTTTATGCTTTTAATTTTTGTGTTCGACTAATTATTTAGGGTGTATTGATTTTTCATCGCAGTCACGTGAAGGGAAAGGCAATTCGCATACGCGCATACATCGCGCTCTGTCGAACATGCCTCCGAGATAGCAGCGCTCCACGCTTTTGCGGCCAGTTCCGCAAAGAGAGGCGTCAGATAGAGGCACGCTTTGGGGTATACGGAATATACGGGAGTGCCCAGACCCTGTATATACGACCGTGGTAAAAAGAGACGGAGATAGAACCAATGTTGCCAAATATCAAACCTAGAAATACTGCGCGAATCGTTGGGTTGTGAATATTCATTAAACAGTTTACACATGGAAAATTTTGGTTAGTACAAATTATTTTTTTTGCTTATGTTAGAAATATAAATTGTACAAGTCTCAAGTATGATCAGTGTTATGACTAGTGTAAAGCGATAGGATTACCTTAAGGAAACAAATCGTTGTTCGAGTACATAGGTATCTTGACGTCTCAAAATTCTACACGTAAGACTACAAATTCTACTCTAATCTTGCATGGGTATATGATAGCTCAGCGCCCTAATGATGGAAGCTACATAATTTTTTGTAGCATACAGTTCTTTTTCTCGTAGTAGTTTTGTTAAGATTTTACTCCACCCTGAGACGCTCCGAAAGAATTGGAACTAAGGTCGTATTCTAATGTAGGCACTCATTTTCAGGATGATTTTTTGAAAATTAAATTGAGGGAAACGGTTAAATCTGCAGGTGAGTATTACACATTTATATTCATACATGCTTGAAATAACATCTCAAATTTGTCAGAGAATTTTATTCGAAATTGTACATGATATTTGATGTTGCACAGGTTATGTCGCGGACATTTTTCATCGTCGGGCGTTGTGATTGCGGCCGTCCTTGTCATTTGAAATAACCGATTTTCTTTAAATCCTATTATTTATGAATGTGTTTATTGTTCGGCCCTTCATCTTTCGATAGCTTTATAATTACTATTATTCCGGGCAGCGAGAAATCAACATTTTATTGTGAAAATCAGAGAACTCCTTTTCAATCGCCACCATTTCGTAATTTATTCCTACAATTATTTATTAGAGGGCCGAACGACAACCACATTCGTAAAGAATATTTTTTTTTTTCAATTCGTATGTTTCGGATGACAAGGAGGGCCGCAATCACAATGCCCGAGTATGAAAAACTTTCACGATACGACCTGCGCAACATCAAATATCATGTACAATTTCGAATAAAATGCTGTGAGACATTTAAAATGTTACTTCAAACATGTACAAATATAATTGTGAAATACTAACAAGGAACATCCCTCAGGTGACACCCTTCGATTTTGTTGAAATTTGGATATCTTATAAAGCACCGAAAAGTCAGCGATGGGTATTTTCTTTTATTGGCGGAAAAAACGGTTTTAAGGGCTGAAACGCACCCTCAAAAATGGGGATGTTTTTCGTTTTTCGTCGATAACGTTTTAACGGTACGAGATATTTGAAAAAATTCAAATTGCAACAATGTTCATTTTTTTGTGCACTATACAATGGAGATGAGAACGATAACGTTATCGACGAAAAACAAAAAACACCCCTATTTTCGAAAGTTCTTTTCACCCCTTAAAACCTTTTTTCCGCCGGAAAAAAATACGCATCACTTACTTTTCGGTGCTTTATAACATATCCAAATTTCAACAAAATCGAAGGGTGTCACCTGAGGGATGTTCCTAGTAGACTCTAGATTTGATCGTTTCTCTAAATTTAATTCTCAAAAAATCACCTTCAAAATGGTGACACTAGAACACGACCTCCAAGATTATTTCACTATCCGACTATCAAATGTAATTTTTCTTCAAATTCCTATGTTTTCATCAAATATTTAAGAACAATTCGTGGAAATTTCGTTTTTAAATGTGAAAGAATAATTTCGTTACGCGTTGTCCTAAAGCTCTTCTCCCGTTACGCGCGCTGATGGCTGTAATCTTTCCGAGGTTCATCTGGAAAAACAATGTACTTATTCAGTGATGACATAGCTGTGGTATAGGATAGGGATTAAAGAAAATTATTGCGTTCGGTATAACTCCCATTCGGTTATTGCCCCAAAACGATAATAATTTAAAAATGTATAATGAAAAAAGGGTTAAGGGATAACGCCACTCTAGGATTTTGGATAAATCGTTCTTTTTTTGCTTAAAAAATAGTTTGGGGTCATAAAAACAGTGTGCAGTTAGTCCTGTAGCGAAAAAAATGTTTTAAATATTCAATTATCAATTTTGCCGCAGCGCCTCGGACTCCATAGGGGCACTTCGTACAACTTTAAACTCGTTTTTCTGAAAACCACTTTTTTCAAACTGGGAGGACGGATTACTCGAACACCTTTGCATGGATCGATTTGAAATGTTGATAGTAGCTTCACAATTACATTCTCTATGGGAGTACGTAGCCGTTTGTTAATTGAATGTTCTTAATTCGAAGCACTCTAAATGCAAAAAAAAAATCGTCCATTCACCTCCTACGTCTTGCTAACAAAATGCGCGGGTTTCAATTTATAGACACAGGGTCTCTATAAAGGACTTATAGGATATACTTAAGGGGTTACCCCCACTTGCGATTTTGAAAAAATCGATTTTTTTGAAGTATAAGTATCTGAGAATATGTCCTGAAAATTTCAAGTCGATCCGAACAAAATTGACTGAGATATGAGCGTTGAAAGAGAAGAATCCGTTGTGTAAACGACCGGAAATTGAAACTTTAAACGCGTTTTTCTCAAAATGGCATTTCTAAAGTCGGTGACCAAGATTACTCGAACACTAATGAACCGATCTTCTTGAAATTTTGCAGGCTTATTTAATACATAAAAATGTAGTCTTTAATCGTTCGATTTTTTTTTTCGAAAAAAAAAAAATGGCCGTTTTATAGCCAAAAAACGTCCGTTTTTTTTCGTTAAAATCGAACCATTAACTTTGACTGTCCGCCATTTTGTGAAAAATGAATATTTTTTAAAATCCTTCGATTAAAGACTAGTTTATACTTATATTTGACTAAATCCATCCGCATTTTTTTTCTTCAGATGATCCACTTCGCCGCAATGTTGGTTACCGCAAACCGTGTATATAAAAACATTATTTTATTGACGGCCATTTGCCACTAAACAATGTAATATTTTTCAATAAAAAAATTACTGAAAGTTCCTCAAGATGTGTTCTTTAAGATGGTATATTGATCGATTAAAAAAGTTTTGTAGTTTTCTTTTAAAAAATTCATGAAAAAGGCCTTTTTTGCGCTACTAGTGGGGGTAACGCCTTAATTTGAATCTTAGTCCAGAAGCGGATGAAGGATTTTACGTTGGTTTAAAATATTCTGAAAAGTACAAACTTTACGAAAATATTTTTATTATTAATGAAAGTGGCGTAACCTGTTAAAAAGCGTGCGGAAATTATTCACAAATTTGCCTAATCGTTCATTTAATATATCTTAGAAGCAGTTTAGTTTTATTATTTTTCGTAACGGCTAAACTCACTCTCATAGTTGATGCAGACTTTGTTACATTCCTCGATTGTAAGGAAGTTATTTCTGTTGCCCTTACATCCACTGTAATCGAAGAAATGACAATGTTCGGTTTTCGGATCGTAGTAAACCCTTTTGTACCGGCCATTGCAATCTCCAACAACGATCGGTTCGTTGCATATCTCTGTAAAAATGTAATTAATATCAACAATGCACGTGAAAAATGAGACGAGCATTGATTTTAAAGTTCCACCCACAAATTTCGAGATTCCCTAAATAAATGTATATAACGATGCTTCACCACCAGCCAATCGAGCAAGTGCGTGAACTAAATGTTTAAATTACTATCGCAGCAACGAGCCATCGGTAGGGTGAAATTAAGGCATCTTATGACGGCCTGAACCCAAGTCACATTCGATGTTGGCTGTCGAACAATCCGACGATTGGCGAATTTTGCTTTGCAATGATAGGAAGAGACGACATCGACGGATCAAAAAGCAATGCCGCTATGAACGCATGGCTACCACAAGCCGGTGTCAGTTACACCCGTGGCAACTTTCCTGATGCCTCTTGCTGAAAACCCTTCAGGCCAAGAAGATCGATAGGCCGTGCTTTCGCAGTCTCTACGCATATTGAACATCAGGATCAAGACAGATTGTTTACTTGTGCTCTACGCAGAGTCTTTGGCCTCAGGAGGCCTGCGTTATTTTTTGACAGATGTAAAGCGCGAGTCAAATCACTCGGCTGACAGTGCCAGCCGTTGATTCGAGTCTGGCGCAATAACGGACCGAGCATCATTGGGCATCGATAAATATAAAAATACACTTTTAGTTCTTCGCACTCGTGGCTTTTTTCGCTCGGGTAGTTAGAGGTGAGTCGACTGCAAAGGGTTAAAGTATCCGGGACCGTAAAACGGGGCTACTTTGAACAGGCTTTGGGAGTTTTTTGTAGGTAGCTTTTTTTTAACATCCTAGATACCAACTTTTCTTGCTCCGATAGAACAGTGTGTCCTTTGGCTATCAAATGTATAAGAAAGTCAAGCTCTGCTACCCCCCACCCCCACAATTCGATGTATATATTTTTTAAAGTGTCAAAGTAGCCCCGAGCGTGGGGCTTCTTTGACAGGGCATTGAAATGCAACTTATGTCAAAGATTAAGAGTTACTTTGGACTCATTTTGATAAAAAATTTAATATTTGATGCATTATACATGGAATTAAATAAAAAAACAACAATTTTCTATAATTAAATTGTCATCGTTATTGAGGCAGCAGAACTCGAACAATTTTCGTTCAATCGACTTGAAATTTTAACTGTAGCTTCTTAGATTGCTTTAATTGTCAACTACGAGTGCTTTTTTTCGATGAATAGAAAATTGTAAAAATTATATCATTTTTTAGATGAAAATTATGGTCGAAAAAACGAACTTTTTGTTAAACTCGTCTCTATTTTTCTTTTAATTTTTTTTTTATTCCGCCCGTTCTTGACTGCTAAAAGTAATATAATTAAGGGGAGGTACCTGAGTAAACGGCGAGGGAAACAGGTAAACTTCGGGAATTTTTATCTCAAAAACTAATATTTCGATTGGATCCGGGATTTTTTATTGGAAAATATGTACATTGAGGTATGTTTAGGAATTTTTTGAAATAAATTCGTTGACAGGAAGCGTTTCGAACGCGATTATCACGAAACAAGGTTTTCAAAGTTGGTGCCAGATGTATCTCGAAAACGGCTTGTCCGATTTTGTCCAAACTTGGATACAATATTCTTCGATAGTTTTTCTCGTTTCCCACACAGGGGTTTTTCATTTAATTGAATCATTGCTTTTTTATGCAACGTGTATGCAATCCAAAATCGTCGGAAATTGCGAACGAAAAACGAATGTTAAATTAAAACGGTCGCAATTCCGTCAAAAATGAAAATTTCAAAAAAATCCTACGTGGCGAACGAGAAAAACTATCGAAGAATATTGTATCCAAATTCGGACAAAATCGGACAAGCCGTTTTCGAGATACATCTGGCAGCGACTTTGAAAACTATGTTTCGAGATGATCGCGTTTGAATCGCTTCCAGTCAAGGAATTTATTTTAAAAAATTCCTCAACATACCTCAATGTACATATTTTCCAATAAAAAATCCCGGATCCAATCGAAATATTGGTTTTTGAGATGAAAATTCCCGAAGTTTACCTGTTTTTCTCGCCGTTTACTCAGGTACCTCCCCTTACGGGCGGGGTAAAATTTTTTTTTCATTTAAAAAATTTTTTTTAAATGAATGCATAATATATCAAGAATATTGTGTTAAAATTTCAAGTCGATCGGAGTAAAATTGACGAAGTTATGAGTATTTGAGCGTCTATTGCTCCATGCCGTTCTCTTCTCTTCTGCGTTTTTCAAACCGTTTTTCTGAGACTTGTCATATTTGAAGTCCGTGTGCACGATAACTCAAAATCTACTGGACCAATCGCTTTGAAATTTTGCACAGTACTTCTTCACATAATTCACCAGGTATTGTCGAGAGCTTTTTTGTTTTTTTTTAAATAATTACTAATTTTTCAACAACAAATTAGCCGATTTTTTTAGCGAAAATCGGGTTTTTGGCTCCCAAGTGCTACGAAAAATCGAAAAATCCAAAAAAAAAATCCTCCCGTCATAACCTCGAGAAACATCTCCTTTAACAAATCCATTTTTATTTTTTTGTTTCAAATGATTCTGTTGCGAGTTATGGTGCACACCGCAAACCAACTTTTTTTCGAAGCGCCTCCGGGGTTTAATTTTCACTCGCTCAATTCTGAATATTTTGCAATGCAAATTTAGGAGAATGTTGTTCAAATGTTACTTTATTATATGTAAATATTTCAATAAACGAACACTATTCGTTACGCCAAATTTTTTTTAAAAACATGCCTTTTTTTCGCCGAATTAACTTTACCCCGCCGTTAACGAAAATATTTCACTCTTAGTTCCGGAACTAAATTTACGACAGTTCTACTGCATGCCGCGGAGAGGGCTGGCTGAAAATAGTAGTGCTAAAGTGACTCGTGCATTTTGTATACTTTTGACAAATAATTGTTTTTTACATACTTTATTAAATACCTTATAAAACCTTAAGGCTCCTTTGACCATGTATTTTATTCCATTCTTTTAAAAAACCCAAAGAAAACGGTCGAAAATGGGCAGATACAGTGGTGCCCTCCCTTAAGGAAACATTTTACATCAAAATATCAAGTACCTGGGGTTCTGTTATAGGCACTTAAGGGAGACTTTGTCCTTTGTGCCCAGCGGGAGATGTTAGCGGCTCAACATGAGCAGCTAGAAGAAGAGGAGGGATGCCTCTATGGACCGGGCATTGCCGATTAGCGGTAATTATAAACACATTTGTGTAAACACATTACAAAACTTTAAACGCGTTTTTCTCGAAAACACGTTTTTAAAAATGGCTGACATTCTCCGGACCGCTGTAATTAACATATCGACCTGAAATTTGGAGAGCATACTCAGAAAATATATTTTCACGGAATGACGGATCGTTTTTTCGATAGATACATTTTTGCATTTATTATTTATCTTTTTATGCGAAAAAAAACCCGAAAATTCGATTTTTTTTATTGCCGCCATTTTCCGAAATTTGTACTAAACGAAAAACCCATCCGTCATTCCATGACCAAAGGGTCACAGATTGATAATATGCTTTGAATTTGTGTTTCAGATCAACAAAGAGGGGGCAGTGATGTCAGCCGTTTACCTCCCGCGATTTCAGGACCTGTTTTCGCGGAGCTGCAAAGGCCGCCATTTTGGTTTTTGTTTCAAAAAAAAAATTTTTCAACGTTCTGTATATCATGAATAAAAGCAAGAAAAAAACCGCACTCAAAAAGCTTTACTCGTTTCCTTTAGACAAAAAACAAAATGTAAACACCTGAAATATGGCACTCCAAGGACAAAGTCTCCCTTAATGAGTCTTATAATTGTCATTGAGATCAAAATCAACTTTAGCAACATTATAATAAACTTGAACAACAATTTGCTGTTCAAGTTTATTCCCCACACCCGCCGCCCGCCCTAGAAGGTCTCAAACGGGCTCGCTGCGCACACATTTAAAACGTATTTTGGCGCTCGGTCAAAGTAGCCCCAAAGACTGTCAAAGTTACCCTGAATGTTAAGGTAGCCCCGTTTTACGGTAATAGCTATGTGCGATAGCTATGTATAATAGCTGTGTACAACAGCTCCAATATACAGTACTACCTCTCTAAGAGAGCGGTCTAGGGCGGTTAGGGGAAGAAATTCTCGAGAAATTCGTCGTCGAAGCCTTCCCCCACCGCTAGGTTAGCGCGCTCGAAAATCGCGCATGTGGTAGCGTGTATGTGTTTCTCCACTCGAACTCGATAAGAGAGCGCGAACGAAAGTGTTGAGAAAACTGTAAACGAGTTGCGGAAAGTGTACTGGCGTTTCGTCGTTTCATGCGTAAGTATATCTCATTGAATATTGATGTGTAAATCTTTCTTTTTCTTCGCGTTTTTTTTTATTCTGCTGTTTGGTATATTTTGTTGTTGCAATATTATAACACATATGAAGGAAACATTTGTAAGACTTTCAATAATTGTTGAATTATCTTATTGTTCGCAAAAATATACGTAGTATATTCGTTATCGAAACTCGAACATATATAGTGTACAAAAAAAATGTAACTAACAATTTATCTTGTGTATATACTTCAAGTTGAAATATACAATGTATATATATGTATAAATATTTCATTTCAGGCTTCGGCGACGAATTTCTCGAGAATTTTTTCCCCTAACCGCCCTAGACCGCTCTCTTAGAGAGGTAGTACTGTATCAATAATATTCTATGCTGCGTTAATGTATATTAAAATATATTTTACTTGCATTAAATTACTACTTGAAATTTAATTATGGTGCATGTTTTTTTCTCCGACTTTACGGCTTAAACGTATATATTATTATACAAAGGAATATTATCCATTTGACAATCGTGCGACGTGCGATTTTCTGAAATCGCTCGCGATCTCTTATCGCGTTGTCCGCGACAAACTCGAGAGGCCTCGGGTACACTGGACAGCTCGAGCTAGGTGGGGGAAGCCATAAAAGGCGCTCAAGCGGAACGGCGGGGAAATTCTCTCTTAGCGAGGGCTCTCTTAGAGAGGTAGTACTGTATACGAGTATTAAAAACGTCACATTATCTATAATTACTGTACGGGATTAAATGTTCACTGAAAAAAACTTCTGTATTAAAATTAATATAAATTGTAGGAAGTCTTTTTACAGATACCGTTTATGAATTTTAATATCGTCGTTTGAAAATCAATGCACTGCTTTTCGAATGTCTAATAATCGTTTAGTAATATCGTATACGTTTGTTGCATTAATCAAACAAATATTTTGTATTATTATGATGCGCGTTGAAAAACTCATACGCAGCATACTAATATTCAATGTCCGATATATTAAAATGAATACGCATCTATGAAAATTCATTTACATTACTGAAGTTTCCATTATTGAAGTGCGAATTTGCGTTTCATATTCCGAGGTTAGAAATTTTCAATTACAAAAGTATAGTAAATTTAATGAATTTTTTTACAGTGTTAATTAACTGAAAACGGATCTGTTATAAAAAAATGCCAATTTCGCAGACACGTTTCTTGCGAGTTCCTGAGGCTACGTGAACTGTCAAGTGCAGAAGTGACGGCAGGTTCGCTCATTCACTGAAAAAAAAATTCAGTTGGTTTAACAAAGTGTATCTTTAAATACGTTCAACTTGATTTTTGATTGGCATAACAAACATTTTGTTCATCTAACGATAGTTTTAGTGGTGTGAACTGTAGCTAAATAAGCTACAGTTCACACCACTAAAACTATCGTTAGATTAACAAAATGTTTGTTATGCCAATCAAAAATCAAGTTGAACGTATTTAAAGATACATTTTGTTAAACCAACTGAATTTTTTTTTCCAGTGTTGTAACCATGTATACCTGGAGTGCTGCAATGCTGATTAGGCATTTCATATAATGGTGTTAAGGGGAGATATACACCTAGATGGTCGAGGTCGAGGATTTAGAAGCGGAGAAGACCTACACTATGGGCCTGGTATCGATGATTCCATGTAAGTTGACAAATTTCACGATTTATTCATTCCCAAATTTTCAAACGCGTTTTTCTCAAAACCACGTTTTTCAAATCGTTACCCGAAATTTCTCGAAAACCAATGAACCGATTGCCTTGAGGTTTTTTGTGGTTATTCTATACACCATTATCTAGTACTTGTCATAGGATTTTTTTTCCCGTTACTTAGTTTTTGTTTTATAGGCAAAATAATAACTAATTTTTGGCCGAAAAATCACTATTTATGTTCAAACGTCCGCCATTTTGTCATAAATCGATATTTTCAAAATCGGCCATGACAAGTACTAGACTATAGTATTTAATTTAATAATCTTTTTGGTTTTTTTTTTCAGATGATTATTGAAGAAACGCCAGTGGGTACCGTACACGCAGATTTTTTTACGACGCTCCAAGGATCATAAAATATCCTTGTATATTTTTCATTTTTTTAAATAAAGAAAATCAAACATATTTTTGAATGTATATACTTTTAGACAATCCCCAATCCGAAATTTCAAATAGTTTTCCTTGAAAAAATTCACAAAAATGACCTTTTTTCCGGCTCCTAGGTGTATATCTCCCCTTAAGGGAGACTTTGTCCTTGAAATTGCAGCGGGAGATGTTGGCGGCTCAACATGAGCAGCTAGAAGAAGAGGAGGGATGCCTCTATGGACCAGGCATTGCCGATTAGCGGTAATTATAAACACATTTGTGTAAACACATTACAAAACTTTAAACGCGTTTTTCTCGAAAACACGTTTTTAAAAATGGCTGACATTCTGCTGACCGCTGTAATTAACATATCGACCTGAAATTTGGAGAGCATACTCAGAAAATATGTCTTCACGGAATGACGGATCGTATTTTTGATGGATACTTTTTTGCATTTATTATTTATCTTTTTAAGCGAAAAAAACGCGAAAATTCGATTTTTTTTAATTGCCGCCTATTTCCGAAATTTGTACTAAACGAAAAACCCATCCGTCATTCCATGACCAAAGGGTCACAGATTGATAATATGCTTTGAATTTGTGTTTCAGATCAACAAAGAGGGGGCAGTGATGTCAGCCGTTTACCTCCCGCGATTTGAGGACCTGTTTTCGCGGAGCTGCAACGGCCGCCATTTTGGTTTTTTTTTCAAAAAAAATTTCTTTTAACGTTCTGTATATCACGAATAAAAGCAAGAAAAAACCGCACTCAAAAAGCTTTACTCGTTTCCTTTAAAAAAAATAAAATGTAAACACCTGAAATATGGCGGTCCAAGGACAAAGTCTCCCTTAATTATTGCACTTGCCGTAACAACCGAAGTTGTTTCCCCATTCGCCTGGCATTTCTCCGCGTTTTTCAAATATACAAAAAAAACACTATCCTCGGATGAAAGCATACGACGATCGATACACTGTGCAATATCTGCCCCCATCAATCAGGATAACCAGTCTTCCAGACCACAATGGTTAATCGTCAATTTAGATGTACAAAAAGTCTGCGTACCCACAGTCACATGGAAGGAATGCAATTTTTCGCCGTGTTTGTAAAAAAACGAAAAAATATAATTACGATAGGTTTGATTTTTTTGAAGAACGTTTTTTTTATTAGAGGTAAAATTGTGCTATTCTTTTATTTGGTTTTTTTAGACATTAAATATACAATACGTGTATATAACCAAATTAGGAAAGGATCACGTTTGGTTACGTTTCATCTAGAACTTACAGATGTAGGTTTCTAAGTACCGTAAAATTACGCTTGTGGTAGGTTCTAGAATTTTGAGCATCCACATTGTTATAGGAATTTTATCGTGTTGTTCGTTACATTGCTTCATCGGAATCACTCCTACCTATTGTGCCTAGAGAAGGTTAATTTTAAACTCATTAAGAAATCATCTGTCGAGAAATGTAAATGTTGATGGAACTTACCATTTGCTTCTTGGAGCGTAATATCACAGCTAATTATTTCGGCTGTGCAATTGCTTATCTGTGTTCTGCATTCCTCTGGACCTTTGAATGATTCGTCAATTGGCTGTCTCGATCTCACTGTGATACCTTCGCCGCAGGTCGAGGTGCAAGGTGCCCAATTTGACCAATGGTGGTACTGATCACCTGGACATTTCTGTGTGTCAAACCAATATCTTGTAAGGAAATGGTTGTCTCGTAAGGAAATGGTTGTCACACACTCGATTTGAAATATTGTTGAGAACAATATTTCAAATCGAGCATGGCTCTGTAAAGTATTCGAATACTCATGTCTGTGTTAGCTTGCATCAGAAATTGAATCGTCTCAACATTGTGGTAGTTTATGTATACTAGGGTGGTTAAAAAAAATCGATTTTTTTTCTCAACGAAAAATTGAAGTATGTTAAGAAAAAGAAAGTTTTGCGAAATTTGAGGGTTCTAAATAATTTTTTAGTTACTGCACAAACGCCTTTTTCATGTTTTTTTTCATAATTATCGGAGTATTCATTTTTGTTCGATGCAGAAAATGTTAGTGTGTGATTCAAGGTAAGTCTTGATTTAATTTTTTCTGTAACAATACACATTTTTTATTAAAATTTGTTTTTTACCCTAAACAATTTGTATTTGCAGATTAAGAATAAATATATGTAATTCGGTAGTGAAAATTATATCAATCACTTGATGAACAAAAACACGGTGTTTACATCACTGAACGTCTAACAAGTATGCGTGATTTTTGGAGTAATATGTTCTTTTGGAGTAAGAAAACAAAGTCATACGGATTCATTTGAATCCGTATGATTCATGATTCATTTGATTCGATCATTCATTTGATTTCAAATGAATGATCGACTTCATTCATTTGATTCATTTGATTCATTTTCATTTGAATTAATTTTTCATTAAAACAAATTTTCGATTCATTTGAATTCATTTGATTCAATTCATTGAATCAAGTGAATTGAATCAAATTAATTCAATTTGATTCATTTGATTCAAATTAATTCAATGAATCAAATTCATGAATTAATCAATGAATTTGATCAATTCATGATCAAATTGAATCATGAATGATTCAATTTGATCATCATGATCAAATTGAATCACGATGATTCAATTTGATCATGATCAAATCATCATGATTTGATCATTTGATCAAATCATAATCAAATGATTTGATCATGATTTGATCAAATCATTTTTCATTCATTCATCAAATGAATCATTCATTTGAATCGATTCATTTGATTCAAATGAATCGATTCAAATGATTCATTTGAATCGATTCCTTTCAATTCATTTGATTCATTCATTTCATTCATTTGATTCATTCATTTCATTCATTTGATTCATTTGATTTTTGATTTGAATGGAATGGAATTCATTTGAATGGAAAAATCGAAAAATCGATTTGATTTGAATGGAAAAAGCGATTCATTTGACTGTTTCCAGTATTTGCTCCACTGAGGTACGTCACAGTACACGTAAAAATAAAAATGTAAAAAATGATCGCGGGTTTGGACGATAGTGAAACTGCCGAAATTTATCTGATTGGGTCGGAAATCGAAGAATTTGTGGAGCGAAAATTACCTACGAATAGAGAAGCATTAAGTATATTCTTTCACCATCATAATACTCTAAAATTTTCTCTTCGAGAGAGTACACAAAACGTTATCGACAAAATAACTAAAATTTGGAGCGAAACCGAAATAGGAATTTCTCAACCTTGCAGCAATTTCAAAAGATTACGAAAATTACGATTGGAGTGGGCAGCATTGAAAAAAAAAATTACGAAAAAATCAAACTCAATCGTTCAACGAAAATCTCTTCCAACATAAGTTGGATAAATTATTTGAATTATATTATTCTGATATCGATTTGCGGGAAAAAAAATTGACGAAAAATCGACAAAAAAAAATTAAAAGTCGTTTCAGCACTACCTAAAAAAATGTTTAGACCTCTCAAATTTTGTACGAATTACTTTTTCATAACGTAGTAACATTTTCCGTTGAGTACCACGATTTTTTTTTCATCAACCACCCTAATGTGTACATAGAATATATTACTGTACGTATGAACTCACGTTATCGTATTCTGGATCAGGACATGGTTCAATTTGGCATGGGACAGTCTGTTGAAGTTCTGGTCCACGTAGTACAGCTCGACAATGTTTCCGATGTTTTTTGTGAACAAAATTACGAGAACGCATCTTATAACCGTCACCGCATGTAGAACTGCATGTGGTCCACGCACTCCACTCATCAAGCTGACACTCGTGTTTGTCCAAACCCGCGCTTTTTTCACCATTTTCGATGCTGGTGGAGGAGACATACAAACACGCGAATTTCTTAATTATAACTTACGCCTATTTCCACATCGTCAATGGAATTACTTTAAGAAATGTTTAAACCGTCGGAAAATCAGAATAAAAAAAGGCGATTTCTGTTCATGCAATTGCCGTAAAAATATCTTCTCCACAGCATAAACGTATGACGACCCAATTGTATTTGCGTACTCTGTATCTCTACGACGCATGTAGTTCTCGAGTGGAAATATCACATCAGTTTTTAAAACTCGATTGCCAAAAATTGAAACACAATTTTTTTGGACGCGAATTTCCAAACAAAGTTATATAAAAATGAGAATTAGTGCAAGAAAAAGTGTTCTTAGATTAATCGTAAGAATTCCTTGCGGTTGTTTGATATACATGGCTTATTAATAGACTTATACAGGGTGTTCCTCGTATTTCTGCCACCCGAAATAACTCGATAATTATCGACGTCACAAAAAATGTCCCGGACAAAAGTTGTACGGTGTGAGGGGGTCATCAAATTCGACCAATTTTTTTTATTTTGATGGCGGCGCTGACGCACAGTGACGGTCACCTCCACTTTTTTAAATGGAATGGTACATTTTTTTTTTCAAACATCTTGTGGAACACCCCAAGCAGTATAAAAAACATTGGGGGCTCAAAGTTGTTCAAGGTCATTCAAGGTCAGTATCGATTATACAAATCTAAATATCCGGGATCACTACCAAATCTTTGGTAGCGATCCGAGATATTTAGATTTGTGTTTCTTTTTAATAGGCGACCTTGAATGACCTTGAAGGACTTTGACCCCTAATGTTTTTTATGTGGCTTGGGTGCTCCCCAAGATGGTCGAAAAAAATGTACCATTCCATTAAAAAAATGTCCAGCGCGTCCACCGACATAAAAAAAATGGTCGTATTTGATGGCCCCCTTCACACCGTACAACTCGTTATTTCGGACGTCGATAATTACCGAGTTATTTCGGGTGCCAGAGACAAGAGGGACACCCTGTATAAGCGTAAGTAGGAATTTGTTAAACAATCGAAACTCTATTCATTTTGAATGTTATAATCTATAATCGTTCAAATTCCGAAAACACTGTTTTCAGCCCCCCCCCCCCCCTCTGATTTATGTAAATTTGTGACGCGGTTTTTTTTTGTCAGCGGAAAACGATTTAAAGGGATGAAATTCACCCACAATTCGCATCTTTTCAGTCGAGATATTTAATTCGAACCAGTTGGAGAATGGTCCTCAAGGCAAATGATCCAAAATGCATTATTTTCGAACCATCAAAATTAAATCAATTTATGAAAGCAACGCTTTATGTATACTTTATGTATACTACAAATTATCGAAGTATATGCCCCTGCGTACGAGATATTCTGCCTGAAAACTCACCAGTGCGGATCGTTTCGTCGACATGATCGTCTGTCGGTTAACGGCACGGTACAATTATGTGATGCTGCAGCAAGTGGATCTTTATAATTTCGTTGTCTCAATTGGTGACCCCTACAGGTGGACGGGCAGGTCCCCCATGTGCCCCATTGAGTAGTCTTGCAAGCTTCTGTCAATTGATTATTTCAGAATTAGCGAATCAATAAAAGTTGTGGCCAGTTTTCGATGAAAATATAATCCTACATTTAAGAACACCAATCACGAAGAACGCACCCAATAAGAATTTTCGCAAGTGCAGCAATTGAAACATGATTACATTATGTGAAACTTTTCTTATATAGGAGTATCTTAAGAAGGTTTTATTTACCTGTTCACGTTTACTTGATTTTTTTTTTACCAAATTGGCCAATAAAGGCGTTTTATCGTTTTGGAGATTTTGAGAGATATTCCATTGCATAAAGTAGGGTGCAACGATAAGTTTAAAATGTAAAATTCTTATAGCTTTTTTTTACCGTGACGATGTTCTAACCAGTAACTTATGTGTTTCGCACGCATAATTTTTTCCATGTTCGGCCTCGTTTAAGCCAATTGTATTATACGCCGGTTCCAAAGAGATCGCTTAGGTATGCTTGCATTGCCCCCACTGACAGTGCTGTGAATTTAATGGTTCAGAAAACATTTTCCCTCCTTACCTATCGGTCTAGTAGTCTATACCCCTTTAAAAACGTTGTAAAAGACAAAAAAGAACGCCGAGTAATGAAAATCCACCTCCAAAATATTTTATTTGTTTTTACTCACAAAAAAACTTTATTCGTTCACCTAAAAATAAATATTTTTAGTTTCAACTAAATAAATAATAATATATTTTTTTTCAATTAAACACATGTAGACAAACAATAAAACAACTTTTATAAAATAGCCAAGTACAATGTACGTATTACACCGGAAATATTGTACACAATAGCGTTAAACCTTAGAAGTAAAAAACATTTTAATGCTTTATTTTTATGATTGAAAATAAATTATATTCTTGACATAACAAAAAATTATATCACCATTACAGAAAAGTACAATATGTGTAGGGACAGGTACATCGGAAATGCTGTGCAAGGATTTGGCGCACATGATAAAAAGGCGAAATAGCCTTAAGCAGCTGAAAATGCGTACATTTTTATGATAGAAAAAAAAAATCTTTCCAATTTTCCATGTTACGGTGATTGTTACTCTTAAATATTACGGTTTTTTAAAATAAAATAATTAAAAATGCCGGAGTCACTATCTTCCGGGAAAGCTGTGACGTGAGTTCTGAAGCGACGTAAGGCTTTCGTTGCATTGATCTGAAACAAAAAGGTAAAAAAAAAATGTAAAAAAAATAAAATAACAGAAATGGCAAGCTTTAAAAATATTGTTTAAATTTTCCATATTCATTTTTTTTTTTGCAATAAAAGGAATATTTTTTAAAAAGTATTCTTACAGGCCTGTAGGTAATAAAAGAAATACTTTGTGAGCAATCAAATAAATACTTTTTGAAAAGTATTTTTACAGGCCTCAGGTAGAGTAATATTGTTTTTAAAATGTGTGTTAAATTGAAACGGGATCAACTAATTATTTTTTAGTCATTGCGTACCCCAACTTTAAAAATACAATTTAAAAAAAGCCGCGTTGAAAGTTTCGTTAAATGAACATTCAATAGTTTCAGTTACTCACTCAGCCTAAAGTACAATCACACAAACGGAAATACTAAATTCTTCTTGAAAACGACCTACTCCAAACGAGATTCGGGCCAAATATTTTGAAAATGAAAAAGAGAAATTAAATTATTGGCATTCCCAACAGCTAAAAGTACTACTAATCAACATGCAGAAATTAGGTCAGATGATTACCACTTCCCGATGAGCCTTTTGCCAGAGGTGGAGAAGTTCAACGTCATTCAAAGATTGAGACTACGAAATAAAATGACTCCAGCTTTAACGGACGAAATCTCAGTCAATCAGTATAGAAATACCTACAGATACTACACAGAACCTACAACAATAGTGATAACAGTCATGCGAATATTTAATCACCATTTTTTTTTCTCCAGATTAATAAAAATAAGACCATTACCAATAGACTCATTACGTTATCTAAATAATTATGAAACTTACGTGTACCTTACTTATATTCATAAGAAATAAAATGCTAAAACAAGAAAATATAACTACAAATAAATAATGGAAAAATGAATAGTTTTTTACTTACCTTAAGTGAGAAATAATTTTTCAGCAGGTGTCACAACTCTTTTAAAATTGACTCGTATCTTCAAATTTGGTTCTACGTTCGTGCGTATATAGTGAAAAGTATCTATACTCGTTCTTGTATACTCAAAAAATGTATCGGGATAATCCCTATATTCATTGTACAGAGTGTGGAATCCGCCCGATTCCTTTGTCCTTCTATTCACGCAATGTATTCCTTGCCTCATATGAAGAATATCTTGAGCAAAGAACGAATTCGTTTCGAGAGAGAATCGCGCCACTTTTGACATCGCCATTTTGAATAGGTTCGTCGCGGACACTGTCGCTGCTGCCACTTGTCGAGTTCGTGGCACGGCCACGTAGGCCACACGTCGCTAGTCTCGTGGCAGCTTGCGTCGGTGCTCGCGTCGCTGTAGTTCGTGGCCAATCCCTTAAAGAATCACGGACAATGTATCAGCCATGGCAAATGTGTACGAAATCGGTTTTTTGTGTCGCACACACATGTTACCCCGATATAGGGTACAACATCCATCGTACAAAGTACATAAGCCACTTCCTAATGAACTCAAACTTTCACAATCAGGCCATGGCTGAAATAATTGGTGCATGGGACAGGTGAAAAAAAAAACAAATAAATACTTGCTATTTTTGTGCCGTTTCCTACCCTTTTCACCTGGGTTGCTGTTCGGTTCAGATATCTCGTCACAAATTTTCTCGTAGAGCCTTTGTCTGTTCAAATGAAGCTTTGCCATAGGTTTCATACTCAATCCTGATGGATCGTAGAATGGAGATTTCGAGTCGTTCGGGTAAGTCGAAGTTATTAGCGTTATTGGTTCTGGTGGATTGGTCGGAATATCTGCTGACTGAGAAAAGAATATTCCACGTCAGTTAATATAGCTATACTTCTCGCGAGAAACACCAATTTGGCATCCACCTTCTGCTTTATTGACACTATTATCTCAGTGGCCAAAGAACTTTAAGGGGTGAAAATCGAGAATGGATACATTAAAATTAATTAAAGCGTGAACCACGCGTCCATGTTTCTCACCCCACATTTTACAAGGGGAGTAGCACTGTGCACAAGTGGAACACTTTAGAAAATAGCTTTGCTGATCCCATGATCCTATAGGCCTCCGAAGTAACTCTTGTGGCGCACCCTTGCGCCGAGTTTTGGCAAAACTTGGATTGATTTTCGTCTGCCCGTGCAGTATGCCGGTCGCCATTTAAATCAGGTGTCCAATCGATGATGCTTGCTCAAGCCTAGCTCTTTCGTGTTTGTGCCGGTTTGACTTAACCGCCATGCGCCAATCCAAGTTTTGCCACCGGCAGCCGTTACGGGGCGCCACCACGAAAGTTACTTCGGAGGCCTATATTAGGCAGTGTACGAATGCGTGATTTTGTTCAAATTCTGTTTCTTAATAACAAAATCCACCCCTCTGATCCTATCAAAGATACTACCCGCGGTGATTGGAGCATTTTCTGCTATGACTTGTGAAAGGAGCGATCGAAAAGAGTTTTCACTGTGACAATATTTGTTTTTGCGTATAAGATTCAATTGCGGTAACTTAAACTGAAGGACAATGATTACTATTTATTTACTTCAATTCTGACAAAGGTGGACTTAATTTAGAGCGACGAATAGGTCGAATGTTGGCAATAGAGGATAAAAATCAACAGAGACAACAGCGCTATCAAGAACATCAACAACGCAGAGTTATACTGTACAGACTTTGATTTTGGCAAGTGGCGAACTTTTGGCACCGATGTTGCCGATTGTAAATGAACCTAATGAACGTTCGGACCTCAAATGGAACAAATTATGTTTAGAGCAGATGTGTGTGTGTGTGTGTGCGTGAGTGTATGTGCGCGCATATATGTCTATGTTATCTATATATGTATACATACCGTATAAGTGATTCCATCATCAGTACCCGCGTCGAATGGATATAAATTGAGCTCTTTGTGCTCAATCCACGAGCAATTCGAAAGACAGAGTTCGAGTCCAGATACTCCAACGATCCAATCAGGAGATGGTACTGAACAAATTGTTTTGAGAAATTAAAATGCGAAAAATACGATTGCACAGGCAAAGAATACATTAATTTTCGTTACCGATCATGGATACTAGAGACATCAAATGATGTTTGTTGTCGACGCGAAAAACAGCAAACGTTTGTCCTGTGACGTTCGGATACGTTATTCCTCTGGCTTTTATTATTGTTCGGATCTTGTCACTCTATGACCAATGAAAGTGAAAAAAAAAAACAGCGTTTAGTTTATACGTTTATATAATTTTTTTCATATTTTTAAAAAGTAATACATTTTTAATTTAAAATATTTTCCAGTGGATATTGATGTCAGTAATCGCATTAATGTCGTTTTTGCAAAATAGTAATCCATACTTGCTTCGATAGACAACGAGTTTCTACATGATTATACAGAAAACAATAGAATATTACTAATATTCTTTAATATTTAACACAGTCTGTAAGTTGATTTCCGTATAAGCTAAACGTTTTGTGTTGGAAACACTATATTTTGAGAAATTATGGCGTAACTGAACTGTTACATGTTTTTGAGTAGGTGTAATGATAATCCAGAGAAATATTAGAACTTCCACAATACCTGAGGCACACAAAAAGTTGAAAATGAGAATCATCGTTTGTTGCCGATCTTTTTAATAAATATAAAAGCAGTACGAATATAAAAGTGATTTTTATGGGTTTTTTATATTTATATATTATATTTATATCTACGAAGGTTTTCATTTGATTGGAATATAACTTTATACATGTTTAGACCGTAGAAAAGTAGTTTGTACGTGTTTTCTTTTTTTTTCAGATATCTCGGAATGGAGACGTGAAAACGACCTTTAATTATCCGCTAATATAAGCGCATGCGTGGATAAGATTTTGCTATATCCAGCTAACATTGTGCCCCTGTGAAGGGGGCGACGGGAAGTTAGAGCCAATGACAGGGAAGGCAACTCATCCTTTTCCACCCTAGTTTTAAAATAAGGATAGTCGCTGAACTAGTGATCATTTAAGCAACTCATACTTTGGTTGCTTCAGCTACTTGGAATACGGTTAAATGTTCTCGAATCTGAAACGATTGGGATGTATTGAGATGTTGACTACGCTCTCGCTACTTTTTCGTGAAAATTAATGCTTTGAAAAAAAAAATAATTTCCAATGCTTTCAAACGTTTCGAAAACGGTTTTCGATCAACTTCTAATAATTCTGCAAGTTCAGCTAGCGTCTGACATGAGCCTCCATGAAGTTCTGCCTCTAAACCAACACATAAAAATCATAATTTTTTAAGCGTCTAAACAAATCTCGGTATGTTGTTTCCGAAAGGAAATGGTCGTCGTAAGTCTCAACAAGGATTCTGTGTGCGTCCCGCATATACTCTTTTTGGCACGAAATTTGACATGTTTAACACTATGAAAAAAACTTGTTTACACTTGAGATGACATACACTGAATTTCAATCTTGCTTATAGTACTTCTTTATTGATGCGTTACCATCTTAAACTACACGCATGCAGTTCTGGTAACGCCATCTGTTGGGAAACAGCAAGAACTTATTCAACGTCCTACCATTATGAGAGTAGAATAGCGAAGACTTTCCAGCAATTCGATAGACCACAAAACAGTGCACGTATGCTATCCGGCAATAAACTCCCATGACGTTTTTGTCTCTTCTTTGTTCCACCATCTGTGATAAATTCATCAATATCTATCACGGGAAGTCTACCACCGACAGTTTGCTTCTAGGAGGCATCTCACGCACGACTAACGAAAACCACCTAATCAATAAACTACCCGCTGCTGGCTAGTTTAGCCTGTACTGGGGAGCATCTGCCTGGGTATCAGTATTGCGGACCAGGCTCAAAATAGACCGAGGGTCTTGCTCGTGGTGATCCGGGCATTAATCCACTGGATACTGCTCGCAAACAACACGATATTGCATATTCGAAAATCCCGAATAAACTTGATGCGAGACATTTGAGAGATATTGTCTTGGCTGAACACACTTGGTAACGTGTGACGGCTGAAGACGCTAGCATCGTCGAAAAGGCATGTGCTTGGAGCGTGACAAATATTATGAAGACAAAGAGAAAATTTGGTATGGGATTGAAGGCCTAACCGGTCAGGGGTTGTTTGTTGGAAAACTATTATTGGCGCTGCGAAGAAGACAATGATTCAAAGTAATGATCCGCATAAGGTTATTAAATCAGCTCTAAACGGTGCTCGTGCAGGTGTAAAGGTTCAAGGTGGCAAAGTGCACACACCTCGGGTTCTATCTGTACCTCATAACATTGGTGGTTTATTACCATCCTAGTGCTGATCTTTGCAGGCCTTGGCGCTGCTGGTGCTTTGTCAAGTGGAGTGGATGATATAAATAAAGCGGTAAACGATGCTCAAGCAGGAAAACGTGAATTGGATGAAAGTAAGTGCCATAATCGAACAATTGAAACGATTGAAGCATTGGGTAAGGGCCTCCATTGAACCATATAAGCAGGGGTTGCGTCTTTATATCAAGCCATAGCAACTAGAAGTAACGCTCCCTCATCGGTCCCTAAGCGACTGTGACCTTACCAATGATGAACAAACTCTGAAGATTCCACATTTCCATAGAGTTTATTCCACAGAGTCCATGCGTGATGCATTGCCAGTGAGCGGACCCCTCAAATGTAAAGCATCAATTGTAAATTTGGATGAAAATATGGGTCCTGGCACACACTGAGTCGCCGACAAAAAGACTGGATGAAAAGTCGTGTACTTTGATAGTTTCGGAAACTGTCCGTCACTATCCATACTCATGAGATATTTTGGTGTTGGTCGCATCAATTATAATGATAAGAGATATTAGAAATATGATACGATTGAATGTGGATATTGAGGCGGAGAATTCAGTTATCAATTTACCAGCATCATGGATGATGGTTTCACATTGACCATATCTGGCTAACCATCCATACTCGAGGCGCAATATGCCCCCCCCCCCCCCCCATCGAACTCTCGCCACCAAAAATTATACTTTCGGTCTAGTGAAATTGTTGGCCTTTAACTTAAAATTGACCGTTAAGAAATATATAAAAATCAGCAATAAACGTAAAAACAACAAGCTGCGCAGTGAACTCGAGTGTGATCATGATGTAAATGTTGAGCCTATAGATTCTATTGGGCATATACTCGAGGCTTCACTGCACAAAACACCATAGAATCGAGAGATATTTTAGAGGTACATTCTTGGCGGTCCAAATTACGTACAAGAAATTGACGGCATGCTTGCCTCGTTGAATAGGAGTCGTCCAAATTAATATACATTCCTACTGGATAAGAACTCAGGTGCGGAGACGGCTGACTCCTATGGCGTGCTCGATGAAGAGCCTCCGCCACCACCCCCGCGAAGAAGTCCTCCTCCTCTTTGAAAGCCGGGCCGTCTGGAAGCAAAGAAAAGAAAAAATGAATAATCAATGATACGAGAATATTTTTTTAATAAATAAATGGAAAAAAGCAGATCTACGACGACAAAACTCTAACGCGTGGTCCTCAGCACCGAATACCATCGCTCCTTCATCGAATCCCGTGTACTCCATATTTTCTGCAAAAGCATGAATACAAAAAATCCCAATAATAACACAGAGTTAAATAAAATGAAATAAAATGAAATAAAATAATAGAACTGGGAGCACACTTACCATAATTGTGTTGAATTCAGTTGAAGGCTGAAGAAAAAACAAAACGTCGTCGTTCGAGCACCGAACCATCGATTTCGTCGATGCACCAAAAACGCGAACGTTGTGCAAAATTTAAAAAAGAGAAAGCGACCATAAAATCAAAACTCAGCAACAACACCAAGCTGAAAGTCATCGCTCGATGAAAGCAATTGATATTCTAAGACTAAAATTATATATAATTTATATAATTATAAAAATTATATATAATTAAAATAATTGTGACGTGGCAGAACGTTAGGAGCGGTTAGGCGGGCCCGCGAAAATTTGAGCCGCGTGACGATCCAGAGGCGGGGAGGGACTACCTAGATTGGCGCGTCTTGGAGGATTTTCCTCGAGCCGTTGGGCAGTGAGCCACAGGGAGGCAAGCGAGTGGGACGAAAATTTGTTGGGTCGCGGAAGAAATTAAAAGGGAGTCGCGCGTCAGATCACCACGATTCCGCCGAACCGACCCTGGTCCCATCTCTTCAAGATTGGAACCCAGTTTTTTACCCTCCGCCGGCTCTCGGGCACGATACTCGGGATCGTCACGCGGGGCGAGGGCACTGTGGTTAACGTTTTTTTTCTTGTTTGGATATTGTATCGAGTCCCGTGTCAATACGTGTGTGAGCCAATCGTGAGAAAAGGAGAGAGAAAGAAAATAAAAAGAAAGTATTGTATTCGATCTCGTCCCTCCAGAAAATAAAAGGAGAATTGTGAGCTCTCTCTGAGGAAAAGGAAACGAGGTGTTGTTAGTTAACCCCATACCCCGCCACTCTACCGTAGGAAGGGCTGTATCTAGCCGGGAAGTTCTTCCTTCCTCCTCCGAACTCGGCGAGCCGCGAACGCGGCTGGCGCCCCGATAAAGAAATCGCCGGGTGAGAGGGGAAGAAAGAGTTTTGTGGCGGATCTTCAAAGGTTGTTGGATTTTGCCGTCACAATATATATATATATATATATATATATATATATATATATATATATATATAGTACTGATCCAGGCCCTCGAGGGGGAAGAAAGGGGGGATAACTCGGGGCGGGCTACGGAGGGTGCTGCCTTTGGAATTCGGTGTTCACGGTTGGCCTCACATTTTCGCGTTTCGGGTACATTATAGTAACGGGTATAAAATCATGTGCGAATTTAACAATTTTGTTTCGCATGAAAAAGTGATTCACTCATAAAATTAATCACACATATATTTAGTATGAATATCAAGCTGTTAAAAAATATATATATTTTTTTCCGACGTACAAAATGGCCGACTACTCGAAACTTCTCGAAATAGCTTTTTTCCAATTGGCGTGACAAATAACTTCAACAATTTTCACTCGATTTTCTTCAAATTCAAAAGTTATGTTCTTAATTGCATTTCGCAGAGAAGTACGTACGGAATTTCTGATTAATCGAAAACTTTTCATTTTATGAGCAGTTATTAGGTGTACAAATAAGTTGTTGGACACTTCGATTTTGTATCATGACAGCTATTCTAAATTAATTCAAAGGTCCCGCTCAATTATCATAGATGGCGCTTGATATGTAGTATCGAAACGTAAAGGAGTCATAAACATAACCTATAAATTCTGTAAATTAAACATGCAGACCGATAAGCTATTTATTAGACACTGCATTCGCTATGAATTCCATCAAGGAAAAAGTGTTAGGAAAGCGTGTGAATCGATATGTTCTGTTCTTGGAGACAACATTGTATCTAAAAGTACATGTGAGTATTGGTATAAGCGATTCAAAGAAGGTGATGTCGACGTTAGTGACCGTGAACGCACGGGGCCTCCTGTAAAGGTGGACGATCAGGAACCGCAAGCGTTGCTGGATGAAAACTCTTGTCAGACGGAGAAACAACTTTCGGAACAGCTTGGAGTGACTCAACAAACTGTTTCTTATCGTTTAAAAGCAATGGGTAAGATTCGAAAAGGAACAAAGTGGGTACCACACTTTCTGACTCAAGAAAATAAAAACAGCCGTCTTAACATTTGTGTGAGTCTTTACAACAAGCAACATAGAAAGTCTTTCTTGTGGAAAATTGTGACCGGCGATGAAAAGTGGATTTATTTTGATAATCCGAAACGCAAATATCATTGGGTTGACCCCGGCGAGCCGACAACATCCACGCCAAAGCGCAATGTTCATTGTAACAAAGTCATGCTGTGCATATGGTGGGATATGAAAAGCGTACTGTATTATGAACTTCTCAAACCTGGTCAAACAGTTACTACCGATCGCTATTGTCATCAATTGATGCAAGTGAATCAAGAAATTGAGAAGAAACGTCCATTTTCTGGTAAAGGAAAACGTCCAGTAAAACTGCTCCATGACAACGCGCGGCCTCATGTGGGTAAACCGGTCAAGGATACGTTACTAGCGCTTGGATGGGAAGCTGTACCACACCCGGCGTATTCACCAGACTTAGCCCCATCCGATTATCATTTATTCCGGAAAATGTAGAACGATTTGTCTGACGTGCGATTCAAAACATTTGAAGAAGTGGAAAAATGGGTCGCTAAATTTCTCACCTCGCAAGAAGAAAGTTTCTTTGCGAAAGGCATCCGCGATTTACCTGAGAGATGGCTGAAGGTCATTCAGTGCGATAGAGATTACTTCGATGAATAACTGTGTTTTACTTCTTTTTTAATAAATCTTGAATTTTTTAAAAACTGTCCTAAAACTTATTTGTACACCTAATATAACGAAATTTTTCACTGAAAATTCATTTCTTAAGTTCAAATATCTACAACTTGTGAATAAAACAATATTTTTTTAAATTCCGTACGTACTTCTCTAGGTATTTTAATGTAGATTGACGAGAATTTTTGTTTTTTGTGTTAGGTAAAAAATTGTGAAAAATAAAATATTAGTAGCCGGCCATTTTGTACATCGGATAAAAATTCCAACAGCTTGATGTTCGTACTAAATAAATGTGTAATTAATTTTATCACTTTTGCAAACGAAAAAAATCGTTAAATTTGCACATGATTTTATACTCGTTACTGTTGCCTAAGGCCTTAAAGCTACATCAGGACCAAATAATTACAAAATTACGGGTGTCTTGAAACATTTATGGTATGAGACATGTTGGAGAAAATGTGCAGTACGCAAAAATATGGGAAGGAAAGGAGAAGGAGTTTCGTCGGCGTTTCAAGCGAGCGTCTGCATGTGACGCCACGTCACAACAGCCTTCTGCTTAGAGAAAAGTACCTCTCTAAAAAAATATAGCAAAACGATAAGCCGATCAAAGCAACGCAAAACAAAAGTAAGCGCAAGCAGATGGAATATAAAACAAGGATAAATGAACGGCTGTAATGAGGCAATACTGGAAGAGACCCCGACCGGCATCAATCCGTCCTCCATCCCTCAAGCTGCACATTCTAAATACGACTCGACGTGAAGCGGCGCGAGGGTTAGAGTCCAAGATGAATCATTGAAACGATGGAAAAATAGCAAATTCCCGCCGCGGAGAATTCCAGGCCAAATATACTCTCTAATACAGCATCTGGTACCACCACGCGCATGGTCGACAAAACTAATAGCAAACTGCAAGCCGCATACGATATCACCGGAATTAAAAAAAAAAACTCGTTATCAAAGAGGTACAATATATGGGTTGGCAGAATTGAAAAAGCCATCGCGGGAAATATGGACACCCGAGACGCGTCCGAAATCAGCGGAAAAATCAACGAAATAGCCACGAGGAAGACGATGAAAGACACCGTACGACAACATTTTCAAATTCTTGAATTAACGTTGGATCTGCTCAATTGATCATCATCTGGGTTGGCAATCAAAGAGGACTACAGGCTCCCGTGGTGCGAATGAAACGCAATTTAGTAGGCACACGAGTTCAACGACTGCTACGAACGCTAACAAGGAGACGAACGAATGGCGGTTTCTGACGTCATCGTAGAATCGCTCCTGGGAGACGTACGACTAATAGTCCATTTTCTAGTAGGATTAACGAAAGAAATATTCACCCAAATATACTATCTCCATGTCATTTGACGTACAACTTTGCAGTGACCGTTTTACTTAGAGAGCCACTGCGGCCGAAGTAGTGGCCCTAGCTCAATAAAAAAAGTGTCATTTTAAACTAGAGGCTCTGCCAATGTAAACAATTTAAAAAAGCTAACGGATACGTGTATGCATTATAAAGTTATAGGAACTCAAACATGGCAACCTACGAGCCGAATTCTCAGCCTTTGCGGGAGGTTATGATTTACTTCTTCAACATCAAGAAATCTGCGGCTGAGGCCCACCGTTTGCTTGTAGATGCTTACGGGGAGGATTCTATTAGTGAGAAAACGTGTCGGCGGTGGTTCATCGACGCCCAAACCGAATATTCACGGATCCAAAGTGATGCTGTGTCTCTGGTGGGACCAGCTGGGCGTTGTGAACTATGAGCTGCTCAAACCATCCGAAACCATCACAGGGGAACTCTACCGACGTCAGTTGATGCGCTTGAGTAAGGCACTCAAAGAGAAACGGCCACAATTCAACGAAAGACATGACAAGGTGATACTGCAGCATGACAATGCCCGACCCCATGTTGCAAATGTCGTGAAAAAGTACTTGGAAACGCTGAAATGGGAGGTTTTATCCCACCCGCCGTACTCTCCACACATTGCCCCTTCCGACTATCACTTGTTCCGGTCAATGGCACACGATTTGGCTGACCAGCACTTCGGTACTTACGAAGAAGTCAAAAATTGGGTCGATTCCTGGATTGCCTCCAAGGACCAAGACTTTTATCGACGCGGGATTCGAATGCTACCTGAAAGATGGGCCGAGGTCGTAGCTAGCGACGGGCAGTACTTTGATTAAAAAATATGTAGCCACTTTTTTAAAATAAAGCCTTAAACTTTTGAAAAAAACGGTCACTGCAAAGTTGTACTCCTAATATTTGACACACTTCATTTGCTAAGGGGCCATACTACTATTTGTACGCTGAAAAAAAAATCGTTCATATATCCAAAATTTAGTTGGTTGAACAAAATGTATCTTTAAATGCATTCAACTTGATTTTTGATTGGCATAACAAAACAGTATAGTTGGTGGTAAAATAGTGTAGTGGTGTGAACTGTAGCTTATTTAGCATGTCTGAGCATCTGTTAAAACAACAAAATTTCGAGACAACAAAATGCATTTTGCACATTCAACGATTCTTTTTTTCTCAGTGTAGTATGGCAATGTGGTTGTACTAGAGTACAACTAGATTGTTCTCGTAATGAAAATGCCTCTAATTGGCACAGAAAAATATCAAATTAGCAAGGCTCTTTGCCTCCAAAAACAAAAAAAACATAGCCATCAATTTCTAGAAATAAAAAAAGATTTTGTCACGGGCAAAGCGACGGCAATTTCGTGTCTCCTCATAAGCAAAAGCGAATCAAATAATTATAAGGCCGTATCTTCACATTTAAAGGGGGGGGGGGGGGGGATGTTGTACCCGCAAATTTGCCCAACACAACGTAGCGATCGATCGATCGAGGAAGGGCTTGTGAAACGACACTTACTGACCGTTTACTGCCCTTATTGCGAAAGAGTGATCCTTTCGCCGAAATCCAAACGCCAAAAAGGCATATTGCGACATATCCTGACCAAGCATCGTATGGTGTTCAAGGGGTTAGGCCACTCTAGAGGCCGAAAAATTAGGCTTTTTGGGGATTATTTTTCTCAGAAAAACTATAAAATGAATCGAGATTACAAAAAAGGGTGTTTATCATACATATCAGTGACTGTATACAATAATTTTTATGAAGCGATTAATTTCAAAATGGCGGCCGTGCAGCGTTTATCTCAAAACTGCATTTTTTAAGTTGGATGGAAACATAACTCAGACAATTTTCAACCGATTCACTTGAAATGTTGAATATGTCTTGAAAAATACATTGTCTATGGAAGTACGTAGGATTTTTTAAATAATTTTATAGCTCATTTGTTATTAACAATTATCTGACGAGAATTTTTGAAAAGTAAAAAATTTGCTTAAAAAATCGTCAGATAATTGTTAATAACAAATTAACTATGCAATATAAAAAAAATCCCACGTACTTCCATAGACAATGTATTTTTCAAGATATATTCAACATTTCAAGTGAATCGGTTGAAAATAGTTTGACAAGGAACATCCCTCAGGTGACACCCTTCGATTTGGTTGAAATTTGGATATGTTATAAAGCACCGAAAAGTAAGCGATACGTATTTTTTTTTATCGGCGGAAAAACGGTTTTAAGGGCTGAAACGTACCCTCAAAAATGGGGATGTTTTTCGTTTTTCGTCGATGACGTTTTAACGGTACGAGATATTAAAAAATTTGAAATTGCAACAATGTTTATTTTTTTGTGCACTATACATTGGAGATGAGAACGATAACGTTATCGACGAAAAACGAAAAACACCCCTATTTTCGAAGGTTCGTTTCACCCCTTAAAACCGTTTTTCCGCCGATAAAAAAATACGTACCGCTTACTTTTCGGTGCTTTAGAACATATCCAAATTTCAACAAAATCGAAGGGTGTCACCTGAGGGATGTTCCTTGTGAGTTATGTTTCCGGCCAACTTAAAAAATGCAGTTTTGAGATAAACGCTGCACAGCTACCATTTTGAAATTAATCGCTTCAAAAAAATTAATGTATACAGTCACTGATATGTATGATAAACACCCTTTCTTGTAATCTCGATTTATTTTGTAATTTTTCTAAAAAAAAATCCCAAAAAGCCTTTTTTTTCGGCCACTAGAGTGGCCTAAGGCCTTAATCTAGGACAAATTGTGACAACAGAGTCGAGAATTAAAGGAAGTTACCAGGTTCAGTTACCATGACCATTAGTCAGTCCCTAGTTGGCTCTTGAACGGTTCAGTCCTGAGGTACGACTGACACATTGTAAATTCAAACTTGAGACCAACTCGGTAAATAAATTTATATTCCTAATCGACGAATTTGAATTCCAGCTCTCAATTTGGCAACGATCCTGAAATTCCTATCCTGGGTTCTCGAGCCGGGGATACAACAGTATATTTTTCATCGTCATACGGGTTTATAACTCCTATACGACTGAAATTTTAGAGTGTTAGAGATATAAGGATCTCGGGCTGATTACTACTTCTCATCAATGAACGTTTGTATGTGAGTAGAATTATCATTCTGTAAGGAAGTTTTCTCTTGGAAAATGTTATTCCATAAGTAAATAGATTATTTTTTGTTCAGCTTATAGCTGGTATCTATCACAAAACCTTTCAATGCGGCGACTAATCAACATAATAAATAGCTTATATACATTTCCCTTCAATTCAGATTCCAATTTCCTCGTTGACCCAAATTCTGCAACCTGCTGTAGTCCTTCACTTGCAGTTTCACCATGTTTCCAGAAGCTGTAGTCCACCGTATGCGAGGCCCCGATTACGTCAGAAAATCGTATCAACCATCCCTTGCTGGGAAAATCCTGCAATGCGGATCGGTAAACCATTTATGTACGTTGCAAAAACTGGTACAATTGTGATTTTGGTCTGACTAAAAGAAGATACTACTAAGGACTAAATATTCAGCGTATTGGACTGACTTATTTATTCTTAGATATTGGATTCATTTATTTCTTATTGGATGTTAGATTGACTTATTTCTTATTATGTTGTTATACCTCTTAGTGCTCTTGAAAAACTCAAGATAACGCTAATCTCATTCTAGTAATGATTTAACGGTATATTTATCTGAAAATTATATACACGTATATTTATCTCAAGAAACGTAGTTGGCGGTCAAGTACAAATCAATTTCGATGGTATGCGGAAAATATCATAAAAGCTATATTGAAATAAAAATTCTCGGGGAAAGTCGTTTAGGTTTTAAATGTATCACCATTGACTATGTGATGTAAGAATTACAGTGAGGTGTTACAAAGTTTGGAGTTAACTAATTTACCTACCAAATACTTATTTGGACTAGAAGTTGAGATAAAAATGTACGATACATCTCTTATATCCTTTATATATGTATACAAAAGCATTTCGTAGCATCTGCTTGTATCCTCAATTTAGGCCGCTACACTTACAGTTCATTTTTTCGATCACCGCCAGTTTAGATTTTAACCTCTTTGAATCTTGTTTTTTAAGATCTCCAAGTGATTAATTTGCTGATTTATTTTTGAACAGTTGGTGAAAAATCTTACGTAGAAAATATCTTCTTTTGAACTTAGGCCACTACACTTACAATTCATTTTTTCGACCACCGCCAGCTTAGGTTTAAACCTCTATGAATCTTATGTTTTTAAAGATTTCCGAGTGATTCATTTGCTGATTTATTTGTGAACGGTTGTTGAAAAATCTTACGTAGAAAATATCTTCTTTTGCACTTAGGCCACTACACTTACAGATCATTTTTTCGACCACCGCCAGCTTAGGTTTAAACCTCTATGAATTTTATGTTTTTTTTAAGACTTCCACATGATTCATTTGCTGATTTATTTTTGAATGGTGTTGAAAAATCTCACGTAGAAAATATCTTCTTTTGAAGGGGCTATACCAGTGTGACACTTAAAAAAATCGATCTTTTTTTCCTTTTTCGACAGTTTATACTTTCAAGAATATCCTGTAAAAATGTCAAGGTCTTATCTCTATCATTTTATCTTGCAAAAATCGATAGTTAAATCTTCAAACGCGTTTTACTCGAAATGAGATTTTTCAAATTTGCTGACATTGTAACTCAAAGAGCAATTATCCGATTGACATGAAATTTGAACTGAGTACTCTTGAATATATTTACTCTACAATGACTTAGGAAATTTTTGATTGGATGAAAATTGACGATTTGGCATTGAAAAAACTACAATTTTATAGGCAAGAAAACAGACTTTTTTCATAACTACGCCATTTTGTTAGATTTTCATATTTTTCGAAAATCCTACGTTATTATACAGGAAATACCTTCCAGTATAACGACATTTTTTTCCTTTTTCGGTTTCAGCTGCTCAATCGGCCGGAATCATGTCAGCAGTGGAGGAACTTTTTTTGCGCCTTCAAAGGCAGCGCATAAGTCGCTTGCATCTGAATATTTTGCTATGAAAAAAATATGTAATATAGGTCAAATATAGCCAAATGTATCCTTAATTTTCCGAAACATTTAATTGAGTACTTTTCTTCCAAAAAATTTATGAAAATCACCCAAATTTTCAGCATTCACACTGGTATAGCCCCTTAACTCAAAAACAAATAATGCTCCTTCACAAGTTTAAAATTGTATACCAGACGTAGGAAATTGTATATCAGACTACTAACAACGCAGACGAAATGCCATCAACGTATGTTAGCCAAGAGGGTGCGGGTATTTTGATATCAAAAGGATAAATCAAGGGGTAGTAGATAATTGAAATTAGTCACCTTGGGATGAGTATTCCTTGACCATAAGCCTTCGAAAGTGACTTCGTACTTGGCTTCATCGCAAGCACAGCATTCCGGGAGTATTGGACCGGGATCATCTTCCATTGCTTTCGGATCCTGGCAAATCGTTTTTTCCAAACCGCCTTCACCCGTGTACCAGCTTTCAGCATTTTCCACGACTGTGGCTCTGTCGATCATTCCGAATCGTTAACATATTTACGATCTATTACGATAATTTGCACTTCCTTTAATTACAGGATAATTTTATTTCTAGGAGAAAAAGTATCGTGACTAGGGTTTCCGGCAGAAAGGAAACAAATTGTGGATCATTATATTTCAAAACATTGAACATAGCCTCCGTTATAGAATAACGATTTGGTTTTGCGTTTCGAATATTTCTCAGCTGAAAAAATTATTCAGACTCTAAATATTAATTATGAAACACACGGCAGTCTCGCCAAGGAAATGATAACTGGAATAACAGAGGGAGCCAAAAATATGCACTCCATTGGTTCTGGAATTATTGAGCGGAGTACAGAAGTGGCAAAATAACTGTGAGGAATGCTGAAAAATAACAATGCGACGAACGTAATAATCAAAACTCAAAGAGGATACGAGTGAGTAAGGCACGAGGCAGTGTATTTTCTTACTTCCATTCGTAACCTTCAGAAAAATGTAAACATGTATAGGCTTCTTCTTAGTGAAGCAAAATCAACATGTCACCTGATAACTACGCAACCGCTGCCTTCGGGTGGGCTGGTCCATAAAACCGAGATATCGGTCTTTGGTATTTGGCTACTTTCCGCCACTGCGTTGGGACACTTTTCGGAAAACTGCGTCAACAGCTCGTCAACAAGGTCGAAAGTTCCGGGTGTGAGAGAATCGTTTTTGTTTTCCAAAGTTAACAGGAATCTCGTAAACTGCTGGGGCCCTTCTGGCCCGGTCTTTTTACCGTCGATTGTCACTGAAACCGACGAAAATGTGTGATACAAAAAATGAACAAATGTTGACCCCTGGATGACGATTTTATGAAAATGACACTGAACACAGCCATATAGCCACACAAAATATAGCCTCAGCAGGCTATCTGGCGTTAGACCATGGCTGGGAATCTTTTTTTTTCATTATGTAAACATATGAAGGTCAATCCAAAAGTGAGTTTGTTTGGGTTGCTTGGTCCTCATTTACTGCTCCGAACTCTTTTCTTTCAAACGAATCCATCGGTGGGTCTATCGCTTTGATACACGGAGAAAAGTACGACCTCAAATTCTCACACTGCTTGCCAGAATTCTAATATTCAGTGCTAGAAAAGTGTAGCAGTTTACTGCCAGTTCGGAATTCTAAGACTTGTTATAGAAGTGCAAAAATGATTCTCACACCGTATAGTAAAAATGATGCGTGCATATTACATTTAAAACTATTCTCGCATAGGCGCGAGTCCTATATGCTGTATAGGACTTTTTGTAAAATACCAACCTTTATTACACGCTATATTTTTATATGGATTTTACTATACGTATAGCACGAATCTTCTTGTATGTACAGATTTCACTATACACATAGCATAAATCTTCGGCGTATAGCGACAAATATTATGAAGTTATTAGTAAAATGTGACTCTCTATACCGTACTGTTTGTAGAATACTGGAAACTAATTGTTCCAATCACGTGGGCAAAATATTTTTTGAATACTACAAAAAATCACAATATGCCGAATAAAATGTATTGTTTTTATCAGTTTACGTGCCATATCGTAGGTTAAAATTTAAATTTCTTCATTATTACTATACCATAATTACAATTTTTATCTTCCATTCAATACTTTTTGATATTTGATGATATTTTGTTTAGAAGCATAGTATTAATTCTAAACTTCGAGGCCCCTGTTTTCTCCGTGTAGCTAACTGGAAAAATATCTCCAGAGATGGATTAGAAAACTGAGCGTTGTACAGTCGTTCAACAATTGATCGCCACTCGCTTATTAAGGGGTCTTCTCACTTTAGACGGTAAAAAAAGGCTATTTTTTAAAAATAGGTTTATACTATAGATATTCATATAAAAGTTTTTACGCTTTATGAATACACTTTCGAAATACATTTTAAAAACATTGTCTATTTAAGTCACTGTTTGTAGACGAAAATGGTAGTTCAAAAAATGTCCTAAAAAAATGTAGGTGTGCGCTGTTGATGAAATCAACAGCGCAATAAAAAAAAATCGAACGGTTTTAGATTTAGTGTGTTAATGGCTATAACGCATATCACACGATTTTTAATATATGCAAAAATCACGAAATGGCAGACATTTTTCGGAAAAACAAAAACTGCGGTTTTTTCACCGTTTTTGGCAAAAAAAGCAAATATCAAAATTTTAAAACATCATTGATTTGCGCTATAGCTATAATTGTAAAGAATATGTGGTTAAAATTTCATAAGGATCGGTTCAGTAGTTTCGAAGATTTTATCACCAAATCGTCGGGAAAGCGTTGTTTCGAGAAAATCGCGTTTAAAATTTGTTTGGGTTACATAAATACATTTTTTTAAATGTGTGAATGTCGAAAGTGTATTTATTAAGTGTACCAACTTTTATATCAATATCTATAGTATAAACCTATAAAAAAATCATGCAAATAGCCTTTTTGGCGTCTAAGTGAGAAGGCCCCTTAAAACGAGCGGGTAAAACATCTGACAGACTAATTTCGAACTCTTGATCTGTATGACTCCTTTGCGCGGACTAAACTACTCGTCGTCCCACCTCACTAGGGACTCGCTTAAGGGGGGAGATACCTGTACGCGAGGAAAAGTTTGCTAATTTTCATGATTTTTCTTTAATGGAAATATTTCGTCGTAATTGTTTAGACTTAGGGTATGTTCATTACTCCTATTGGCTATTACATGGTTTTTTAAATTTTTAAATGGCGGGGCTATAGCACGGTCTCCTAAACTGCATTTTCAAAACTGGCGTGAGGTACAGCTAAAAGATTAATCAGCCGATTTTTATGAAATTTGGAATAAATATTTCTCACCTTATTGTTTAAAACATGATCAGAAATGTTTTTAAAAATTAAAAAAAGGATTTTTTATCGCAAAATGTAGCCATTTTTTTCGGAAAATTCAAACTTTTTCTTTCAAAGCGTACGATTCGATTGATTTTCAACATTTCTCACTTTTTCTTGGTTCATATTCTGAGTATGAGTGTTAATGAAAAAAACATTGGTTGGTTTCTTTTTCAGACTAATCCCGCCGACACTACGTGTCACGCCGTCCGACAACATCTGCAGCCACCCGTTTAGCGGACCGTTTCATTTCTTCGCCATTTTTAAAGATTAATAAAACATACCATGTAACAGCCAAGGTAGTAATAAAAAATACCCTACGTTAAAAAAAAGGTGATTAAATCTTTCCTTGAAGAAAAATATAAAAATCAGCAATTTTTATTCGCTTTAAGATATCTCCCCCCTTAAAGTTTATCATCGCGCGTTTCGTAGGATGGATCAATTACGGAGCTATGAAATATGCAATCGGACCACCAGACAAGCATATGACGTCTTAAATTAACAATTGAAAAAATCAGAAATTGAAATATAAATATTAAGAAAATTAATAATATGACTTCAGAATTCTTCTGCACATATCGTTACTTCCGGTTTCTCGATACAAAAGCATCGGGATTGGACATCGCTGCTCACGCACTCGCATACACACGTGCACGCACATTCTTACGCCTCCATACATATCACTGTTAAACATAGCGGAAGCGTTTTTGTCGCAAAATGAAATTTTCAATCTTTTTTAGGAATCATTTCGAAACTTGATGCTATAGAATAACTCACCGGTGTATTTAGCATCCGGCATATATTCGTTGACTATCTCAGTGCGATTTAAAACTGTAACGGTGATCCAGAATCTTCCTTCGAGTGGCAAAGAGGATGTCGAAATACCGTCTAGCTTATGGACACACTTCAGTGAATTGGCGATCGTCGTCAGGCAGAAAAGAATAAGAAAACTATACGGTTTCAGATACAGAGTCATCTGAAGGCAAAAAATCAGAAACAATGTTACATGTAAGGGAAAAATTCATTAGTGCAGTGTATGGCTGCTAAATTAATTAGCAGATTCATTTCGTATACTATCCATTTATTTCGTGAAATCAGAATACGTTCCTTCTAATTACTTGGCGTCACGACTTTGCGCCGACATTTGGGATCTGATTTATATTATACTGTAGCATCCTTATGAGAACCGGAGACGAACCAACTTTCTAATTAAGGCCTTATATACGCAATTTCGCCGATTTTCAAGGTACTTTTCTAGACGCGGTTAAAAAAAATGACGCATACATTGACTACATTTTTTTACAGATCGTTTATGCACGTGGTTAAGTATATGTAAAAAAAATCAGAAATATTAACAAATGGCGGAGATACAACATAAAGCAATGTATTTTGGTGATATTTCTCGGCATCGATGTGGGTGTCTGAAAAAAATGGACATGTTTATAATTGCATAATGAATGTATCTTCAGTGTGAATCAACAATATCATTAAAAAAAATTATTATAATAAAAATGCGGAACTTAACATTTTTTACTCAATTTTCTGTCGGTATTTTATATTTATATTTTTTTGTGCCATTGAAATTTTTGTTTCTGTGGTTCACACGATAGGTGATGATACTAACAAGAAACATCCCTCAGGTGACACCCTTCGATTTTGTTGAAATTTGGATATGCTACAAAGCACCGAAAAGTAAGCGATACGTTTTTTTATCGGCGGAAAAACGATTTTAAGGGGTGAAACCACCCCTCAATATAGGGGTGGCTCACCCCTTAATTTTTTTGCAATGTCACTATAGTGGATTTTTCATTGCTTCGGATTAGAAGAATTTTCGTTTTTGTTTCATTAGAATCGGTGGACTCCTTGTGTGTGAAACTGCTATATTACCCCTAGAGATGCCTTTTTCGAGGGGTGGTTTCACCCCTTAAAACCGTTTTTCCGCCGATGAAAAAAAATACGTATCGCTTACTTTTCGGTGCTTTATAACATATCCAAATTTCAACAAAATCGAAGGGTGTCATCTGAGGGATGTTCCTTGTAAGAATATGTTGTACAAATTTGAAAGCAATCTGAACATTCGTTCAAGAGTTAGAACTTCCACAAGGTTAAAAAAAGTGAATCGTGGAAAAACGGCTTTGAAGTTGGCGGTCGGGCGCGCCGTGCGGTATCTATTATAAATGCAATCTTATCTCATTGGATAGCTTTACAGAATTTTTCAGTTCTGTAAAGCGTAAATTATTCCTAACCTTTCAGGCTGATAGAATAATTTTTTTTTTAATTAACAATTTCGAAATTATTCGCGTATATAATATAAGGCCTTAACCAGAATCGCGCACCGAAAAATCATTTAAATTCAAATTTTAGTTATTAAATTGTGTTCGGAACTCACGTTGAAGCCGAACAAAGACTCACCGCACAACCTATATCAATTCAAGTGGCGCGCTCTAACTCGGCAACCTTGCGAGTCCCTCCTAAATTTCCCTCCGGGACGTAACATATCAATGGGAATTCGTTGAGAGTTCTCCGTGACATCAGAAAAGAATGTTTAAAGCAAAGTGTTCCAATCTCTGAGCAGAGTTTTTATGCATGCTGAAGAGTGTTGATAAAGAGATTAAAACGAGTTGCCATTGGAACAAAATGTCTGGAGACACGTATTCGGGTACAGGGCTTTTTCCTGACTTTAAAAAGGAATTCCCCGACTCATGACGGCTAGCAATGATGTTCAATGGGTTGAACTATATTCCGGATATGCACTACACAAACATACTGACGATCCTACATACACAACCTTTTGGGCACTTATTTAGAACTGGTATTTATATATTTTGCTCCGATCCAAAGCCAGTGTCCGAAAAGAACCAGCATATTCTCTTTTTCTATTCTCCGCATCCTGTGGAACAGAGGGGCACTTCCATGGCGCGGCACTTGAGCCCCGAATGGAAAAAATGACAGAGGACGTACAGTATGTGTGTATAGATGTTTTTCGTACACGCAAATTTTTATCGAGGACGCAAATACTTCCCATACAACTAACTAAACTTGAGCATACCAATAGAGTATTATAGGGAGCATGGTTTACATGATTTTTCTGAAATTCCGTTGAACGGTTTGGATTTAACAGGAGTGATGATTAAAAAAAATATTTATACGAGTATTTTTTGCACTTAAAATTATAAAAGATTTGAAATATCTGGTTAATTTTTCATACGGTAACAGAATATGATTGAATACACTTGAAGTAAATTTGCAAAAATCACGTCCATTTCTTTTAGATTTTATAGAAATATGTACTTTTAGGGGACGACGTTTTCCATTTGCTAGCAAAGCTTCGTGCATAAAAAGGTTGAAAAAAAAGATTCACACATAGACAGACATTCGTGAGTGAAATTGAAAGATAAGGTAGCAATGGATAAACTTCTAATTTGTACCTGTGCATTTGTTTACGAGTTCTGTTGTCGAAGTTTATTTGGAAAATGGCAGAGAAGCATGCAAAGAATATTGATTCGTTTATTATTATGTCCATTTAAGGGGTAAGGCCACAGTAGAATTTTCAAAAAATCGATTTTTTTTCTCGCTAAAACGGTGCTTCATCATGATAAGAATAAGTTACTATTCGATTTATAGCAAGACATTGTTTTTCACCGACTTTGAGCGTATAACGTGAGCCCACCTCTGGCATGGACATAGAGTACCTAAAACTTTAAACGCGTTTTTCTCGACACAGCTGTTTTCCAATTGGCGTGACAAATAACTTCAACAATTTTCACTCGATTTACTTCAAATTTAAACGTTATGTTCCTAATTGCATTTCGCAGAGAAGTACGTGCGGAATTTCTGTTTAATCGGAAACTTTTCATTTTATGAGCAGTTTTATACGAAGTTTTTCACTAAAAATTCATTCTAATACCTACAACTTTTGAATAAAAAAATATTTTTTAAATTCCGTACGTACTTCTCTAGGTATTCTAATGTAGATTGACGAGAATTTTTGTGTTTTGTTCTAGGTCAAAAATTGTGGATGCTAAATGTCGCGCCGCGGAGCGCCTAAAAAAAAAAATTAGTAGTCGGCCGTTTTGAACGTCGAAAAAAAAAATTATCTAACAGCTTGATATACATACTAAATAGATGTGTAATTTATTTCATGAGTCAGTCACTTTTTCATACGAAAAAAAATTGTTAAATTCGCACATGATTTTATACCCGTTACTGTGGCCTAACCCCTTAAGCATAGCAAATAGAGAAAAATGAGACCCGTACTGAGACATTTGTTCTTAATTTTCCACGCCAAGAGCTGGACATTATACCGGTGCTGTCCGGAAGACATTCAAATCAACATTACGACAAACGACACTACTGCCTGAAATTAATGTGTGAACTGACAGAAAAAACCGGACCAGGAATATATTCTTTTATCATTATGTCATGTAGATAAAGTAAAATTTATATTTAAGCCTGTTCCTGCCTTTCTCGCATCGTCAAAAAAGAAACTAGCCATCTGGAAAACTGACGGACTATATTTTCGGAATTATTTATCACATCATGGAATTCGGTAGTATGATTTGGCTAGTTGTATGTCAAACACTTAATTCTTCGTAATTTTTACATCAGATTAGATGGAACCGTGCGCATTAAAAAGTGTGTTTTTAGCACCGATTGTTCCCCGCTCTTGAGTGCGTATAAATTCAGTGCATCAGGAAGTCATCAATGATCACGTTTACCATAATTCCAAACTGCCAATTTGTATGCCAATCATTCGTTTATTACCTAACGTCGATAGTTTTGCTTCCTATCCATCACACACAAATAACTCACAATTGTTTATCAATTACTTAAAGAAAAATTTATTGTCTAATTTAGGCGAATCTCTGCAACACCAATTTATTTACAACGTTGTCGAATACATCGAAAGTCCTCAAAAACAAAAAAATCGCCAAGCATTTATTCACATAGTTACTATACGTAGAGCGTCAAATTGATAATACTCACTGTTATAGTGTTGTCCGTTATGTTAAAGAGCAAACAAGCAGAGCACGAAACGTCTTTGAAACTCAACCAACCACCTCCCGTCACGTCAATGTTCAATAGAGAGAAATGTTTAATACGTCCGACCCGACCGCGTGTTTTTCAACGACTGCACGCTCTTGGTACGAGTGTACGTTAATCACTGTGCCTGGCCCAAACGAACGTCACCACTGTGACAGCACGGTTCGTCGGCGATACGTCCGCGTCTCTTAGTTGCAAATCTCCCACGACTCCCGCACAGTTCTATTTTCGTGTTATTTTATTCCATTTCGTATTAAGAGAATTTTACATGTGATAAAAAAAAACACCAAGGTCACGAAGATCACCAAGAGTGATGGAAAAACTAACATGAGAAATGTAATTACCGTTTTAATGATTTAGGGTCCTATCGAATAATCATAACGGAGATAGATATTATGATCGGCGTACAGAGCACTAGACGCAGTTTCCACGTGACAAAGCAGATATTCCTAGAAATCAAAAGGGTATTTAGTGTCTCTGGAATATCCAGAGTATTCGTGGCACTTTGTCGTCTGCAACTTCGATACGAGGCTTTAAGGGGCTGTACCAGTGTGAACGCTGAAAATTTGGGCGATTTTCGGGAATTTTTTGGAAGAAAAGTACTCAATTAAATGTTTCGGAAAATTAAGGATATATTTCGTTATATTTGACCTATATTACATAATTTTTTTATAGAAATATATTAAGATCCAAGCGACTTATGCGCAGACTTCGGAGACGCAAAAAAAAAAGTTCCTCCACTGCTGACATGATTCCGGCCGATTGAGTAGCTAAAACCGAAACAGGAAAAAAACGTTAAACTGGAAGGTATTTCCTGTACAATGACGTAGGATTTTCGAAAAATATCAAAATCTAACAAAATGGCGTAATTATGAAAAAAAAATCTGTTTTCTTGCCTATAAAATGGTCGTTTTTTTCAATGCCAAATCGTCAATTTTCATCCAATCAAAAATATCCTACGTCATTGTAGAGTAAATATATTCAAGAGTACTCAATTCAAATTTCAAGTCAATCGGATAATTGCTCTTTGAGTTACAATGTCAGCGAATTTGAAAAATCTCATTTCGAGAAAAACGCGTTTAAAGATTTACCTATCGATTTTTGCAACATAAAATGATATTTATATAAATGATAAAAATATTCTTGAACGTATAAACTGTCGAAAAAGGCAAAAAAAATCGATTTTTTGAAAGTGTCACACCGGTATAGCCCCTTAAGATTCCTGCCCATATCGACGATTTATATGGGCAACGGCTTCTTTTTTTGAGAACATAAACCTCATGTTCACGTATAGTTCCTTAAGGGGAGGTACCTGAGTAAACGGCGAGAAAAACAGGTAAACTTTGGGAATTTTCATCTCAAATACTAATGTTTCGATTGGATCTGGCTTTTTTTATTGGAAAATATGTGAATTGATGTATGTTTAGGATTTTTAAAAAATAAATTCCTTGATTGGAAGCGATTCAAACGCGATTATCTCGAAATATAGTTTTCAAAGTCGGTGCCAGATGTATCTCGAAAACGGCTTGTCCGATTTTGTCCAAATTTGGATACTATATTCTTCGATAGTTTTTCTCGTTCGCTACCCAGGATTTTTTTGAAATTTTCATTTTTGACGGAATTGCGACCGTTTCAATTTAACATTCGCTTTTCGTTCGCAATTTTCGACGATTTTGGATTGCATACATATTGCATAAAAAAGCAATGGTACAATCAAATGAAAAATCCGTACGTGGCGAACGAGAAAAACTATCGAAGAATATTGTATCCAAATTTGGACAAGGTCGGACAAGCCGTTATCGAGATACATCTGGCACCGACTTTGAAAACCATGTTTCGAGATAATCGCGTTTGAATCGCTTCCAGTCAACGAATTTGTTTTAAAAAATTCCTAAACATACCTCAATGTGCGTATTTTCCAATTTAAAAAACCCGGATCCAATCGAAACATTAGTTTTTGAGATAAAAATTCTCGAAGTGTACCAGTTTTTCTCGCCGTTTACTCAGGTACCTCCCCTTAATCATTGATTCGTTTTGAATCTTACAGAAATATCTAAGGCTTTGCTAGTAAAAATCGAAAACACTCTGCTTTGCGGCTCCGTTAAATTAATCCATTTATGGATTCGACAACTTTATAAATATAATTTGGTGAAATAGAAAAATTAACAAATCAATTTGCATATTGCGCTATTTACCGGGAATACAATAAATATTAAACAACTAAACAGTTATCTAACATTTCGGAGAAAAAATGGAATTATTAAAATATTTAGATGAATCGATCAAAACATGTCCTTGATACTTATGAACTCTATACTGTACACAAACTATTTATTATATATAGTATACTACATATTAAAAAAAAAATGTTGTGTCGTGATAAGGTGTGTATTTTCGCATTGCTCAGTGTCGGGTCGGATTTACAGCACACATCTCACATTGAAAAAGTGTTATATACGATTATACGAGTGTGTAGCTGAAAGTATCCGTGTGGAGCCCGAATGAATAATATATACTGTAGTCCGAAGGGAGTACAAAAGGTCGCATCTGTTAATTAAATTGGCCTTACTATACGGTGTAGAAAATTGTTTTATTTACGAGTACGTAAATGTGCAATTCAGCCTCCGCTCTTTTCGGTAATTAACTCATCGTCCATGTCAGCTAGTAGGTAGAGAAAAACTTTGCTCCATGATACCAGTGAATTAATGTATTATTTTACTTTCTCCGAATTCTATTGCTCTCGCTTCCCCAACAAATGCCGATTCCAGTAATACACTGGATACGATGTTAATAAAATGATCAATATGAGGAGGGTAGAGTAACAGAGAGGGGGTCGTGGGAATTTCTTCACAAAGAGATTCTCAGCTGAAACAGACATTGGACGAGCCCGTCGAATACTTCACGACGGAAAATGTTTAGAAAAAGTCTACTCTACAGTAGATGCATCAACATAGGTATATATTATAATAACTAGGTTTGCAATAATATGATTCTTGTTGGCAATTTAATTACAATTAGTAAATTGATTATCATCGTGTAACGATACCTTCGTACTTTCGGAAATTCTAATGCATACAATTCACGGCTTCTCATAATCAGTTAATTAATATTAGTTTTTTCTTGATATTTTACTGACAAAATGTCATCGCTTTCTTCGACTGGTATAATATGTGTCACAATAGCTTTTCTTCTACATGACAAAACATATCAACGTATTTTACATTGAAACGTTGAATTATAAAATATAAACCCGAGTAAAAATGCATATATATAAATATATATAATTGTATATTAATCGATCATATACAATTGTATACAAAAATTGGCCCGATAGAATTTTATATATTTGTATATAAACGTATAAAATTGTATATACTAATATACAGTTATGTACGATAGTATATTAGTATATACAATTGTATACGTTCATATACAAATATATAAAATTCTATCGGTCTATTAACGTAACAATTTGTACACATATTATGGTAACTTTTAACTGTATTTTAACATTTTTTATTTGTAAAAATAATTATTTTGAAAGCTGCTATATCTGATCTTCGCGAGCACCTCTAAAAAAAGGCGTCTTGCGGTGATCACGATATCTCTGGACTGGATTATCTAAAATGAAAAAACTAAAATTATTTCGTTAATATAATGGATTATCTTGTAATTGATTGAAGGAATTGATTCAAGCAAAATAATAATTTTTGGCAAAATGGCGGCTTCTTGAAAAAAATTGATTTTTGACAAAAATTTAGGCCTTAAATTGTTTATAAAATGGAAAACATTTATCGGTGAGAAAAAACCTTCGATTAATTACTGAAAAATATACTTGAAAAATTGTGTTGAAATTTCAGATAGATCGGGTTAGCCGTTTCCGAGAAATCTTACTCACCGACTTTAAAAACACAGTTTTGAGACAAACGAAGTGTTTGAAGTTTCACAAGCACTTTCGAACGCTCTGACACGTCATTACAAATGTGTGTGTAACTTCGAGAATATTCGCCGGATTGACAAGAAATTTTCTATACGTGTACTTAAATATATGTCCATTACGATTTTTTTAATTTGATTTTTCAAAAATTTTAACTGTATATAATCCCTTGACCCGCGTGAATATTCATTCCTTTGGTGTATCGAATAATTCCACATTTATTTTATTGACTTCTTCAACGTGAAGATTACTGGAGCAACCAACACCATGAGGTTTTTAGTATCGCATACTGCCTACTTTGTTCGTACCATCAATCATTATGCAGATATGAATCACACCGCAGTAGCAATTGCATTTCATGCTTCGTCGAAGAACTAAAAAGTACAACTTTGCATGTTTAAGATATTTTATCTTCAAATGCCACCATGGCACACTTACATTAAACAATCGTTTTTCATTCTGGTAGTTTTTCACAATTTGTCTAGCTATGATCCACATCTTACAATCAAAGAGTTAGCCACCTCATTCGACGGGAAAATTTATGTGCTTCCGATAACAAAAGAAAAATGTATTTCGTTTACGAAAACGGTCCAAACTACACAGAAAAGAGAAAGATCTAAGTTAAATAACGCTTTATCGATTCATATGAATTTCTAAACACAAGTCTTGATAAATTGGCATCTTTTTTAACAACAGACAAACTAAAAATGTTATGCTCACTATTTGACGCCATACCGCTGCTTGATTTCACGTTATTATGGGGGGAGATATCTTTAGGCGAGGAAAAAATTGCTGGTTTTTATCATTTTTTTTAAGCAAAGATTTCTTCGCCATTTTTGAGACTTAGGAGATGTTTTATTACTACGTTTGACTGTTACATGATATTTTCTAAATATTTAAAACGGCGATGTGATCGCAACGTGTCTCATCGTGACACGATTTTTCATGATTTTCATGATTTTTTTAAGCAAAGATTCCTTCATTTTTGAGACATGGGAAATATTTTATTACCACTTTTGGCTGTTACACGATATTTTTTTAAATATTTATGATTGGCGATGTAATTGCTACGTGTCACGATGTGACACGGAGCGTCGGTAGGATTAATCTGAAAAAAAAACTAACAAAGATTGTTCTTTCATTAATAATCATATGCAGAATATGAACCAAAAATTGAGCAATGTTGAAAATCCGTGAAATGGTACGCTTTGAAACAAGAAGATTGAATTTTCCGAAAGAATGGCTACATTTTTGAGTGAGCACTTTTTTATTTTCAAAAACATTTAGGGTCATGTTTTAGACAATCAGATTAGAAATATTTATACTAAATTTCATCAGAATCGGTAGATTAGTTTTTTTAGTTATACGTCATGCCAGTTTTGAAAATGCAGTTTGGAAGACCGTGCCACATCTGCGTCATTTGTGAAGATTAATAAAATAAAATATACGATGTAACAGCCAAAAATAGTAATAAAACATAACCTGTGTCTAAAAAATGGCGAAGAAAGCTTTCCTTTTAAAAACGAATCACGCAAATTAGCACATTTTTTCCTTGCCAAAAGGTATTTCCCCCCTTAACACAAAAAGGTGTCTTCCTGTACGAATAAATTGACCATGACCGCCGCGCGACTCATTTTACAGTTCTTTGACCGGTGAAACGATCAGCTAGAGCGAGTATGCTCCCGCTGAAAATTGTCTGAGAGCGGTTTTCCATTCGAACACTAGATCAATTTAGTGATTTGTATTTGAGGATCGATGTCTTGTTATTAGCAGATATTTTTGAAAATCTCCGTGATACTCGGTTCTGCGTCTTACACTCTTCCCGGATATACCTGGGGGGCCATTTTCAAATATACGCGCATTACATTTGTATGACTGACCGACATCGATATGATCTTGTTCATTGAGCGAGGTTGCGCGTCAGTTTAAGCCAATATTCAAACAGAATATGCACATGCTAATAGAAAGTACATTCAATTGTACGATTCATTGAAATCATCATCATACGTGATGGATTTTTATGTGAACAACTTGTATGGATGAGTAATGCGTCAACCTTTGCCCTATGCCGATTTTCAATGGATCGACGACGCGTCGAATTTTGACATATCATCCGTGGCGCTAGATTCGCCTGTAGGCTACGTTCCCAAAACGTTTTGTCCGACCACGGTCTTACATACAGGTCTTGCAATGAAGCTAATTTTTCGTGGTGGGGGTAGGCACGCTTATCGGCTTCACTTTTCGATTCACTAGACGCCGCTACGCGTCGCTACTAGCAAGGGGAAGTAATTTCCCCCTTACCTCTTACCGGCGAATGGGCCCAAGGTGTTTACGTATGTTTTTGTGGCGCGATTGTCAAAATAACCTTTATTTGCGACCATATACCAAAAGGTTCTACGCGATTTACCGTGATACATTTTTTATCGTGATTTTACGCATAAGTGTAATTTTTTTTGGTAGTGTTTGCGAAAAAAAATGCGAAATGGCTAAGGGTTGCGCGGTTCGCAATTGTAAAACGGAGTACAAAAATTGTAAACAGAAATGCTCCGTGTTTCGCGTGCGCAGAAACGTCGAACGATACAAAAATGGCTCGATGCTATTCCGGGACTGAAAGACTCTCAGTACGTGTGCGAAAAACATTTCGAAGAACGATGTACAGTACTACCTCCCTAAGAGAGCGGTCTAGGGCGGTTAGGGGAAGTAATTCTCGAGAAATTCGTCGCCGAAGCCTTCCCCCACCGCTAGGTTAGCGCGCTCGAAAATCGCGCATGTGGTAGCGTGTATGTGTTTCTCCACTCGACCTCTATGAGAGAGCGCGAACGAAAGTGTTGAGAAAACTGTAAACAAGTTGCGGAAAGTGTACTGGCGTTTCGTCGTTTCATGGATATCTCATTGAATATTGATGTGTAAATCTTTCTTTTTCTTCGCGTTTTTTTTATTCTGCTGTTTGGTATATTTTGTTGTTGCAATATTATAACACATATGAAGGAAACATTTGTAAAACTTTCAATAATTGTTGAATTATCTTATTGTTCGCAAAAATATACGTAGTATATTCGTTATCGAAACTCGAACATATACAGTAGAACCTCGATTATCCGAACCAATTGGGACCGAGACTAGTTCGGATAATCAAAAGTTCGGATAATCGAAACGTGGGTTTTTTGGGACGAGATCATAAACAACACCTTTTTTATATAAAAACAGTACATACATATATATTATAATTTGACATATATGTTAACGTTGAAATATATATATATATATATATATATATATATATATATATATATATAATGTATTTGAAATACCTGAAAAAAGTTGAATGCTTTTTTTATATTTTTTAAAAATAAAATCGTCCATTTTTAATTGACGAACGGCTGTAACGCGTTTTTGAGCGGCTAAGTCTCGCAGCCGTTTGGGAAGGAGAGATTGTGTTGGGTTGCTCATTGTTGCTCACGGCGGTGGCAGCGAGCAACAATGTATCTTTCGCGCCAACGTTCGGATAATTGAGAGTTCGGATAAACTAAGTCATCGTTCGGATAATTGAGGTTCTACTGTACAGTGTACAAAAAAAATGTAACTAACAATTTATCTTGTGTATATACTTCAAGTTGAAATATACAATGTATATATATGTATAAATATGTCATTTTTAGATAAAACGGGATGGCTGAATCGAAAATATATTTTACTTGCATTAAATTACTACTTGAAATTTAATTATGGTGCATGTTTTTTTCTCCGACTTTACGGCTTAAACGTATATATTATTATACAAAGGAATATTATCCATTTGACAATCGTGCGACGTGCGATTTTCTGAAATCGCTCGCGATCTCTTATGGAGTTGTCCGCGACAAACTCGGGAGGCCTCGGGTACACTGGACAGCTCGAGCTAGGTGGGGGAAGCCATAAAATGCGCTCAAGCGGAACGGCGGGGAAATTCTCTCTTAGCGAGGGCTCTCTTAGGGAGGTAGTACTGTATTGTGAGACATTGGAGAAAAAAGGATGTAAACGGTCGTAATATGTGCTGGTATGAATTAATGTATTCAAAAAGTTTTCAGTTTTTTTTAGATGAAAGTAGTCATCTTTTTTTTTAATCAACACATTTTTTTTAGTGGTTTCGTATATTATGCAGTTTACACGACAGTACGGTAAATTAAGTTAGGGCAAACGGCGCATGCGTTGCGTTCAGGAGGGAAAAGGACAGAAGAGCTATTTCTCTCTTCGTCGCACCACTACTTCCCTTTGCCGTCACGCACCAAGTGGCAGAAATCAGAATAAAAAACAGAACCGCTAAGGGTGCCTACCCCCACTACCGCCGTTGTCAGACCTGTATGTAAGACCGTGGTCGCGCCTCTTGTCTCTTTTTCTGGACGGCTGGAGCTGCTCTCTGATTGGCCAGTCGTGCCCTCAACGATCGACGCTCGCAGTTTGAACGCAGCCTTAAGGATTCGTGACATCACTTACCGTAGGAATGAATATTTTTCACCTACTGACTGAAACATCGTGGAGAACCAATAAAGGTTTCGATTGTGATGCTCGTAACCGACAAACTATGGCGTTTCGATTGAACCTTAAAACAGATGAAACTTTTTTTTAAATGCTGATATTATGAAAATTTTAATTTTTGTTTCCACAAAATTTCCAGCAACGATTGAATTCGATTAAAATAATTAGCGACGCACGATCGTCATAATCAAATTCTTGACCGTCATTATCAGTGGCCACCTTCACAGAGGTGCCCGTGTACTTCGATGGGTCACGGCCTTTGTTGCTGTTATGAAAGAGCGCCATGCTCAACGAGGCACTAAAAATAAGCGTAGCGGACGTGTTATTATTTGGCTCTAGTCCTGCTGTTGATTTCTAAAAAAATTGAAATTATTGTTGTAATTTAATAGTTATAAACGGAATAAAAAGGAGGACGATACGGTGTCTTATTGTTGTGTTGTGAGCACACAGTTACAATGTCGGAACGAAAAGTCTTAAACGTAAGTGAAACGAATAACATTCTAACCCTCTTTTTTGATAGAATTTAGCATTACGTTTGCCCACCATAAGTGGGCATTATTTCCTTTCATGTTCTTAAAATTACATATAAAAGGATGAAAACGAGATTGTTACGAACCTCGAGTAACGGAAACGGCTTCGAAAATATCGAATGCTTAACATGGTTTACAGTGTTGAAGTTTGCATCGTTGAAATGCAACGAAATAAACAAATTAAATACTTTTTTTCTCATCCAAAATCTGATCCTGCAAATGTAGGCTCCAGATTTCTTATGAGGAACGCAAAAAAACATTGAGTGTTTCTCGTAGCCCAAATTTGTCGAAAAAACGATCAAGCTACTGAACGTTGGTTGCGTTCCACCGGAAACTTCAATATCATTATATTTCGCATCTGCCAAGAATTAACTAAAAATCTTCTTTCTTTCAGAAATATTATCCCCCAGATTTCGATCCGTCCAAGATCCCGCGCATGAAACTAGCGCGCAATCGTCAATATACCGTACGACTGATGGCCCCGTTCAATATGCGTTGCAAAACTTGCGGCGAATACATTTACAAAGGAAAGAAGTTTAATGCGCGTAAAGAGGATGTAGAAGGGGACGACTATCTTGGTATAAGAATATATCGATTTTATATCAAATGTACGAGATGCCTGCAAGAAATATCTTTCAAGACCGATCCCAAGAACACCGATTACGAGATAGAAGCTGGAGCAACGAGAAACTTCATGGCGCTGAAACTTGCGGAGGAACAAGCGCAGAGGGAAGAGGACGAGGAAAAAGAGGAAGAGGCGACAAATCCGATGAAACTTTTAGAAAAAAGGACGCAACAGTCCAAACAAGAATTGGAGTTATTGGAATCGTTGGAGGAACTTAAAGACCTTAATAGACGCCAACAAACTATCGACTACGATCAGATGCTCGCGCAATACGACAACGAAGCTGCGCTACAACAAGCTATCGATAAACAAGAGAAACTGGACGAGACGTACATAAAATCCGTTTTTGGAAAAAAACGAATAGCCGGTACTGTGGTCGAGGAAGAAATTGTCGAATTACGGAACGACGAGTCGTGTCAACCCTTACGGAAAGTATCAAAGAGGTGCGACGGAAGCGCGGGTAGTCAACTGTCCACTAGCGGACATTCGGAAGCTCAAAATTCAGGCACAACAGAATTTGTAAGTATTGTGTATTTTTCAAAAGATATATCGCGGTTTTTAGATACTCCTTTTACGAACCTGAATATTTAACAATTAAGGGACTACATCTACATAGAGGCGCGAAAAAAATGGCCAAATACAGATTTTTTTGTTGGCAAACGATTGGGGAAAAAGAAACGTATTTTTTTAAACATAAAGCTTCATATATGAGCGATCAAAAAAAGACACCAAAAAATAAAGAAAAACAATGACTTTTTTTGCAAATTTAGGTCGTCAATCTCTGATAAGAATACGTTAAAAGACTTAAGTGATTTTCACAGCCATACAAAGATTTGAACAGGTACAAAGAATTGATCTACGTTGTGTTCCAACGATGCAAACGTCATTATCATGAAAAACAACAAAAATATGGCTGCCGGCAGATAATTAAATTTTTCTCGCCCCGTTTGGCGGTGGAGTCTGCAACTTAAACGGTCCGTCTTAAATATAAGAATCAAAGGGATTATTCAAGTTAACAATAAATACGAGTCGTTGACGATCGTCGATGATTAAAATCATTTTTTTTAATAACGTGGTGACGAATTGAACCTCGAGCATACGAAATCTATGAGAAAAGTCGTCATTTTTACATAACTATTAAAAAAGAAGGTTGACTTGAAAAAAGTTAGATCGTCAACGACCTTTAATTGTTTCTCATCGTATCTCCTGTGAATTTAGAAACAATCCATCGAGAATCCATGATTCTCGATATATCACGTCCACCGAATTTGAAAACAGTGTTTCGAGAAAAACCCGTTTAAAGTTTGGAGTATGCTGCTGCTATCGCTCGCCTGGAAGACTGTTATAAGCTGTAGCTCATTAAATTTTAGGAATAGTTCACTAAAATTCTCAGGGAATATAGCTAAAAGGTGATACTGTTGAATAAATTTCTTTTTGGTAAATACATTTTTTGACCTATCTAAGTAGATGGGCCAGCTAAATGATTTTCGTCTATAATCAAGAAAAAATACATCCCAACAAGCTGGTAAAATTTCAAGCCCAGTTACCGAACTTTTAACGAAAAATGACTACTCTAAAAATCGACTCATACGGCACTTTATGGAGATGACACGCAGGCCACATTTCTGTCTAATAATTCACACTGAATAACTGTAGATGGCTGATATAAACTGCTCAATGCGTGTAAATAATTCTGAATATTCCTTAACAGCAATTAAGACCGTCACCGCATGTTTGAAGAAAATATTGATGATAAAACTTAGAAAAATTTGACTAGCAGAAGAATTTTCGCAGCCGTGACTTTTCAGGGAAAATGTAAATATGTCTCGATCTTTTAAATTTGCGCGAATTTTTTTATTTCAGTTTATGGTTGGGCATAATAATTTATTGTGACTTATTTTTCTTAAGCGCCACGATAATTTATTAGTAATTCAGACGGATCCTGCTATGCTTATAATATATATAATATTCAATATTCCATAAACCAAAACTCTCTGCGGAAGTCCGTCGGAAACAATAAGTTTACTAAAAAAATTTCGCTCCGAATAGCCCTTTCGAAGCTGAAAACATACATTGCAGTCTTATTCATGGGTCTCCCGTTGCTCAAAGGAGTTGTTCACAGAGATGCGCTGTAGTAGACTTTTACGGTAGAGCTGCCTACAGAGACTTGGTTTTCAGTGATAATATTTGGTGGTATAGATGATGAATTGTTTTGCCACAAATCGATAGCAAAAAATTGCCAAGCACACTAAAACACGTATATCTGTCAAAAACAAACCAAATATGCAAAATAGCTGATAATGTCAGCATATGTTGGAGACGTGTGTACCAACGTAACGAAAAAAATCGAAAATCGAATGTACGTAGGCCGCGAAATTTGAAAATTCACCTTATTTTTTCAACGTACCTCGTATATCACACGTCCGATTGGTAAAAATCCTGTGGCCATGTTTTTTCCTAGACGGATTACATTTCGCACATCAGTCATCTCGAGCACTGCTGAATTTGAAAATCAGCTATCTCTCTCAAACTCACGGCCGCTAGGCCGGCGTAACACTTTACCTTATCAATACTTGTCATCGGAAAAGTCAATGATGCTTTTTTTTCAGGATGACCGTCAATGTGCTGTCGTCAAACGAAAACCATTGTGGGCCTCGAGCGCGCCAGCTTCATCGTTACGTACCACATTGGGTAGCTTGATTAAAAAAAAGACTATCGTTGGACCCGAACCAGTGATGAATAGTGCCAGTGCTGATGTTAATATCGCATCGAACTTGACGTCAGCCGCCGTTGCTGAAGCCCCTGGCCATAAAAGTGCAACGCCGGAAGTCTCGAAAGACAACAGTACAGTTTGCAGTGATCAGGAAACAAGCGTTAGCGGTTTGTCTATGCTATGCGCGTATTCCGGTAGCAGTGATAACGAGGGAGACTGAACAATGTTTGAATTTTTCTTTCTAATCGCTCATAAAGGCGGAAGTGAAGTACCAGAAAGATTCATTTCCCTCATGCTCCGCGTGGCAAACCTTCTACTTTTCCATGGAAAAGTAGAGCCCGCCCGATTGTACTCTTGTTTAAATTCTACTGCTCTGTTAGTATTCGACTTTGTAGAAAATGATGTATTCGTAAACATCGGAACTTGGATGTTACGAAGAATTTGGCTAGGTATATCGGTTATGATAAAACAGATTTATTGTTAACAGAAAAGCGTTCCTTATTCAATTCAACCAAGCTCTTAGCCTTAAGGCGGCATATACATTTAGACGGGAAAAAATTAAGCAATTTTTACGCAATATTTAGTCGTTTTTTCTAATGTTTGGAAAAAAATACTTCTCAAGTAGAAGGTAGCAATATTATCAATATTTCTCCCAAGTTTCAACTCAATCGGCTTAATACTTTTTGGGTAATCCTGCACGGCAATTTCCAAAATGCAGTTTTGAGAAAAACTCGTTTGAAGTTTACATATAATTTGAATTAAATGCACTAGGTACTTGTGGTAACTAATCACTTAAGGGGTTAGGCCACAGTAACGGGTATAAAATCATGTGCGCATTTAACACATTTTTTTCGTATGCAAAAGTGATACACTCATAAAATTAATTACACATCTATTAAGTATGTATATCGAGCTGTTAGATAATTTTTTTTTTCGATGTATTAGGTGTACAAATAAGTTTTAGGACAGTTTTCAAAAAATTCAAGATTTATTAAAAAAGAAGTAAAACACAGTTATTCATCGAAGTAATCTCCATCGCACTGAATGACCTTCAGCCATCTCTCAGGTAACTCGCGGATGCCTTTCGCAAAGAAACTTTCGTCTTGCGAGGTGAGAAATTTAGCGACCCATTTTTCCACTTCTTCAAATGTTTTGAATCGCACGTCAGACAAATCGTTCTGCATTTTCCGGAATAAATGATAATCGGATGGGGCTAAGTCTGGTGAATACGCCGGGTGTGGTACAGCTTCCCATCCAAGCGCTAGTAACGTATCCTTGACCGGTTTACCCACATGAGGCCGCGCGTTGTCATGGAGCAGTTTTACTGGACGTTTTCCTATACCAGAAAATGGACGTTTCTTCTCAATTTCTTAATTCACTTGCATCAATTGATGACAATAGCGATCGGTAGTAACTGTTTGACCAGGTTTGAGAAGTTCATAATACAGTACGCTTTTCATATCCCACCATATGCACAGCATGACTTTGTTACAATGAACATTGCGCTTTGGCGTGGATGTTGTCGGCTCGCCAGGGTCAACCCAATGATATTTGCGTTTCGGATTATCAAAATAAATCCACTTTTCATCGCCGGTCACAATTTTCCACAAGAAAGACTTTCTATGTTGCTTGTTGTAAAGACTCACACAAATGTTAAGACGGCTGTTTTTATTTTCTTGAGTCCGAAAGTGTGGTACCCACTTTGTTCCTTTTCGAATCTTACCCATTGCTTTTAAACGATAAGAAACAGTTTGTTGAGTTACTCCAAGCTGTTCCGAAAGTTGTTTCTCCGTCTGACAAGAGTTTTCATCCAGCAACGCTTGCAGTTCCTAATCGTCCACCTTTACAGGAGGCCCCGTGCGTTCACGGTCACTAACGTCGAAATCACCTTCTTTGAATCGCTTATACCAATACTCACATGTACTTTTAGATACAATGTTGTCTCCAAGAACAGAACATATCGATTCTCACGCTTTCCTAACACTTTTTCCTTGATGGAATTCATAGCGAATGCAGTGTCTAATAAATAGCTTATCGGTCTGCATGTTTAATTTACAGAATTTATAGGTTATGTTTATGACTCCTTTACGTTTCGATACTACATATCAAGCGCCATCTATGATAAGTGAGCGGGACCTTTGAATTAATTTAGAATAGCTGTTATGATACAAAATCGAAGTGTCCTAAAACTTATTTGTACACCTAATACATAATGGCCGACTACCAATATTTTCTTTTCTTTTTTTTTTAGGCGCTCCGCGGCGTGACATTTAGCATCCACAATTTTTTACCTACATTAGAATACCTAGAGAAATACGTACGGAATTAAAAAAATATTGTTTTATTCAAAAGTTGTAGGTATTTGAATTGAGTTGTAGGTATTTGAATGATTGTTCAGTGAAAAATTTCGTTTAAAACTGCTCATCAAATGAAAAGTTTTCGATTAATCAGAAATTCCGTACGTACTTCTCTGCGAAATGCAATTAGGAACATAACGTTTAAATTTGAAGTAAATCGAGTGAAAATTGTTGAAGTTATTTGTCACGCTAATTGGAAAAAAGCTGTTTCGAGAAAAATCCGTTTAAAGTTTTAGGTACTCTATGGCCGTGCCAGAGGTGGGCGGCACGTTATACGCTCAGTCGGTGAAAAAAAATGTTCTTGCTATAAATCGAATAGTAACTTATTCTTATGATGATAAAGCACCGTTTTAGCGAGAAAAAAATCGATTTTTTGAAAATTCTACTGTGGCCTTACCCCTTAAGTAATCTGTTACAAAGTAATTAAATTATCAATTACCGTAGTAATTGTATTTCTTGGTGTTAATTTAGTTACTTTTGCGAGCGGTGAGGCAAAGCGTTGACGGTCTGCAACGTTTGAAGTTTTTCGAATTCCGCATGGAAGCTTTGGGAAAATATTCTACATGTATAGTTCTCTCGTCTACCCCTTTCACACCCGACCGCGCAGATGCTTTTCCGATCTGGAAAAATTTTGAAATTACGGCTGGGACAACCAATGTCCCAGTTACTAAAAAACATAGGCACATTTCAGTGGTGAGGAATTCGCACCCTTATTGAGCAAGTTTCAGACAGACAAGTTATTTCATCGTAATAATCACTTGAAGGAGAAATAACTGTTCGCGGTAATGAGGCGCACTAAACTGATTTTTTCGCCGTATTGAAAGGGTTAAAAAAAGAAAAGAAATCGATTTTTTGAACGTTGCAAATGTATATCCCGCCCTAACACGTGGAAGCAGCTCCAGTTCCCGTCTTATGGCTTTCTTCAGCTTTATTATTCTCTGTCAATAATGCAGCGGAAAACATTTAAGAGGCGTTGATTGTACAATTTGGTATATTTTGTATTATTTATTTATTGGTAAGTGTGCAAATTACAGATTTTGTCATGGATTATACGTATAACAGATGTAAGGGATTCTTTCATTATGATGGTTTCGTGTCCACATTAAAAAATGATGTCTTAGTTGACGACCATATGAATCGCCCCGAAAGAATCCCCTGCCGGGAAATTTCAGCCACGACTGGAAAAAATGTTCAAAACTAAAAAATATCCTTATTCGTTTCCGAATCTGCGAAATGAACAATCACGTCAAGTGTTGGGTTCAAGAAGTATGCATCCGAAATACTGGTCCAAAAATCTGGACCACTTCTGCATTCTCTAAACGGTCAACGCCCGGCCGGGTGGGAATGGGAAATTCGAACGATCAATATTCAGAAGGACCGAAATTTCGAATTTAATAATGACGAACGTTCCAATATAGATAGATCAATCTTATGATAGTCTGTAAAATAGTTAATCGAAATTGCGAATACAAAAATCTCGATTTTGATTTATAGCGAAAACAAACATCAGATTTAACAAAATAATGAGAGATATAATATCGATTGGCCTGTATATATACACCAAACAATTCGAGACGTCAAATCGTGGAATTGTAAATATTATGAAAGTTTACAATTTCGAATTCATTAAAGCGAAGGACCAAAAAGTCGATCAGTTAAAATGGCGATGGGCCAAAATGGCGAACGGTCCGGATAGCGAAAACTTGGGATCGAGCAATACTACTTGCGCTTCAGAATGAAGATGGCAGATGTTAGTGGTCAGTCGGGTCAGACAGCCATGCCATGTTCGCCATTTAGGTATTCGCCATTTCGGACCATCGATCATTTGCGTTTCTAAGATCTACACATTCGAAGTTTGGAGTCTCGATATATGGCTTTTTGCTATACACGGTATTACGAATATTAGATACTCACTTTTTTCTATTTCGGAGATATGAATGTTGTAGATTGTTCGAATCTGTATTTGTATGACTCAAACTGCAGACTATCCGAATATCTATTCTCGAATAAATGAGCTCTCGAATAAATAATCCTTTGTTGTAATACTTATTCGATTTCGTCATCGGTCAAAGGATCAAATTTCGAATAATTTATCCTTCGTCATTTTGAGAATTCATAATTCTGTCGTTTCGAAATCTTTGTCTTTCTATACTTGGTCATTCGACATTTTGATCCCCACCCCACCCGGCCACAATTCGAAAAATGAATATGCAAGAGAAAGATATCAAAATGTTAACTATTGCTGCAGGTAAATAATCTGCATTAACTACTTCTGTATGTACATACTATATATAAAACAGAGTACTTGCCGGCACAACGGGTATATGGATGTGTGGGGGAACTCGGGGCAAGACGAATACGCGGTGTAAGATGAATCACAAGCCTAGCCACTAAACAGTGTGCGAGCACAGTGCTCCCGTTGGAGTTTGGAGGGGTGGCGATGAGGCGAATGAGTGTGAAAGTATCAACTGTAGCGGAAGCACGCGTTTCGAGTAAAAAAACAATATTGATTTTTTGACAAAACGATGTAATTTTCGGTCAAGTATAACATCGTTTCAGTTTATTTGAATTGCTGATATTGATTAGAGATAGGTAGGTAAACACAATGAAAGTACTAATTATTAATATAATAAGAACGTTGTGTCAGAAATTTTCAAGGTTATTGCGTGATTTTTTGTTAAGGGGTTAGGCCACAGTAACGGGTATAAAATCATGTGCGCATTTAACAATTTTTTTCGTATAAAAAAGTGATTCACTCATAAAATTAAATACTCATCTATTTAGTACGAATATCCTGCTGTTAGAAAATATATATATTTTTTTTTCGATGTACAAACTGGCCTACTAATATTTTCTTTTGTTATCTTTTTATTCAGGCGCTCCGCGGCGTGACATTTAGCATCCACAATTTTTTACCTAGAACAAAAAACAAAAATTCTCGTCAATCTACATTAGAATACCTAGAGAAGTACGTACGGAATTTAAAAAATATTGTTTCATGCAAAAGTTGTAGGTATTTGAACTTAAGAAATTAATTTTCAGTGGAAAATTTCGTTATAACTGCTCATAAACTGCTCATAAAATGAAAAGTTTTCGATTAATCAGAAATTCCGTACGTACTTCCCTGCGGAATGCAATTAGGAACATAACTTTTAAATTTGAAGTAAATCGAGTGAAAATTGTTGAAGTTACTTGTGACGCCAATTGGAAAAAACAGCTATTTCGAGAAGTTTCGAGTAGTCGGCCATTTTGTACATCGAAAAAAAATATACTTTTTAACAGCTTGATATTCATACTAAGTAGATGTGTAATTAATTTTGTGAGTGAATCACTTTTTCATGTGAAACAAAATTGTTAAATTCGCACATGACTTTATACCCGTTACGGTGGCCTAACCCCTTAAGGGAAGGTTCTGCCTTGTTGGGCCAAAAAATGTTCGATTTTTCATCAATTTTTTATGCGAAGAGTATTAAATATAGAATGTTGATATTTGGTATGTTGACTAAGCGGTCTTTATTGAACATCAAAATATTTTTTTAAGTTTGACAAAATATGGTGGTGGGAGTGGGGAAAGCCACGTATGTCGGTGCGCGGGCGATGACATTCTTCGCTTGCGGAAGTCCTAAGTCCCGGACAGGTGAGCTGAAGCAAAAAAATCAAACATATTTTTACTTTGCACAATATTGTGTACAAGTTGATCTAGAGTCAAGAAGGAACATTGAAAAATAAAAAAATAGTGGACGCTCGGAAGGAAGTTTGTTATTTTTCCCAAAAAGTTTCGGATTTTTTAGCTCACTATTTTTTTATTTTTTTTATTTTCCTTCTTGATTCTAGGTCAACTTGTACACAATATTGTACAAAGTAAAAATATGTTTGATTTTTTTGCTTTAGATCACCTGTCCGGGACTTAGGACTTCCGCAAGCGAAGAATGTCATTGCCCGCGCACCGACATACGTGACTCCTCCCACTCCCACCACCATGTTTTGTCAAACTTTAAAAAATATTTTCATGTTCAAAAAATACCGCTTAGTCACCATACCAAATATCAACATTCTATATTTAATACTTTTCGCATAAAAAAATCTTGAAAAATCGAACATTTTTTGGCCCAATAAGGCAAAACCTTCCCTTAATTCGTTAACCGTCGAATGGCGCAAGATGAATACAAGCTGTTGCAAAGCCGCAATATTTTACAACGTACCACTATTTACGTTAGAAAAGATGAAATTAAACTAGCGAAGCATTTGGTTCCTCTTCAACCGGTCTCTACCAGGGGAAGAAAATGAACTTACAAATTATTGAAATTATATGACAGCAAGATTATTGGGACTAATCCTCCAGAACTTAGACGATTGGTTTATCAAATTGCTGGTATTGGGTTGGTAAGAAAGTCTTGCGACACTTTCCTTTCGATTAAAATATGTTTTCTTCTAACGAAGTTCTGCAACATTCGAGAGTAGTATATTCAAGACTAGTCTAGAACCTTCCATGCCTTAGGGTATATAAGCGAGTCAGTTGTTCCGCGCAGACAGTACGAGCGAAGATGGATCATAGTGCACTTCGATCGATTGCACATTACGAATTTTTACAAGGGCGTTCTGCAAGAATCGCAGCCGCTAATATGTGTAGTGTGTTCAAGGCCAACGTAGTTCATCATTCAACGATATCCCGTTGGTACCAGCGTTTCCGTTCTGGCGATACATCTTTTGAAGACAAACCTAGGTCCGGCAGGAAATCAACTGTTGACGATGAAGAACTACGAGCACTTACAAAGGCAAAGCCTAATACGTCGTCACGGGAATTAGCTTACAAACTCAGCTGTAGCCATCCCACGATTCTCCAACATTTACAAAATCTCGGATACAGAAAAGTTGTTTCTTCTTGGATACCACACGATCTCAGCGAATCAAACAAAGCGACACGCATGTCCATCTGTCTTTCACTCCTGCAACGTCCACACAGAAAGGATTTTCTTCAAGAAATAGTCACTGGAGATGAAAGCTGGGTGCTTTATGTTAACTACACACGTAAGCGACAATGGCTACCGAAAGGAGAAAAACCAGATCCGACCCCTAAGCTGCCCCGTGAAGTGAAGAGAGTTTTACTCTGTTGTTGGTGGGATTCTGAGGGCATGCTATATTACGAACTGCTCCCATCCAACACCACGATAAATGCAAATACTTACTCTGCACAACTGCAAAAGCTGGCTGAAATTATCAAACAAAAAAGGCGTAAACGTCTCCAAGTTCGGCTTCTCCACGACAATGCTCGACCCCACGTAGCTAAGATGACACAACAATCTATTTCGCAGCTGGGATGGGAAGTTCTACCGCATCCACCGTATTCATCAGACCTAGCACCTACCGACTACCATCTGTTTCGAGCTTTAAAAAATTATTTACAGGATAACAAATTTGATGATGTCGCGGATCTCAAAAATACACTGGTCGACTTTTTCAATTCACGACCCAAAGAATTCTGGAGTGCAGGCGTGCAAAGTCTACCAGAGCGTTGGGCACGAGTTGTAGATACAGAGGGAGCATACATTACTGAATAATTGTTTACTGTTAAAATAAAATGTTTTTATATTTTACTCATGTTGTGTGTCGCAAGACTTTTTTACCAATCCAATATTAAGAATGAAACCACTTTTCAATGCGACAGATGCCAATAATTCGTGTCCCATCATTCTCCCAGCGCTCTTTCATCTTGCCCCGCATACGCGGTAATGTCCGAACCTCCCCCCCACGTTTCGAAGGGGAAGAAATCGTAGTGTTTAGGTTCTACTTACTTTTGTATCTCTCCCATAAGCGTTTCAACTTTTGAATTAGGGTATATCGTTCAAGTTATACACATTTCGTCATATATCTTGATCCTTATAGGATATCTCTTGACGGGGGAGCTTAGTTTCAGATGCTGCTAGTTACGGTCCTTTTGGCATTTTTTAAAAGAAATATTACGCGGATTATTATGAAACTATCAGGATATTTTATTAGACATTTAAACAATACTAATTGATTTTTACGATTTAAAAAAATTACAAACCGTAGGAACCGAAAAGATCTGCTGACCAACAAAACCGGACTTGTCCACGCTACGTAACATTTTTTAATGACTATTTTTCGTGTTTTCCGAACATACCTTGATTAAACACCTTAAAATTGGTTGAAAACTGCCTTTTTAAGCGAAATGACAGTTTTTAGGCACGAAAATAAATAAAATTTTAATATAAAAATTCAATTTGACATGGTGTGGAGATGTCCGGTTTTGTTCGCCAGCTCCTGAAATGATGTAAATGTATAGATGCTTTTTCACAATTTTTATTATAGAGTACATAAATCAGTACAAATATAAAAAAATTTCAGTCAAGAACACATTTCTTGCTATTATATATAAAAAATCTTCGGTCCCCGAGAGGGATACGTGGAACGTTACTATCGTCAGCGATATCCTGGATTTTCTTTTTAAGTTTGCATAACGTGTTAGTGTATGTGTGAAGCTCACGGGCGATGAGCAGCAAGGAATATTGCCATCGTGAGATACGAGCGTATCATGACGAACGTGCAATGTTTATGACTGTACAATGCATTAATTTTTCGATGGGGTAACAGCCAGTTTTAAAAAGGTAACCAAACGTTATCCCGATTCGCGAACGCGTACAAACTTTGCGTTCGTTGAATGATGATTAAGAAATTCCTTATAGGATGCTGAGCCAGCCCCTACGCCTAGAACACAAAAGAGAAAGAGAGGATTGTGAAAACAAAGATGTTGGCTGAAGACATGGTGAACATGGGGTAGGTCTGTTTCAACGGCTAGGCACTCCTGTAAGGAATATCTTTGGTGTGAATCTGTAAAAAAAAAACGCAAGCAGTGACACAACTATGTGAAGAAGAGTGCCTGGCCTGTTAAAGCAGACTATACGAGTTGAGTTATTGAAAGAAAACAAGTCTAACCATCCTGCCGAAATACATTTTTCAGACGTCACAGTACTATGTTATTTCTATTTGATCGCGCTGACGAGAATTTATTTTTTTCCATAGTGAATTGACGATGTATGTTGCTTGTCGGTTCCGCATCGGAGGAAATATCCAGGGTACACGTAGTTTCACTGATATTTTTTATCTTTACACATATAGCGCGACGGATACTAACAGCTCTTTTCGATTTCGTTCAATCGTTGATATGTTATTCTTCATCGAAATGTAAGTAATCAGTCCAACTATGGGGGTGTATTTCACCTCTTGAGATCGTTTTTCTGCCGATAAAAATATACGTGACATTTAGATTTCAATGAAGGATATTCCAAACTGAACGAAATCGAATGAAGGCACCGGAACCGGTATCTTACAGGGGTATTTCACCCCTCAACCGACATTTTTTTCGAAAAACGCAGAAATCCACTTCGCCTATTTTTTTAGCTTGCTCGAATGCAAATTATTTAATTGAAATATAAAGAATAGGTTTTATTCTATGATATTTGTGGATTTTTTCACTACTATACATTTCTATCAATTTACCCTGTTAGAATTGAAAATTACCATTTTTCAGCATTATTCTCCGGCTGGTTTCAATTAAATATCTCGACTAAAAATTTGCAAAACCGGGAAAATCACTAAATAATTTCGATAGTGAATTTCGCTGCTTAAATCCGTTTCGCTTATTTTTTAGCTTGCTCGAATGCAAATTATTTCATTGAAATATAAAGAATAGTTTTTATTCTATGATATTTGTGCAATTTTTTACTACTATACGTTTCTATCAATTTATCCTGTTAGAATTGAAAATTACCATTTTTCAGCATTGTTCTCCGGCTGGTTTCAATTAAATATCTCGACTAAAAAATTTGCGAAACCGCGAAAACCACACTAAATAATTTCGATAGTGAATTTTGCTGCTTAAATCCGTTTCGTCTATTTTTTTAGCTTCCTCGAATGCAAATTATTTCATTGAAATATAAAGAATACGTTTTATTCTATGATATTTGTGCAATTTTTCACTACTACACATTTCTACCAATTTACCCTGTTAGAATTGAAAAGGACTATTTTACAGCATTGTTCTCCAGCTGGTTTCAATGAAATATCTCGACTAAAAATTTGCGAAATCGCGAAAACCACACTAAATAGTTTCGATAGTGAATTTCGCTGCTTAAATCCGTTTCGCCTATTTTTTTAGCTTCCTCGAATGCAAATTATTTCATTGAAATATAAAGAATACGTTTTATTCTATGATATTTGTGCAATTTTTCACTACTATACATTTCTACCAATTTACCCTGTTAGAATTGAAAAGGACTATTTTACAGCATTGTTCTCCAGCTGGTTTTAATTAAATATCTCGACTAAAAATTTGCGAAACCGCAAAAACCACACTAAATAATTTCGATAGTGAATTTCGCTGCTTAAATCCGTTTCGCCTATTTTTTTAGCTTCCTCGAATGCAAATTATTTCATTGAAATATAAAGAATACGTTTTATTCTATAATGTTTGTGCAATTTTTCACTACTATACATTTCTACCAATTTACCCTGTTAGAATTGAAAAGGACTATTTTACAGCATTGTTCTCCAGCTGGTTTTAATTAAATATCTCGACTAAAAATTTGCGAAACCGCAAAAACCACACTAAATAATTTCGATAGTGAATTTCGCTGCTTAAATCCGTTTCGCCTATTTTTTAGCTTCCTCGAATGCAAATTATTTCATTGAAATATAAAGAATACGTTTTATTCTATAATGTTTGTGCAATTTTTCACTACTATACATTTCTACCAATTTACCCTGTTAGAGTTGAAAAGGACTATTTTACAGCATTGTTCTCCAGCTGGTTTTAATTAAATATCTCGACTAAAAATTTGCGAAACCGCAAAAACCACACTAAATAATTTCGATAGTGAATTTCGCTGCGTAAATCCGTTTCGCCTATTTTTTTAGCTTCCTCGAATGCAAATTATTTCATTGAAATATAAAGAATACGTTTTATTCTATATTTGTGCAATTTTTCACTATTATACATGTCTACCAATTTACCCTGTTAGAATTGAAAAGGACTATTTTACAGCATTGTTCTCCAGCTGGTTTCAATTAAATATCTCGACTAAAAATTTGCGAAACCGCAAAAACCACAATAAATAATTTCGATAGTGAATTTCGCTGCGTAAATCCGTTTCGCCTATTTTTTTAGCTTCCTCGAATGCAAATTATTTCATTGAAATATAAAGAATACGTTTTATTCTATGATATTTGTGCAATTTTTCACTACTATACATTTCTACCAATTTACCCTGTTAGAATTGAAAAGGACTATTTTACAGTATTGTTCTCCAGCTGATTTCAATTTAATATCTCGATTAAAAATTTTCGAAAATTTCGCTGCTTGAAATCGTTTTGCCGCCGCAAAAAATTCGTGTCACTTAGATTTCGATAAAGAATAACATATTCCAAAATGAGCGATATCGGAGCACGCCGGAACTGGTTTTTTTCTAAGATCAACGAAGATCGAATATCAAAGGAATACACGGCTGACAGGCAGTTCAAGGCATGAAAACTTGGGGTGTTAGGACCAACTTGCATCCTAGAGCTGAGGTGGCCCTAGCGACGTGTTTGCTTATATGTACACGTGGACATGACATCCGAATATACGTGAATCGTGTAAAGCTTGTCCTCATATCCTAACTGTTTCGCCTTCAAGCAAAAGAACAGACCGTGTTCTTCTATGGCACTCCATCTTCGTTGGAAAAATCATACGACTTCCACTTAACGGCCGTACCGATCGCAATCGTTTATCTCAGTCACCCTCATCTATTCACCATCTTCTGTCTCTCTCGTACGAACACTCGCGATCGTTGCGGCCGTTTAATGAAGCGTGCCCCAAAAGTTTGGTCTCTACAAAAATGGATAACAAATGTTCCAGGTAGCTTTCAAGATTGAATTATCAGCTGCAGTGTGTTTTTGTTACAAATCGTCTACAATTTTCATTGCACTCACTGACAAGAATTTCGATGAGACTTGGCATTATTTGTGGCGTGGGTGAAAATCTTCGACATCTATTTTTTTCATATCCGCAGAACTTCATCTTTAGGAGGTAAAATGCAATCTTCAATTTCTTTTTCAGCGATGATTTTGAAACCGATAAAAAAATGCCACGATTCTTATAATTCCCAGGCACTCAACATTTATCATGATTGTCATAAGAACAAGAAATTGAATATTCCTTGTTACAAAAATCGATACTTTCAACGCATATCTCTCACGGTTTTCGTTAAATTCGGCTGCTTTTTTTCACTGCAATTTTATCTCCGCAGCTGAGGCATTGAAAATCGAAAAATTGATTACACAACTATAATTGAGACTCACGCGTCTCATACTCTTTTCTGGCAAGAGTGGTAACGTGCAAAAGTTTTTATTTTCTCCCACAATCAAGCATAACGATGATATGACTAATGTATTTTTATGCAGATGCCTGAAATGTGTAATGCATATTGTATCGTTAAAAATGGAATGTCCTCTTCCATTTTTCGCTGAATGGATCGGTAGCTCAGTTGATCTTTTTAGAATGTGGTATATGTGAAATTTTAGTGAGAACTTTGAATAAAAGGACGAAAATGGTAGAGGACGGCTCAGGGATTAGATATTGATCAATAAAGAAACTAGAATCTAAGCCCTATATTGATGCAGGAGTCTCTTATGTCCGGCATAACTGCTATAATCGCTCACTTTGTAGAGTTTCTCCTGTCGAAAATTTTCCCTCCCACAGATCCAATCATATTCTGCAACTTCAAGTGTTTCTTCCATACAGGAAATTATGTCATTTCCAAAGATTAAAATTTTAATGTTCTGCAATTTGCTATGACAAAACTAGCCAAATCTCTTTTCTCGCCAGGATTGCCTACTCGCGTAACAGCAAACCTCGAATTTTTCGAACGTATTGCTTATATATTTCGATATATCAAATGGCGGCAAAAATTTTTAAACTACGAGTCGAACGAATTGAATTTTATTATCCGCATCAACGTGGCGTTACGATCTTTTTTTTCGCGAACGAAGTGAATTATTCTTCGCGGTGTGTATTTTCGTTTGTACATCCAGTGGTATCGCCAAGCAACTTCGTTCCGGCTCGGAACCACGTTGCCGCTCGGTACTTTCGCACTTCGTTTTGCTACAATTGTTCGTCAATCTTTGCCTGTGTCGCGAGCGATCACTGGTCCTTACGCGAACCGACAATGTGGCACTTGGCGAACAGTCCGTCGTCCAATGATTTCCGCATCGATCGTTCGACGAAACAACCACATTGGACGGCGTACCACTGAACATCCATGGTTCGACTAACCAATTGTAAAAGGACTCGCGAATCTCGTCTTCCGTAATGTCTAAGTAATCGGCACGAATCGTTCGGCGATCTTTCCTCGGACACTCGGCTATACCGTCAGCTGCTAGAATACGCTTCTTGTAATCGTAATCGCGCTCGCGTTTCAATGCACGTGCCACTTCGTCCATTATTTGGGAAGCGTAAACTGCACTTGGCACGGAATGCGTCTTAAAGTTAATGGAATTGAAACTTTTTGAACGTTGCATACAGGGCTGCGTCGTTGCTGAAGTGCACTGCCTACGTCTCGAGGAGGATCGCGGATTTACGCGGCTCGTTGATTGTAAGCTCGATAGAAATGTTTTGGCACACGACAACGGTGGACAGCCATTTTGTTGTGGCGATTTACGTAAATTCGATATTTTTGTTGTAGAAAGTTCGTGATTTTCCGGGTTAACGTACCCTTGACCCTTCTTGTAGTGCATCGCCAATTGAAACTGGGCTATCTTCTTCTCTAACCGAGTACGTTGCTCCTGTGCGCGCTCCTGCTGAATTTCCATTTGCTCGACTAATTGCTCCAGTCGCGTTATCTGGACCTGTTTCGCCTCGAGGACGGAATACAATTGCTGAACGTTTTCTGTTTTCTCGGCTGTCCGTAGGTCTACCTAGAAGAATTTCGAATGATATGGTCGAGCGGTTCTGACTTTTGTATGGTAGAGAAATTACGTGCCTAGCAATCTGGTTAAGGGACAACACCACTGTGACGGCTTCAAAAAATCGATTTTTTGAAAACCATCTAGAAAAATCTAAAATACATTTAAGATTAAGATGCCGTTGGACCCAGGTCGAAAAAATAATTATTTTCGGAGATATTAAATATTTTGTGGAGCGGTGCAGCGCTCCGTGACGCTCGGGGTCCCGCGCAGCTACGCGCCTCAGGGTCGCCAGGTATACCGGGCCTTTCTCAGATCCTGCGGGTGTTTCCCAGGTATTCTTTTGTCTCCCTTCACAAAAACCGGCTATTGTTATAAATATAGTTTCGAAAAAAAGCCATAGGTGGCGATAATTGAAAAATTTTCAAGTCGTCAATCGTCAATCGTCGATATTGCAGCTGATATCGCGGTATTATTATTCAATGATGGCCTGAGAAGCCTCATGAAAGTTTTGGAGACGTTGGGGATAACTATCGGCCCAAATTGTTTCAATTTTTGCGTTGAAACCGACGCAGCGCGGATCGAGCTGGCGGAGCGCTCGCTCACAGACGCTGCAAAAGAGGCAAGAAGAGCCTCTACAAATTCGAGAAAAGATGCTAGGGGCAATGATTTGCTTCTTATAGGCCAGCTATATGGTGCCGGCATCGCTGATTAAAGGTAAAAAATTTTTTTTCCAATTTATCGCATAAATTAACAAGCCTAAAACTTTGAACGCGTTTTTCTCAAAACCACTTTTTTGAATGCGGCACGCAGCAGAACTCGAGCAATTTTTATCCGATCGACTTCAAATTTGGACTGCATGAATAAATCTAGAGTATCTAAAGAAGTACATAGGATTTTTTCGATATCTCAATAATAAAAAAAAGTTATAGCCTATTTTCGACGAGAAATTTTACTCGAAAATCGTCCTTTAATTTCAAAAGCGTGCCTATTTTTTAAAAATCAATATTTTTTCAAATCCCTATGTACTTCTCTTCAAAATATCATATTATTAACGAAAACACTCGGTATTTTTTTTCAGATCGACTTTGAAGAGAGTTCTGCTGCGTGCCGCGAACCACTGCAGAGGCAACAGTACCTGATGCGGGAGCTTCCCCAGCGTCACCATGGGGCGTGAAAAATTTGAAATTTTTTTTTATGTATCTTCAATAAACAACGAACAAAACAAAAAATTTTTTTTCGAATATCTCTTTTTTTTCCCACAAAAAAAAATTCTTGAAAAATGGCAAAAAAACAAGGGGTCACAGTGGTGTTGTCCCTTAAGCAGGTTGGAGTGTGGGCCACAATCTAAGAGTAAGGGGGTCGTCTAGTGTGTCAGATCAAAAGAAGAGAAAACGGCCTTGCATGACTTCTTTGAAGAAGAGGAAGGTGTACTCTATGGTCCAGGCATAGCAGATTGATGGTGAGACCATTTTTTTTATTATGAATCGTATACAACAACTTTCAAACGCGTTTTTCTCAAAACACGATTTTTTCAAACTGCTGCCATGATATCTCAACAACTATTTGATTGATTCTGCTCAAATTTATACAGCATCTTCAGTACATATCTAACTACAAGTTGAACTAAAATAATTGAGATTGCTCCGTTAGTTTTCGTTTTATCAGCTATATAGACCCCAAAAAAATACGAAAAATTGAATTTTTTTTCTAAAGCGTAAAAAAAATTATTTTGTGGAATTCTAATTTTATTTTAGTTCCATGTAGAGCCTCAAGTCTCACGATTAAAATGGCGTTTGGTTTTTTTTTGATTTCAGATAAGCAGAACGGCCGGAATCATGGCAGCAGTGGAGCACATTTTTATATGTGTTCCTGTTGGGCGGTGTATCTCCGACTATGTTCTATATAATGACTTCAAAAATTCACAAAGCTTGTTTAAATGTTAATAAAAATGATATTCAATTTATAAATTATTTTATTTTAATGGTTTGTAAAAAAAAAATTCCCCAAAAAAGCATTTAAAAAACGGCCTTCACACTAGACGACCCCGTTAAGGGGTTACGTGGGTTTCGAAGCCAAAAAAAGCATATTTTCTCTATTAAAAAATATATAATATATAAATTATGTTATTCAAAATTGAGCACATAAAAAAGCAACGTTTTAAGAATGTTCAAAAAAATGTTCGTCCAAAAATTTGGGATATTCAGCCGGTGGGACCTGGTTTCCGGAGACCCCTAAAAAAGTGCCCTAGCGGTGGTCAGGATAACTCATGATCACTTTATCTGAAATTGAAAAACTAATTTTTTTCTGTCAGTATATAAGTATAGCTCGGAATTGAACGAAGGATTTTTTAAAAAATTGAAATTTGCATTTTTGACAGAGTTGTATGCAAAATAGTTCAAATTCTGGTACAATTTACACTACGTATAGCCTTGTAAAATTAGTCGTAGTCGAAAAAAATCTTCTTTCAATCACTGGTCAATGCTATTTTGAAGTGTGCAAAATTTGAATAAGATCGGTGGATTAGTTTCTGAGAAATCGCGTCCATCGACTTCAAAAATAGTGTTTTGAGAAAAATGCGATATATCTGCGTCGCTCCCGGTTGGTTTTTCCCAACGGGGGGAATTCCCACAGGCTCTCTCCCCGAGACTTTTACTCTGATTGACTTGAAACTTTGGGAGCATATTTTAGACATATTGTACTATTAGACAATAAAATACAAAAATGGATTTTTTGAAATTTTCAAACCCACGTATGCCCTTAAAACCAAAATCATATGGTACTGTACTGTGTTACTAAAATTCGTAAAGATTATACTGAGCCTTTACGAATTTTTTGAAATTTCTTCATCCCAAAACACCGGAGATAAAAAATAGTTTGATGTATGTAATTTCACGTGCGTTAGACGTTCACATTTTGGGTGATGTAATTTTTTTTAGCACCTCAGCACCAAAATAAACCATTTCTAACAACGGATTATCGCAAACCAAACTTTTGTAAACGTTTAGAAAAAAAACCTGTCTTGCCCATCGTAAACCATATATATATTCAATATTGAACTATCAAGGGTTGATGGAAGATCACGAATCTTGGCTGGCAAATGAAGAGCATTGCTGCTAACCTTAATATCCGCGAAGTTGCCGTATTTCGGTAATTAATGGTATTAATAAATAATCGCGCGACATAAATATAACTACGCATAATTCTAAATTATTCAAAATTTCATTCTGAGTTGATAATCTTATACTTTTCCAATTTGGTAATAACACAAAAGTATTTATGTACATAATAAAAATATTAAAATGCTTCATTTTGCTCTTTAATTATATATTTTATGAAAAATTAGCATCTACAGAATAAATCGATACGCTGTACACATTTTTTTGAGCTTTACTGACAAAAAAAACTCATAAATCGTCATTTAACTCAACTGTAGTTCTGCAACCTCCTTAAGGCCTTAGGCCACAATAACGGGTATAAAATCATGTGCGAATTTAACACCTTTTTTCGTATGAAAAAGTGATCCACTCATGAAATTAATTACACATCTATTTAGTATGAATATCAAGCTGTTAGAAGAAATAATTATTTTTCGATGTACAAAATGGCCGACTACTTATATTTTCTTTTGTTATCTTTTTTTTTGGCGCTCCGCGGCATGACATTTAGCATCCACAATTTTTTACTTCGAACAAAAACGAAAATTCTCGTCAATCTACATTAGAATAACTGGAGAAGTACGTACGGAATTTAAAAAATGTTGTTTTATTCAAAAGTTGTAGGTATTTGAACTTAAGAAATGAATTTTCGGTGAAAAATTTCGTTATAAATGGTTATAAACTGCTCGCAAAATGAAAATTTTTCGATTAATCAGAAATTCCATATGTACTTCTTTGCGAAATGGAATTAGGAACATAACTTTTAAATTTGAAGTAAATCGAGTGAAAATTGTTGAAGTTATTTGTCACGCCAATTGGAAAAAGCTGTTTCGAGAAGTTTCGAGTAGTCGGCCATTTTGTATATCGAAAAAGAATATATATATATATATACAGGGTGTCCCAGAAGTCAACGTTAAGCCGAAACGGGGTGACAGGATTGATTGTAACCATCATGAGAAAAATCCGAAAAAAAATCTATCCCATGCAGTTTGAAAATTATGGGCATTTAAGAAAAACCTAGAAATTTGGTCAAACTGTAACCATTTTTTGGTTATTGTGAAACAAACCCAAACAAACCCAAGTTTCCTAGAAATAAGGCTATTTGTTAAACTATGAATTCAAAATTTTCAAAATTTGTCTACTTTGAAAGGCCCTGCTTTATTTTTTTTCTGCTTTATTTTTTTTCTCCTTTAATTTTTTTTCTGATTTTTCTCATGATGGTTACAATCAATCCTGTCACCCCGTTTCGGCTTAACGTTGAGTTCTGGGACACCCTGTATATATATATATATTCTTTTTCGATATACAAAATGGCCCCTGTATATGGCACCCTGTATATATTTTATAACAGTTTGCTATTTATACTAAATAGATGTGTAATTAATTTTATGACTTTTATTTTTTTATGAAAAAAAAATTGTTAAATTCACACATGATTTTATACCCGTTACTGTGGCCTAAGGCCTTAAGCAATGTTTGTTAAGGGTTATTACGGTTAGGCGAATGAAGTACTATTCCGGTCAAATTGAGCCAGTATGTCAAAGCCGTGGCCAAATATAAGTGTATCAACGAAGGGTTAAACATGAACATAATCACAAACGCCTTTCATAATTCCTACAAACTATCTTAATTAAAAATTTGTATTTTGATCATTATCGTTGATTATTATTATTCATTATGTTATCGTTGTCTTATCCTACACTGCTTGCGTTATGACGTATGTTGAACGGCATTTTACGACAATAGTAAAGGGAACGTAACTTGATGCATGCAGAACGGTACCTGTTGTCTGTCTCGTTGATTGTGTGCCTTCTTCGCTCCCGGAATCTCCCCGTTGTTGACCTCATCCCGATTGATTGCCGCATCCCGAACTTTCATCATGTTTCTGCGTTCTTTTATAACGCGATCCTGTTCTTCGATTTCTAGCTGCTTTTGATTTAGTGCTATTTCAAGTTCTTCATTGCGACGTGTGAGCTCATTGATGCTGAAGCGTAAATCATCGGTCTCGGACAATCGTCGTTGAAGCTCCTCTTTTTTTTCTGAGCTATGTGAATGCATCGGAAGAAAAGTAACGAGAGCAATCGAGGGAGAAAATTATCATCGCAAAGATTTAGCCATCACTGGATCAGTCATATTTCATCTGTCATCCCGGGAAAAAATGGACATATATAAACATAACTCATTCATGTATGATCTTGTCATAAATGATCATGAACGAAATTTGTCTCTATATAATCATATATAGTAATATATAGTCATATATGATCACAAGTAATCATATAGAGGCAAATTTCGTTCATGATCATTTATGACAAGATCATACACCATTATTTATGTTCATATATGTCGATTTCTTCCCGGGTATACATATACAAATGTACAAATACTTTTTTTATAATACAAGTGTAAAATATGATTATATGAAGAAGCACAATATGTATTGACCTTCTGTGATATTATGCTGGTAAATAATACCGAAAAAAATATTTATAATTTGTATATATATTAATAATTATTTAAATCACCATTTTAGTACGTTTATAATAAAACAATAAAATATTACCAGCATCACATGCTGCTTTTGCTGCTTATGGACAGTATTATATGAAAAATGCCACGCAGTATACATGATCCTACATGACATGAAAATAGTCTGTAGTGGTATTATATATGAAGTAATATTCATGGTCATATGTTTTCGTTATCATATACTTTTTAATATGTTTGTTGCGGATAATTACGATTACATATACGATTATATATGACACCAAAATAGTTTGTACATCATATATGAGTTCATATATACAACCATATGTTCATATACGAGTTCGGAGTACCAACTTTTGAACATATATGATCATATATGGGCATATATGGTCCACACCTAGAAAAAATCGATACTTTACATGGTGATATATCTACATATATGATCATTCATGATGTCATGTTAAGGTATATATAATTGTATATAATGTTATATATGAGTATAAATAATTATATATGTTTATATATGTCCATTTTTTCCCGGGATATATAATTATGTTGAAGAAATGTGTTTGCGTTTTGTTCCTAATCCAGACCGTCTTCACAACTTTATTCATATAAGACGTGTTATTACTACAGGCAGCTTTATTGAATAAAGTGCATAAGAGGATTTAGAAGATGTAACGGAGAATACTTGAAAAAAACCGCGATTCTTCCATAGCCGAAGTTATATCTAGAAGAGTTGTTCTGTACATTTCTTTGGACGACTTCGGGTACTCTATTTAAAAATCGTATAGTCTTTTGTGATTTTGTGAATTATTTTATATTCACACAGGTACATTCGTAACGGTTGCAATTCTAAAATTCAGACGGTGAAGGTACCAGGTAATAACTTGCATCTGATGACACATTTGATTTTTGTGTAGTGCATTCACTACACAAAAATGGAATGTGATATCAGATGCACGAGCAAATGGATGAAAGCCATGAATTGGCCATTTCGTGTAAAATTAGCCCCCCCAGCTTAAAATGCTCTTTTCCAAACTATGAACGTATTGAACTCGTACCGTGAAGGTCGCTTTAGTCGTGTAATTTATATATATATCATATCAATGAAGCGAAGAATCATATATATGAGGTATTCCAGCTGAACTCAACCACTTTTGCATCTTATATTTTTTAATTTGGCTCAATTTTTTTTCTGTTGTTGTACCTATTCAAAGAACTTCACTTGATTTTTTTAGAATTTTTTCACCCATACATTTACGAGATATGATTTTTTTTCGAAATTCGAAAAAAATCGATGTCTTTTATTTCAAATGTCCATAACTTTGCGAAAAATGGACCAAATGAAGTTTTTTTTTTTTCAAAATGTTTGTTTTTGAGTGTACTTTTGGATAAAAAATATTAAAAATTTGACGATATTCGTCTTCTATATCGTTTTACCGCTTAAAGCAAAAAATTGTTGATTTCTAAAGGTCGGACACTTTTAATTTTTTTCAAAAAATTTGCTAAGAATCTGTGACTATTTTGACTATTTTTAACGCTAGGCTGATCTTGGGCAGACTTTTCCTTATATTTTTTTCATAATTTAAAATCATTTTTTTTTCATCACAAACAAAAAAACGTTTTTTTTTCTCAAAAGGTAGGGCACGTTCAATTTGTTTCAAAACATTTGCTAGGAAACTTTAACTATATTAACTATTTTTAAGACTAGTTTCATCGTGGGGATATTTTCCCTTCTATTTTATTCATAATTAAAAATAATCTTTTTTGACGATATTTTTTTGAGACAAATTGGACAGTTTTGTAAAACTGGATTGTCCTTCAATGAATTTTTTAATTGCTTCATGAAACTCGCTTGCTCTTTAGCGATATACGCGTGTAGTAGGAGAGATTTTAAATTAGAGCAAAATTCGTCGATGAAATCGTAGGAAGATTTTTAAATCGTTTCAAGAGTCGTCCATGGTTTCGATATCCAATTTTTGTAAGTTATGGTCTCAATTTCGTTTTCATCGAAAATCTCTTTCAAAATATCTCTCAACTTGTCGGTTCCTGGACAAGCGCTATATCTGTCGAGATAGCACTGAGATGAGGGACGTTCGCAGGTTATTAAACGCATACAATCAATGTAATGGTTTAAAGGCTTCGCTGAATCTTTTGTCAGTAACTTAAAATCAGCACCTGAGGCAGAAAAAATATCTTACCGTTGCGATCAAAACTATTTAAGAAATACCAATTCCATGAACAATTACCGAGCATCATTAATTTGATATTTTGATGAAATATGCAAACGCAAATGGTTTGCGTCCCACTTGATCCGGCTAAAACGCAGTTTTTTGGACGGAGTGAAGCAAAAGTCGAAAATCCTACTTTTGCGCCAGGTTTTTTGAAACAAATTGAACGTGCCCTACCTTTTGAAAAAAAAAACGTTTTTTTTGTTTGTGATGAAAAAAAATGATTTTAAATTATGAAAAAAATATAAGGAAAAGTCTGCCCAAGATCAGCCTAGCGTTAAAAATAGTTAAAAGACTCACAGTTTCTTAGCAAATTTTTTGAAAAAAGTTAAAAGTGTCCGACCTTTAGAAATCAACAATTTTTTGCTTTAAGCGGTAAAACGATATAGAAGACGAATATCGTCAAATTTTTAATATTTTTTATCAAAAAGTACACTCAAAAACAAACATTTTGAAAAAAAAAAACTTCATTTGGTCCATTTTTTCGCAAAGTTATGGACATTTGAAATAAAAGACATCGATTTTTTTCGAATTTCGAAAAAAAATCATATCTCGTAAATGTATTGGTGAAAAAAGTCGAAAAAAATCAAGTGAAGTTCTTTGAATAGGTAGAACAACAGAAAAAAATTTGAGCCAAATCAAAAAATGTAAGATGCAAAAGTGGTTGAGTTCAGCTGGAATACCTCATATATAGTTGGAAATTTGCAAGATTTCGTAAGGTCAAACGCTTCATTGATTTTCTCTAGCCCTTCAATTGATTTGTCTTCAAACGTGAACCTTTGTGACTAAAACCGTGTTCGAGTTACAGTAATGACCTACATATCGAAGTATGTTCCAATTATAGATCATGCGTCAAACTTCTGTACACCAAAACAATTCTTTCGGAGATGCTTAAAATGTGCTCCTCATGGTTGTAAAACGTCCTCGCATACAAAGATTTTTACTTTCGACACATTTGGAAAATCGTTACTGCTTTTTGCTCAATACATTTGAAACAAAAACTATTAAGAACGTAAAAAAAATGCAATCGACAATTTTTAAATATATGCCACGAACAGAATAAACTTGTCAGTCTACTCACGCAACTTTGGAATTTAACCGAAGCTCATGAATCGTTTTGGTTAACGACTCTATGATTTTATCGTGCGATTTGCTTTCGTCGTTGGATCCCTAAAGACGACAAAATGAAAAACGCATTAATTTATAACATCACGTGTTATAGTAGATGGTATGTTGGTACATATGAAATCTGCAATGAACCAACAAGATCTTTTCCACTGTTGAGCAAGGCAGGATTGATCGCTTCTATTATTTCTCGCTTTTGGCGTTGGAGCGTCGTTACTCTTTCAATGCATCCGGCTAATCTTTCATCCAACGCCACATTGCAAACTTCCTTTTCTTTCGATAGTTCGTTTTGCCTGTTAATAAATATCATATATTTTTATTTTTTGTCAGCTCACAGCTAACGTTGTGTGATCGTGTTTTTATCCTTTGAACGTGATTTCATTTTGGAAAGCCCCATTGAAAAACATGTTTGGCATGCTGTGTGTGGCTATGTCTGCATATGCGATTATTAGCTTTATATCCACCATTCCAACAAAAACTAGCACAGCTCTGCAAGTTCCCAGATATATAAAGTAGTACATTCCATTTACGGCCTGGTTATCTATAACAAAGCTTCTATTTTGTTACAATTTGACATAAAACACCACTAAAGCGTATTGCCCAATTTCGTGAAATCGAATCTTTCATATCGTATCTCTTCATTTTGGGTTCTTCGACAAAATAGGATTCCTCTAATTTATGAAAATTTCACACGATTCGATTTGTCAAAATTTGAAATATTGAAAAAACTGTAGATGTTTGAAATTTGCACATTTTACTGAACGATAGTTAATTAGTGTACGAACTGTACGCATGGGAGGAAACGTTACAACCTCAATTGACGCTCTTTCGAGAGTTCTAGATTTACTGCAGCCAGTTGATCAGACATTTGGTTCATCCTATTCATTGTCTCATTTTCTTTCGAAATAATATCCTTCTTGAGCTCGATCAACCTGTCAATACAAAGTCTTATAAATAGAAACTCGTGCAAAAATGCATGTCGCGTCCGCTTAGATCATTCAAACGTGACACTGCTGGTATGATTGGCGCTGAGTTTTCCAAAAAATCGATATAGAATAGGATTTTATTCAACCAAGCTCTTATTAATCGTATATGCTATGTTCGATTATTCAAAACCGAGTTAGTCTCCATCATGATTCATTGTTTTCGAAGTAGAACTTAGTCAATCGCGTCCAGTAGAAAATAACCTATTCGGAAAAACCTCCTTTTCGATAGAAAAAGGTCTCTTTTTATCCATTGAAACAAAATCTTTTTAGAAATTCGAAATAGTAAATATCTTTTTACAACCAAAACGTTTTTTTATACATATAGTTCGAAATTACTTTGTTTTTAAGGTCTTAGGCCACTCTAGAGGCCGAAAAAATAGGCTTTTTGGGGATTTTTTTTTCAGGAAAACAACAAAATAAATCGAGATTACAAAAAACGGTGTTTATCATACATATCAGTCACTGTATACAATAATTTTCTTGAAGCGATTCAATTCAAAATGGCGGCTGTGCAGCGTTTATCTGAAAACTGCATTTTTTAAGTTGGCCGGAAACATAACTCAGACAATTTTCAACCGATTCACTTGAAGTGTTGAATATATCTTGAAAAATACATTGTCTATAGAAGTACGTAGGATTTTTTTTATATTGCATAGTTCATTTGTTATTAACGATGTTTAGGCAAATTTTTGGAAAGTGAAAAATTTGCCTAAAAAATCGTCAGATAATTGTTGATAACCAATGAACTATGCAGTATAAAAAAAATCCTACGTACTTCCATAGACAATGTATTTTTAAAGATATATTCAACATTTCAAGTGAATCGGTTGAAAATTGTCCGAGTTATGTTTCCGGCCAACTTAAAAAATGCAGTTTTTAGATAAACGCTGCACAGCCGCCATTTTGAAATTAATCGCTTCAAAAAAATTATTGTATACAGTCACTGATATGTATGATAAACACCCTTTTTTGTAATCTCGATATATTAGGTGTACAAATAAGTTTTAGGACACTTCGATTTTGTATCATAACAGCTATTCTAAATTAATTCAAAGGTCCCGCTCACTTATCATAGATGGCGCTTGATATGTAGTATCGAAACGTAAAGGAGTTATAAACATAACCTATAAATTCTGTAAATTAAACATGCAGACCGATAAGCTATTTATTAGACACTGCATTCGCTATGAATTCCATCAAGGAAAAAGTGTTAGGAAAGCGTGTGAATCGATAAGTTCTGTTCTTGGAGACAACATTGTATCTAAAAGTACATGTGAGTATTGGTATAAGCGATTCAAAGAAGGTGATTTCGACGTTAGTGACCGTGAACGCACGGGGCCTCCTGTAAAGGTGGACGATCAGGAACTGCAAGCGTTGCTGGATGAAAACTCTTGTCAGACGGAGAAACAACTTTCGGAACAGCTTGGAATAACTCAACAAACTGTTTCTTATCGTTTAAAAGCAATGGGTAAGATTCGAAAAGGAACAAAGTGGGTACCACACTTTCTGACTCAAGAAAATAAAAACAGCCGTCTTAACATTTGTGTGAGTCTTTACAACAAGCAACATAGAAAGTCTTTCTTGTGGAAAATTGTGACCGGCGATGAAAAGTGGATTTATTTTGATAATCCGAAACGCAAATATCATTGGGTTGACCCCGGCGAGCCGACAACGTCCACGCCAAATCGCAATGTTCATTGTAACAAAGTCATGCTGTGCATATGGTGGGATATGAAAAGCGTACTGTATTATGAACTTCTCAAACCTGGTCAAACAGTTACTACCGATCGCTATTTTCATCAATTGATGCAAGTGAATCAAGAAATTGAGAAGAAACGTCCATTTTCTGGTAAAGGAAAACGTCCAGTAAAACTGCTCCATGACAACGCGCGGCCTTATGTGGGTAAACCGGTCAAGGATACGTTACTAGCGCTTGGATGGGAAGCTGTACCACACCCGGCGTATTCACCAGACTTAGCCCCATCCGATTATCATTTATTCCGGAAAATGCAGAACGATTTGTCTGACGTGCGATTCAAAACATTTGAAGAAGTGGAAAAATGGGTCGCTAAATTTCTCACCTCGCAAAACGAAAGTTTCTTTGCGAAAGGCATCCGCGAGTTACCTGAGAGATGGCTGAAGATCATTCAGTGCGATGGAGATTACTTCGATGAATAACTGTGTTTTACTTCTTTTTTAATAAATCTTGAATTTTTTGAAAACTGTTCTAAAACTTATTTGTACACCTAATATTTTGTAGTTTATCTGAGAAAAAAATCCCAAAAAAGCCTATTTTTCGGCCTTTAGAGTGGCCTAACCCCTTAACCAGAAGACAACACGATGCAGTCGACCTCGTTATAAAAAAAATTAATTTTCACGGTCCTCGGTCATAATTAAGCATGAGTAAAAATACTAACCGCGACTGCACGCTGTCCCGCTGTTTTTCTGCTTTTGCGAGAAGACTCTGACTATTTTTAAGGTTCTTTTCCATATCTTTCAATTGTGTGTTTGCACTCGAACTTTTCGATTTCAGTTGCATCTCGAAATTCTTCGCGTTACTCTGCAACTTTCCAATTTTCAGATCATCCTCGTTAGTTTTTGCCTCCATTCCTCGGATTTTCGTCCGTAATTTTTGCAATTCCGTGTGCAAAGTAAGTTCACTTTCCCTCAATCGACCGCATTCAACCTTTGCCGATTCTTTTTCGTTCAACGCAGCGTCCAGTTGAGAGGTCATTGTGCTAATAGTCTCTTGTTTGATGTTTTCCAGTTGGCTAATTTTTTTGCGAGATAGCTCGAGCTCGTTCCACAAAGTGGTGTATTTTTGGGTTATTTCGATCGAAATTCCGTGCAAATTTTTCGCCTCCTCGAGGCGAGCCTTTAGGAGTGCACTTTCGTTTTTAACAGTTTCGATCTGCCTGTCAATTTTCGATTTAATATCTGCTGACCCCTGTAAATTTTCGCATGCAGTGAGCGATTCAAGAAATTTCGAACGCTCGATCAGCATTTGGCTGCACATTTCGTGACAAGCTTTCGGTAGATCTTTAATCTTGGACAGTATTGCCGATTGCAGCTCACTCGCCGCCGATAAATATGGAGCAGATGCATGTTCGCCATCTCCACCAACGGAAGGCGCGTTATTTGAAAGACTCTTTGTGGGATCTTGAACCACGGTAGATGTTAAATTTATCGTCTCGATCTGGCCCGGATCTTTGGTACCACTTGTTATCATCTTTTCACGAAGTTGCAACATTTCGCTGTAAAGTTCGGCGGCATTTTTCTGTTAAAAAAAAAACGGTATGGATTGTTTCAATTTGTGTGCTAATCATCATATGTTAATGCAAATGGAAAAATTTCCAGAATTATAAATGCTTCAGGAGTTTGGAAACAAATTTAACCGCAATTTTTTAGACGAATATTCAAATCTTTATTTATGAAGATGAAATGCTTAAGGGGTAAGGCCACTGTAAATTTTTTGAAAAATCGATTTTTTTTTATTGGCTTAAAAAATAGTTTAAACCCTCTAGAATAAGAAAAAAAAGGTCCTGTGCGAAAAAAAATTTGTTGTCCTTAGGAAATGAAGGTCGCCGCCAAGCGTGTCAAAACCCAAACAAACTTTAAACGCGTTTTTCTCGAAACATGGTTTTTCAAAATGGCACGCAGCATAACTCGAACAATTTTCATTTTTTTTACTTGAAATTTTAACCAGATGTGAACATTTACATTATCTTGAGAATGTCGATCGGAATTTTCAAGAACTTTATTTATTGATTTTTTATTAACAAAAAACTTGCCGTTTTTTTCGTCAAAAATCAATTTTTTTTTTCAAACGCACGCCAAATCCACAAAAATTGATACTTTTTAAAATCCGATCGACATTCTCTAGCTATAGCCCTCTAGATTAATGGTTTTTTTTTGTTCTAGATTCAAAAGTGCACCAGTGGTGCTGCGTGCCGCGGAGCCCTGGAAGCAAAACATGTCCCGGGAAGATAGCTGTGGAACCGCCATTTTGTTTTTTTTTTACTGTAAAAAAATTTTATAATAAAGTTTAATGTATGCCCGATAACACCATTAAAAGTTTTTTTTCAAATACCTTCAATTTCGGGAGCAAAAAATTAGTGAAAAAACCTTTTTTTTTGGGCCGTTACAGTGGCCTTACCCCTTAAGGGATCATTACAGTGTAAAATTCTCAACAAAACGATTGTTTTTTTGCATTATCCGACAGTAGAGATGGTTATGAACGTGCTGTTCATTTTTTTGGGGCGAAATTCGAATAATTTCGGTCGCTACAGCCTTTCTTAGAGAAAGTGGCTCGAGCAGCGGCGTAAATGTCGTTTTTCAAAACGGTGTACACTCTAAAAGTCAGAGTTTTTAAGCTGCGTCTGAAACTTTGACACAATATTCTTCACGCTATTCTTTATCTTGCTATGGAAGCTTTTTTAAATCTTCACATTTTTTTAACGAGAAACTGTCGAAAAAATAGGCTAAATTCGATACTTTTTTGAAACCATCGCCATTTTGTCAATTTTTATTAAACAAAACCTCCATAGCAAGATAGCGGCGTTCATACTGATCAATAATCTTTTTACAAATTTTGTTTTCCTTTTTTCGAAGACATTTTTAACCGTTATGAAAAATGTAAAAAAATAAAAATAAACGTTTGAAAATTTATTTTCTGTTCTTCATGAGAGCTATAATTTGATATAAAAAAATCAGACTGATTAGCGTATTTTAACAACCAAAAAAGAATCCCGAAAATCAGCGATTTTTCGATCCATTACACTGTGATGATCCCGTAAAAATAAAATCTTCGATTATTTTTCACGGAAATATAGCGATTCAAAAAGGACGAAATCATAGCGACACTTATGATGAAGTTGTCATAATGCCCTGACTGATTTGACAGCATTTCATAACATTTTCAACATTTTTTCACACTTGTTCATGCGAAAAACTGCCATTCAGCGATGAGCGTAGACATCTCCCTATGTTAAAAACTATTTTTTTTTCTATTGTAAATTTTATAGAAACCCTGTAATGATCGATAAAAATTAGAAGGGTGCATTCGATCTAGGAGAAAGAATTTACTGTATAAATTTCAATCAAATGGTAACATTTCGTCGATTGTCCCGAAACTCATATATGTGATAAACCATTGAAAACTATTAGACACGTACTTTTTATCATCGGCGGAAAAACGGTTTTAAGGGAAGGAAACCATCCCCAAAGAAAGGCGTGGCGAGGGGTGATTTTGCAGTTTCACCCACAAGCAGTCCACCGATCTGAATGAAACAAAAACCAAAATTCTTCTGATATAAAGGGATGAAAAATCCACTATAGAACAATTGACGAAAAAATTAAATTAAGAGGTGACACGCCTTTCTTGAAGGGGTGATTCCCCCTTAAAAAACCTTTTTCCGCCGAAAAAAAAATACGTGTCTAATAGTTCTAATAATTAGTCTAATAATTTATCACATATATGTAATAATAGTGTCTAATAATTTATCACATATATGAGTTTCGACAAAATCGAAGGCGGACACTTAAGTGATGCTCTTTGTTACGTGTCATAATAACATTTTTTTCGGCTCCTCTCTTTACTCCAAACAAATCCATTATTTTCAAACTAGACTCGGCTTCTTTGGTTAAAGAAATCTTTGTATTACTTAAGGAATCATCACAGTGTAAAATGTTAAAAAAATCGATTTTTTGCATTATCCGATAGTATACACGGTTATAAACGTTCTGTCCAATTTTTAGATGGAAATTCGAATTATTTCGGTCGCCACAGCCCTTTTTAGAAAAAGTTCAGCCTTTCTTCGAACTTTAAACGCGTTTTTCTCGGAATGGTATTTTTCAAAACGGTGGCCACTCTCAAAGGAAGAGTTCTCAAGCTATCCGTTTGAAATTTTAACAGAACACTCCTCACGTAATTCCTTATGTTGCTATGGAAGTTTTTATTTAATCTTCCTATTTTTTTTTTACGAAAAACTGCCAAAAAAAGGCTAAATTGGATACTTTTGTTCAAAGCGCCGCCAATTTTTCAAATTTCACTTTAAAAAACCTCCATAGGAACATAATAGTGGCTTTCCTACAGATTAATAATCATTTTGAAATTTTTCTTTCAGTTAAAATTTGCGGCTGCAATCCTGGCCACCATGGGACACCATTTTTTTTAACGCAATTTTCCGCAAATAAACGTAATGTTAAACAACAAATAAAGAAATTAAAAAAAAATCATTTCCTATTCTTTATCGGTGCTTCAATTAGTAAAATAATAGACGATTCAATTTGTAAAAATAGCTTATCCAATCCACCTAAAAAAATCGCGATTTTTCGAGCAATCACACTGTGATGATTCCTTAACAGCGGCGAAGTCACACGCGACGAAAATTCAAAGTTTCAAAGTGAAATTCCAAATATTTTTTCTACCGCTACGTTGATCTCTATGTGCAGACCTGTTTTGCGCTCAATTCCTCTTTCAGTTTCGCGTAACGTTTCTTCCTCGTTGCAAATTGATTCTCCAAGGAGCGTTTGACTATCGTCGAACCTCCGATGCAGTTGTTCGACGATTTGTTGGTTTTAATAGTCACTGGTGAGCTCAATGCTGTCGTGAGACTTTTCGAAGCAGGAAATCGCCCGGAATTAATCGGTTGAGCTTTACCAAATGTCGTATCGTCTGTAGACGTGGCGTTCAAGTTTGGGGAATTGTCCTCGAGCTGAGCGTGCATCAAAGACGCCGGACGTATGACGGGACCGACGTTTGTCGGAATTTTGCTCTTTTGGGCGGATATAGATCGTGCACGTGGGTGAGCTGATAACCTCGTAATGCTTTCAGTTCCGCATCGTGTCATATCCCGCCTTGAAGGCTGCGATTCATTTCTCTTGGAGGCTTGGTTTATATGTTGAAGGAAAATGAATTTAATTCATCGTTAATGATATTAATTTCCAATATAAACACGTGATTCTTGCGATAAATCAAACGTTTGAATCCTAAACTGACAAATATCAGTAAACTGCAATGCTAACTAACAAAATATGTCAAAACTTGCCCATTGCTCTGCGTATCTTGTTTTGACACAAAGTTTTTTGGTTTTCGACGAATCAAAATTGCAAAGCTGCCTTTTTGGAGAGCAACATTTACATGTAGGTCGTAAAATGAGATAGTTAATGGACAAGTTTTCAATTCGCGTAAATTTTTATGTTCATTTAGCGAAAAAAAAACTATAATCATGATTGAATACTCAACGATAACTCACCCTCGATATTTTCATTCATTTCATCCTTCGCCTTTGATAACGACATTTTATGGCTAGGTCAATCATTCAATCCAATGAATAGTTTCTGAAATTTCGATAACGATCGCATCGGTTTTGTTTTTATCCTGCGACGAAGACATGGGTTTTCGTTACGATATATTTACTGCGATTTCGTCCGACAGACAGCGAGCTTCGAGTCTGGATGGTCAACCCTTCAAGCGATAAAAAAAAAACAAAATAAAAAACGCAATATCAAACAAGTGCTATCGCTCACAGCCCTAGCGGGGGTGACCGATGTCACTTCATATCCCATTATTCGTTGCAAAAATACATACAATTTGACGCCTCGAGATTTTCGTAGGAATGGTTAAGGGGTTAGGCCACTCCAGAGGCCGAAAAATAGGCTTTTTGGGGATTTTTTTTCAGAAAAACTATAATTAAATCGAGATTACAAAAAAGGGTGTTTATCATATATATCAGTGACTGTATACAATAATTTTTTTGAAGCGATTAATATCAAAATGCCGGCTGTGCAGCGTTTATCTCAAAACTGGATTTTTTAAGTTGGCCGGAAACATAACTCACAAGGAACATCCCTCAGGTGACACCCTTCGATATTGTTGAAATTTGGAAATGTTATAAAACACCGAAAAGTAAGCGATACGTATTTTTTTATCGGCGGAAAAACGGTTTTAAGGAGTGAAACGAACCCTCGAAATAACGTTATCGTTTTCATCTCCAATGTATAGTGCACAAAAAAATAAACATTGTTCTAATTTGAATTTTTTTAATATCTCGTACCGTTAAAACGTTATTGACGAAAAACAAAAAACATCCCCATTTTTGAGGGTGCGTTTTCATATACCTTGAAAAATACATTGTCTATGGAAGTACGTAGGTTTTTTTTTACATTGCATAGTTCGTTTGTTATTAACATCTGACGATTTTTTATGCAAATTTTTCACTTTCCAACAATAAATCCCTAAGAAGCCTATTTTTTCGGCCTCTAGAGTGGCCTAAGGCCTTAAGTTCGTTTTATTTTTAATTGCAAATGTTTCTATGCACAATAAAATTCAAAGAAAAACGATACGTGCATTAGTTTTTGAGAAATGTTTTTAATTCATAAATCCACCTGGACAGGAAGCATTACACTTCGGTAGACACCTTTCTAACTGAATTTTTACATACTTCTATTACTATTGTTAACTATTGTTTCACCATTGATAGGGTTTGAATTTGGACGACGCAGTGAGTACAACTGGTAACAGGCAAGAATAAACTAAAATTGAAGCAAAATAGTTTAAACTAAAAACGAATTGCGAAAAATTACGAACTATAAAGCGTTTTGAATAAAACGCAGACAGTTAATGCTCTCAATAGAATAACTGGACATAAATCGATGCGAAGGATACGCAGATTAAAAAAATTCGAACTAAATTTAATTTAGTCGAGATATTTTAAATGAAAAAAAAAATGAATCGAAACAAACGAAGGCCATAAAAAGCGTGGCGGGCTGCCCTTGTTCGGATTTGGTTTATATTAGGAGCATCTTATTGTTACGCGGCAAGATACTGCAAAGTTTAAAAAAAAATTACAAAAGTTACACACCAATTTTGAAAAATCGATTGTTCGCCAATTTACCCTCCGAATTCCGAGGCTGAGCTATGTGTTATACAAGATGCTGAGTTGGTATTGAATTAAAAATATCACTGTTATTTTCTACAAATTTCTTCAATTGTTTTCTTACGCCTTCGAATTTTTCTTGAATATACCTACAGTGGGTAAAAAAGTATTTGTACATCTCACACGAAACTGTTTTTAATTTGGCCTTATTTTTTGCTCGTGTTTTCCCAAGATTTTTGTAAACAAACACCATGTATATTTAGGATAAGCTATCGAGACAGAAACTTCATAAAGCATTTTATTTTTTTCGAAGGATAATTTGAAAAAAGACGACGTGTACAAATGCTTTTTTACCAACTGTATATATCAAGGTACCATTTACACTTTCGTACAATTTATCAAAAAAGTATTTTATATTTTCTAAACTGGGCGTATGTGTACATTACGTGCAATTGGTGTGTAGCTTTTTCGTCGTTTATGTTGATGTTTTGCAACAAATTAAAGAAAAAACTTTATGCCCTGTTCTGCAAAATCAGTATATTGTCGTTATTTTCTTCGAAACTCTGACTGACGATCTGGTTAGAATCATAAGTATAATTAAAGTGTATGGTGTTAAGTGTATGCAAAAGGTAATTATATTAAGTCTGATCTTTTTTTAAATCCCGTCTAATGCAAATCCTTTAAAATATTCTATTACACTTGATAAGAGCATTCCATACCACGGTCTTACATACAGGTCTGGAAATGAAGCCAGATTTCAATGGAGTCGCGAGGCACCGTTACGAGCTTCACTTTTCATTCCGCTCGCCGCCACCGCCGTCGCTACTATCGGCGAGTACCTCCCACTCACGGTCTTCTGTGATCTCTCCCTTCGCCCCTTGCCATGTCTTCGACCATGCCCCGTGCCATTTATTACTCCATTTTTTATTACAACGTTCTCGATAACCTCTGTTTACCTCAACGAGCATTTGTAGTTTGAAAAATATTCATAAAGCTGGCGAAGGTGGACCGCTGTTTCAGGGCTTTCTAAACTGACGAACCAATAAAGGTATTTGTATATTCAACATTCCATGTGTTGCGTATTTTTTTACTTTCGTTATCGAAAGAAACTGAATAAAATTCGAATAAAAATCCATTTCACTCGAAAAAGGTAAGTATTTTTATTTATTTTTAAAATTTTTATATTGGTCTTCCAGCCATACAGGATCTTCCCCTTTTTACAAGCTCCACTTCTATTCTCTTCCATAATCCCCCGTCCTTATTCCACAATTCTTTCTCATCTATCTCTATTGCCCCTTCGCCCCCCCCCCCCCCCCCGCGAAAAAGGTAATGTGCATTTCGGATCATCGAGAAGAGTGAGAGAGACGGACGGAAGCTGTTCTGCCCTTGTCGCACACGTCCACGCCGATAGCAATGCCACGTAGTGGCGAAAATTGGAAACAAACGTGGGTTCGTTAACGGTGCCTACCCCCACCACGGTCGTTTCCAGACCTGTATGTAAGACCGTGTTCCATACTAAAAGAAGGTTTGGCTCCCAATTTATCTGTCTTCATTCCAGATTCTGGCTGGATTATAAATCTCGTGATCTTGAACTATTACAATATCGTACTTGCGAGAGATCCAATTTTTTAATTAGAAAAACTCTGCGTTCCCTTTATCCTGTCGATTATTTGAATAAACCATTTACGGCAGCTATTGAAACAAAAACTGCAAGTTGTGCTCGGGGAGAGATAGTTTTTATTCTAAGAATACCGTTAATCCCAACAGAATATCCGTTCGAGTTCAAGAGAATACAGTTCCCTCTTAAGGGGCTATACCAGTGTGAACGCTGAAAATTTGGGTGATTTTCGGGATTTTTTTGGAAGAAAAGTACTCAATTAAATGTCTCGGAAAATTAAGAATATATTTGGTTATATTTGACCTATATTATATAATTTTTCATAGAAAAATATTGAGATCCAAGCGACTTATGCGCTGCCTTCTGGGGCGCAAAAAAAGTTCTTCCACTGCTGACATGATTCCGGCCGATTGAGTAGCTGAAACCGAAAAAGGAAAAAAATCGTTAAGCTGGAAGGTATTTCTTGTACAATGACCTGGGATTTTCGATAAATATCAAAATCTAACAAAATGGCGTAGTTATGAAAAGTCTCTTTTCTTGCCTATAAAATGGTCGTTTTTTTCAATCCCAAATTGTCAATTTTCATCTAATCAAAAATATCCTACGTCATTGTAGAGTAAATACATTGAAGAGTAGTCAGGTCAAATTTCAAGTCAATCGGATCATTGCTCTTTGTTACGTCAGCAAATTTGAAAAAGATAAAATGATAGAGATACGACCTTGACATTTTTACTGGATATTCTTGAAAGTATAAACTATCGAAACAGACAAAACAAAATCGATTTTTTTAAAGTGTCACACTGCTATAGCCCCTTAAGGTGTGCTTTGCCATGACTATTAATAAATCTCAAGAACAGTCACTTAAAATAGCCGGCAACGACTTGAGAGAAGAGTATTTCTTACATGAACAGTTCTATGTCGCATTTTTCAGAGTGAGCTCTGCCGGTAGCTTGGTGATTTCACATGTGCATAAAATAATTTTATTTTATGCCTTGCAACCTAACCAGGAAAGATTGCGATGTCGATTTCTTCGATTTCGATGAAATTTGGTATGCTCATAGAATGGGTGAAAATACACGAGACGTATTTTTTTATATCTGCGGAACCCGATTTTTAAGGGTTGAAACGCACCCTCGAAAATTGGGTTGTTTTTTCGTTTGTCGTCGATAACGTTTTAACGGTACGAGATATGAAAAAAAAATTTAATTGCAACAATGTTTATTTTTTCGTGTACTATACATTGGAGATGAGAACGATAACTTTATCGACGAAAAACAAAAAATACCCCTATTTTCGAAGGTGCGTTTGACCCCTTAAAAATCGGGTTCCGCAGATATAAAAAAATACGTGTCACCTATTTTTACCCATTCTACAAGCATGCCAAATTTCATCGAAATCGGAGAGATCGACCTCGCAAACTTTCCTTGTAAGATATTTGAACTTGACCGCGTTGATTTACATTGACTGGAATAAAAACTTGACACGTGAACATGACCTGTAAAACGAATTTAAACGTAGCGCATTTGGGACCATAATTTCGTCATCGACTATAAATTTGCAAATGATTTATTCTCGAACGAATTTGACGTATTTCACGCGTACGTAAGACCACGTGCGCATATCATCTCAGAATATTGAATAACCGATAGTTTTTCATTAATTGCTCGCTCGTTCGGATTCATCTGCGCGGACACTATTGAGAAGCGCATAAAAGCTCTTTAAGAGCACTAAATAGAAATCGCTGACGATCTCTTGAGCGGCGGAAGAAAACTAGCCTCGTCGGAATTCTCACGCGACAAAATAAAGTCCCTCTTCGGCATGTACCGCGAGTTCTCGTCAACGCCGGATGGGTCTGGTAAAAAAATAGTGTAAGAACAACACATATTTATACTTTTTCGATTAATTTATTCCTCGTTATTCCCGATCATCTCGATAAGCGTATCAATTATAATGAAACGTGAATAACAATGACGATTATTCATTAACATTCATGCAAAAACAAGTAATCACACTACATAATTCTCATACTTGTAAACCTGGATTGATTTTATTAACCTAATTATGTGATAATGATTACAAATATATATTCATAGAATATACATAATATTGTATGGCTTGCTTCGGTTACATATTCAGTGCAGGAATATGAGTGAAACAAATTTTTGCACGAGGGGCAACCACAGATTTAAACACACTGACCCGCTGGACCAGGAGAACGATTACCTACTAACTATACTCACGTATTTGTAGAATTTATATATATATATGTACACAACGAAAATAAATTTCCGAGTACGCGTTTAATGAACTATTTCGGGATATTTCTTTTTCTTCTTTGTCTTTGGTGGCATTGGTCCTGGCATCTTGAACAACGTGCTGAAAACACAAACAAATATCGTCATCATCCAATTTACATAATACGTATAAAATTATTGTATATATATATATATATAGATATATATCGAAAGAAAAAAATGTGAAACTCATTGAGTGTCTGTACATACTGGCATGTTGTACAAATGGGACTAAACTTGCAAAAAACTGTAAAAAAAAATACAGATTGCATTAATAATGACATTATAAATATATTGACAATGACATTAAAATTATTGAGCTTACTGGATAAACAAACGGAGCAGACATATCCAATGTCGACAAGTTCGCGGTGGCAAAAGCAAGCAGCTCTGTAATCGACTTTTACCGGAGGTGGTAGAACGAGCTTCGATCGCACTTCAGGGTCAGGTAGAAAGACCCACTGTTGGACATGCAATAGTTCAAATTTCATCTCATCGATTAAATGCGTAATGTCAGGTTTGCGAGTAGAGAGGAAAAATTTAGAAATAAACCGAAGGGAAACCGTCGAAGAATTGTGCGAGTATGGGAGAGCCTTTGAAGGCATGGTGAGGAAGGACGCACAAAGGAGAAAAAGGACGGAAGATAAATGTTAACAAAAAAGAAGGGAACGTGTAAAAGAGTATCAATGTACAGAAGCGGGAGTATCAATGTACAGACCTGTGTAAAAACCAGCAAGAATAGACTTGGAAATAAAGAACCATACTATATAGCTCTATAAAATAAATTATATTATTCTAATGAAATTTTGCAATTATCCACAGAGATAAAAAATATTGCATTATCCAAAGCGATCGAAAACTTGCGTATGTGAAGTGTATGTGAATTTCGGTGTGGCGGTCAACGTGTTAACAGTGGGAGTTTTGCAACAATCGTTTTTTCGTGCTTTTTGTTCAGATACGTGCAAATTTTTTTTATAAAATCTAAATTGTCGCATTATATTTTCAACGACGCGCACGAGGATTCGTACTTTTAATATCCAAAAAACTCTAGTATCCCGAAGATAATCTATATACATAAAAAGCAAAGTGCTGACTGACTGACTCATCATTACCTAGTCTAAACCGGTAAATGTCGAAATGTGTAATTTGGAAAGCATGTTCATTTTATTATGTAGGCACCATTTAAGAAGGGATTTTTCGAAATTCAACTTTGAAGAGGAGAAAAGTTGAATTCCAAGTTTCTATGGAAATTTTTAAAAATCTCGTCGGATTCAGTCGAAATTTGGGATTCGTGCGTTTTGACACAATTAATGAAACGCGTATTCCAGCGTTTTTAGACATTCAAGCCCTAAGGGAGAAAAGGGTGGAAAAGTTTCTATGGAAAATAAAAAAAAACTGGTTAGAAGATTGACTTGAAACTTCGTATTAACGTTCTTCAACACAATTAATAAAATACGTATTCGAGTGTTTTTTAAACTTCAACCCCTAAACGAAAGGGAGTGGCGAAGTTTGTACAAAAAATTAAAGAAATCGGGTCAAATTTACTTGAAACTGTATAATGCACCTAGACACAATTAATCAAATGTCAGCGTTTTTGGAAATTCAATCCATAATGCGAAAAGGGGGTCGCAAAGTTTGTACAGTAAAATAAATATCTGGTCAGATTCACTTGAAACTTAGTATTAAGCTAATCTTATCGCCACGCTTTAATCGGATTTTCATTTTTTTTTGAGCTTTACTACATATATTGATGATCATCTGTGTAAAATGCAGTGTCCGGTATCGACCTAATTACAGCGATAAAAAAAAAATTAAAAATGCGTATTTTGTGAAGGAGTCCTGAGACGACATACAAAATTGTTTTTTGAGGTTTTTGTATGTTTTGGGGGTTTGTGTTGTTTGTATGGCAGTAAATGTGTTTGTAAAATTGTTTTTTTTGTTTTGTATGTTTTTTGGGGTTTTTTGTATGTTTTGGCAGATTTGTATTGTTTGTATGGCAGATTCTTAAAAATAATCAGATTTACATAATTAACACTTGTAGTAATCCTCTTAGAAAAAATTACGCTTATTGACCTAATTTTTATGTAATATCAAGTTTAATTTGAACTCCCTGTATTGGATTTATTACCACTTCCTACGATAAAGAGACGTTATAGGAAAGCAACAGCTGATTGTAGTCCTAAGCTCATCTCACTCATTCGAATTTCCACACAATTTTCATTTTTAACCGACATATTTCGCCGACACAAATTGTCCACGCTTTTTACCAGTCGTGGCCCGAATACAATGTTTTATATTTCCCGCACTTGACATTGTTTTGATAGATCAACGTTCAAAAGCATGGAGGTTACAACTCGCCTGGTTGAGTAAAAAGAGACGGAGATAGAACTAATGTTGCCAAATATCAAACCTAGAAATACTCCGCGGATCGTTGAAATAACTATTCTTCATTTTTCTAATTAAATGTGAACATCCATTGAACAGTTTGCACATGAAAAATGTTAGCTATTACAAATTACTTTTTTTTTGCATATGTCAAAAATATAATTTGTACAAGTCTCAAGTATGATCAGTGGTATGACTAGTGTGAAGAGATGGGATTGCCTTGATATTCTTCAACACAATTCTACGGTCCTTAATGTTCGTTAATGAAACATTTCAAGAGCACATTTCATTAAGGAACATTCAACACAAGACTACACGGGTGAAGCTGCGGGCGGAAAGCTAGTACGTTATATGGGAGCAAAGAAGAACCCAAACAAACCCAAACATTACCAGCAGATATTGTAACAGGCCAGCAGGCGTTGGGACTTTGAGATAATTGCCACCCGTGATGTCACAAGCCTGCTGCAAAAGGGTCATTTCCTGATCCAAACTGCAAACATCCAGGATAACACCCTAAAAATAAAGATTTGGTCTATTTCAACACTGCTTGGAACAATCATATTTTGTCCAGTGTTTGCTTATAACATGTGAATCCTCCACTGACCATTTTTTGTGCTGTGAAGAATATGTTCATGTAATTCATATACTGGGTAACCGAATCATTACCACCTGTAATGATCAGAATTCTTGAATAGATTTTCTCGCCGCTGAGTTTTTCCCTCTCCAGACGAGCTATATAGCACAACGCCATTGTGAGAGCGCCAGAGATTAGGCTCCCGCTGTTGGTCGGTTTATTGCTCAAAATATCTCCGATGTCCTGTTGCAACTTTTTTCTGACGTTACTCTCGACGAGTGTAAATTTCTCGTACTGTCCATCCATCTGTCTGACTTCGTCAGGCTTTTTATCCGGATACAAAAACTTTGCTCCGTTGCTGTGACACACCAGCAGTGCCAGGTCGTTGGTGGACGTTTGCATGAGATGAGCATTGGCAAACACAATGACGGAGTCGAGACAATGTGTCAATACTCTTGCATCTTGCCTGACTATTCTCTGTGCCGGACTGACGTCGAGAACTATTATTAATAGACTTCTTCCGATTTCTGTCATAGCAAGTGCAAAGTAAGGTTAAGCCGACGGAGTTTAAAAATAATGCTTATGCGCGAAAAATTCTTTATATTAATCATTTGTTAAGCATCTCACCGTTACTGCCACTTATTTCCATTGTGAGATCTTGACTGTTGCCAAATTCATTCGTTTTTGCAATATTAACGAAGTTTAACGTGTGTGTAAACGCAGCTCCTATGCTCGCCGGGACAATACGTTTTCGCGAACCGAACTGCTGCTTGGCGGGATCGCAATCGTATCAGACGTCACTAGGATACCTCCATATCACGGTTGATCCCTAGCAGACAATACATGGGTCTGAAGTTAGCATCGGTGCGACACAACGAATTTGTTTTTGTTTTCTTCCAATTTTTGGATTTAAAGGTAATCCTATCGCTTTACACTAGTCATACCACTGATCATACTTGAGACTTTTACAAATGCAAAAAAAAAATTTGTAATAACTAAAATTTTCCATGTGTAAACAGTTTAATGAATGTTCTCATTTAATTGGAAAAATGAAAAAATAGTTATTCCCACGATTCGCGCAGTATTTCTAGGTTTGATATTTGGCAACATTGGTTCTATCTCCGTCTCTTTTTACTCATCCAGGCGAGTTTAACCTCCATGCTTTTCAACGTCGATCTGTCAAAACAGGAAGACTAGAGAGAGAGTCTTCCTGTGTCAAAACAATGTCAGGTGCGGGAAATATAAAGCATTGTATTCGGGCCACGACTGGTAAAAAACGGGAAAATTTGTGCGGCGAAATGTGTCAGTTAAAAATGAAATATGTGTGGAAATTCGATTGAGTGAGATGAGGTTAGAACTACAGTCAGCTGTTGCCTTGCTGTCACGTCTCTTTATCGTAGCAAGTGGTAATAAATTCAATACCGGAAGTTCAAATTAAACTTGATATTACATAAAAATTCGGTCAATAAGCGTAATTTTTTCTAAGAGCATTGGATCACCACAAGTGTTAAGTATGTAAAACTGATTATTTTTAAGAATCTGACGGATTCCCACTATTATAAACACTTTTGTAGTGACCGAAAATTGAAGTCACTACAAAAGCATGTCGTCTCGGAATTTCTTCACAAACATATGCAATTAAAATTTTTTTGTCTGTAATTAGGTCGATAACCGACCCTAAAATTTTACAAAGACGATCATAAATATATTTAGTTAAGCTAAAAAATGAAAATCCTATGGATTGAATCTCTTTATAACAGAGAAATAACCGTAGATTAAGAAAATTGTTGGTACGGTAAAATCATTCCTTTTTGTTGCCTTTGCCATTTGCCACTAGCGTTGCTTTCCCATTGGTTAGTTAAACCTCTAGTAACGACTGAAAGACGCTTTACGAAAACGCGGCTTTAGGCTCCTTACTGCTCACGATTTGCGACGAGCGATATTCAATGAGAGCTAGGGTATTCCAGAAAACCCCTAGAAGAGTGAAGCTCCCGTTGGGTGTCGCTCATCGCTCGACGCCGATCGCGTTAGTGTGCAGATACCATTATGGCCTCTGTACACTGCACGCGATGAGCGATATTCAATGGGAGCTTCACTCTCCTAGGGCGTTTCCGGAATACCTGAGCTCTCATTGGATATCGCTCGTCGCAAATCGCGCGCAGTGTGCAGAGGTCATTACTCATATATAGTGGCACCAGCTGCAGCCACGTCAGTTGAACAATTGAACTACGCTTATCATGCTAAAGTTAAGAGGGAATGATACCTCATCGCGGTCGGTATGGTAGAACAATTATAGATTTCCAAAAATCTCGAAAACGGCTCTTCAGATCCCGTCGAAACTTTGCCAAACGACGTCAAATGGATAGACAAACACCTGTCTTCCCCTCAAATTTTCTGAATTTGAGGGGAAGACAGCTGTTCATCCATCTATTTGACGTCGTTTGGCAAAGTTTCGACGGGATCTGAAAAGCCGTTTTCGAGATTTTTGGGAATCTATAATTGTTCTACCATACCGACCGCGATGAGGTATCATTCCCTCTTAACACGAGCAATACGTGTACGGTCTTACATACAGGTCTGAGAAATCCGGCGTTTTTGCATGGTGGGAAGTGTCACCGTTAGTGAAGCCAAAACATAGTTCCTCATCTATCCACTGGAAGCGCTGTCACGTAGAAGTCTTGTAGATATAGATATACGGCCCATTCAAAAAAATTATTGCACAGCTTTTCGGATCTGCGTTTGATTGGCTCACTTCTACGTAGCAGCGCTTCTGGTGGCAGAAGAGAGAACTGCCATTTTGCCTCATTACTGAGCCACTCCCAACCTTACAAGTTTCCAGACCTGTACGTAAGACCGCGGTCGTACGCTTCCGTGTAAATAATCTATCTTCTTCTCTCTCCCGCAAGATCGTGTTGTAATAATGGCGGAGTTGTTACTCGATCCTAATATTCGAGGATGGGTATTTTTGCCAATAGTAGTGATAACATTCCTCGTAGGAATAATACGGCATTTCGTTTCAATTTTACTCGCATCGCAAAAGAAAGTTGAAGTGCATCAGGTGCAAGATAGGTAAACATCAAACAAAATGTTATCCCTAGCTGTATGTTTCCGTTCACGTTCGGAGCAGAAAGCTCTTTCCTACAAGTATTTTTGTTTACATTCGCATAAATCTGTGCAGTATTTTTCTAATTTAGTTTATTAATTTTTCCGTTCCCTGATATAACTCTATATATAAAAATTCTCTAAATAAAAATTCTCTAAACAATGAATATTGGGCCATCTGATTGTTTTTAATTTCCACCTAAATTACTTTCCTTCGCTGCAGGAAAGAGGATTGCCCTACTGTCAACGAATGAATTTACCTTCATTTGTGGACATTGTCAAAAGAACTAAAATTTGCCAAGTTGATAGTGGAGTATAAGTAGTCGGACACTCTACACGATTGAAACTATTCCGTGCACACAAAATATATTTTTCTCATATTTTAAAGCCAGGTGATGATTCGCTCCAGACTTTTGCGTGAGAATGGACAGTACATTCCTAAGTCTGCATTCCTGATGAGACGGTTTTTCTTTAACAACGCGGAGACCGGTTACTTCAAAACACAGAAACGGTCACCAGTGTCGCAAAATCCTATGACCGATCCAAGCATGATGACCGATATGTTAAAAGGCAACGTGACTAACGTATTGCCTATGGTACTTATCGGCGGATGGATCAATTGGATGTTTTCTGGTTTTGTAACAAGTACGTATTTAATTTATTATGTTTAAAATTAGTTTAGTGGAGAATGTTTTTCACCAATGTAGTCATTTATATTTAACATCTGCCAAAGTACGTTCAATGCTGTGCCAGTCCATTTTAAACCTACACAAAGTTTTTAAAATGATAAAACTCATTTTTTTTAAATGTAACTACAGTAGAACTTCGATTATCCGAACCAATTGGAACCGAGACTAGTTCGGATAATCAAAACGTGGGTTTTTTGGGACGAGATCATAAACAACACCTTTTTACATCAAAACAGTACATACATACATATTGAAACTTGACATACATATTACCGTTGATATATATATATATATATATATATATATATATATATATATATATATATATATTAAACACCTGAAAAACGTCGAATGCCTTTTTAATATTTTTTTTATAAAATCGTCCATTTTTAATTGATGAACGGCTGTAACGCGTTTTTGAGCGGCTAAGTCTCGCAGCTGTTTGAGAAGTTGCGTTGGGTTGCTCATTGTTCCTCACGACGGTCGCAGCGAGAAACAATGTATCTTTCGCGCCAACGCTCGGATAATTGAGCGTTCAGATAAACTAAGTCATCGTTCGGATAATTGAGGGTTCGGATGATCGAGGTTCGGATGATCGAGGTTCGGATAATCGAGGTTCTACTGTATTTTAGTCCTAAAAATACAGCTTTGAACAAAATTTTGTTTTGATACCGAGAACAAATGAAGGTGCACGATTTGATTGGCCAGTGAGCCAAGTTTTATGAAGTTTGCTTCATTGGAATGTAACGAAAATTAGTTTTTTCAATCACTTGAATTTTTTTTGGCAAACTTGGAATGTGAAAATTGCTTAAACGTTTTTACGTACTGTAAGATAATGAAAAATGAAAAAACAATGAAAATTGTTTATAGTCGGTAGATATTCAGGACAAAAACAAAGTGTCAAGCCTGCGAAAATAATTTTACAACAACCACAGTCGTTTGCTTTCATAAAAAATGTTAAATATGATTTTCAATAATTTTTCCATAAAATGGTCACCTTAAGTGCACTGATATTTGCGACTTTTATTTGAGATATAGTTATATTTGAAAATGTCGACTTATATTAATTTTCGGAAATATTTCAGAATTCGATTAAGGTTCGTTTGGTTTCTGCATTGTCTATTGTAGCAAAATTCTTCCTGGGTTATATTTGCGAAACTGATTAAGGTGCCAGTCCAATAACGTTACAAACGTGTCCATAACAACCGATTATAATACCGGATAATGCGTTTTTTTATATGGTTGAAATTATCCGTACGGAAGCTAGTATCAGCGCTAAATTTATTATTCCCTTGATAAGCGGAAATTCACTAATATTATAGGAACTTCGTTGCCAAATATAATTATTTCGTTTTATAAAAGAACATCGTTTAGGACACAGTAAACATTGTTTAGGTTTGGGATTTATAAATGGGCCACGGTTTTTACGATTGTGTACGTTTTGTGTTAACCTGAGCTTTAAAAAAAGATTTTGCAAACTATCAAATTTACTGATTTTTCTTTCTCCGGACAAACACGTTTGGTGTTATCAACTAAAGTGGTGGAAAGTTCGTGTCAGGGCACCTAAAATAATAAGTATCATGGCAATGTAACGGAGTGGTTTTTATTGCATTCATTTTTGTTATCTTCGATGTCGCTTACCAAATCTTTAAAGCGTTTTTGTAGTTATTTTATGGAAACTGGCACCCACAGCTCTCGAAAAATTATGTGTGAAATAAAAATATATTTTACTTATGTACTAAATTGTACTTTAAAGTTAAGCCTGATGGAGACTAGCCTATTTTTTTCAGAAAATAATGTATTCTGTCCTGCACTCTATATTGGAATAAACATTAAGTTGGGAAGAAAGTCTTGCGACTCTGAAGTGCTCGGTTAAATATTTTTCCCAGCATATTATGTGCTTTTTCCGCCTAACGCCACAATAAATACCGAGATCTACTGTACACAATTACAAAAGCTGTCTGAAATTATTAAACACAAACGTCGTAAACGTCGACAAGTTCGTCTTCTTCACGACAACGCTCGGCACTACGTAGTTAAAATGACGCAAAAAACTTAGAATTAGAATGGGAAGTACTAACAAGTCCGCCTTACTCACCTGATTTAGCCCCGTCAAGTTTATTATTCATTCCTGGCTTTGAAAAACGATTTACGTGATTAACAATTTGATAATCAAATGGGCCTTCAAAATACACTTGAAGAGTTTTTCAATTCAAGACCGAAGGATTTTTGGACGGCTGGCATTCAAAGTTGACCAGAGCGTTGGGCACGAGTTGTAGATGAATGGAAGACTATATTACAAATTAATCTCATCTTAAGAAAAAGTTATGTTTATTTAGAAAAGATGCCGCTTATGACGGAAGACACTTACCAACCTAATTTTTCTTTGGATTAAATACTAAAGCACCAGGTGCACATGATGTTGAACTTTGCATCGTTGGAATCCAACGGAAATTAATTCCTTTTTAATTGCTCTATTTTTTTTCTACCGATTCTGGTGTGTGAAAGTCACCCAAATGTTTTCACGTATGCTTATTAGAGATTTATGACCTCAATTCTCAAAAGATAGGGAATTTAATGAAAGCAAAGGCTATATCTAATGACAATTTGAATAATGAATATAGCATTCACGACATTTTTCTGAAAGTTATATTTGTCCTTTATAAGGTTAAGTATTCTGGCATGGATATTTCGTTTTATCTTCGTTGAACCTAAATTTCGCGTATCAAGAAACAGAAAAACGTTTTTCATCAATGTAGCTGAGCGTTTTTAAGTTACCGCCTTTATTTCTATTTTCTACTGGTATTTTACATTTCATTTGTTCGCAATATTGTATCCCATAGCTATAGAAAGTTCGTCCCAAAATTCGTAACCCAAACAAATTGAACATGATTGAAATTATTGATACTAAATTACTGATTCTCCGTTATCAGCCAAAGTACCATTTCCTCTCACACTGAGGTTCAAGCCGATGTTGCAACGAGGAATAGAACTGGCGACGCTGGACGCTGCCTGGGTGTCATCCGCATCTTGGTATTTTCTCAACGTATTCGGGCTTCGATCCATCTATACTCTGGTATTGGGAGAAAACAATGCTGCAGATACATCGCGGCTTTTGCAAGATCAAGTATCGGGCGCCGCGATGTCCATGCCTCCTGATCCAAAAGCGGCATTTAAATCTGAATGGGAAGCTCTGGAGATATGCGAGCACAATTGGGCACTCAGCGGTTTGGATTTCGAAATTACGAAAGTCGACAGCGAAGCTAGTACGACGGACAATATATATCATCAAAGCAAGACTAATTAGATTTTTCACGAGTCTTGTAAATTGTACCGCGGAGCAAATACTGCCGTTAGCTGCGCCTTTTCCGTTATTTTTCCTCACGAAGGAAACTTGGACTGATCATCGATACGGAAGCGATAAAATGTTCAACAGCATTTGGCGGTAAAATTATATGCGGTTAACTTTATTGTGGTTTAAATAATAAAAGCGTGATCATTTGATTTGCACTTCATAAACGAAGAAGACTAAAAATACATGCTTATGTGAAGAATGCAAACCTCAATGTCTCCTATACGTTAGTATTCACTTATATTTATGCATACGCCGTTATAAATATAGAAAATTCTGTATAGAAAAGGCGATTACCGACTCATCGCTTCGCAACCCATTGTTCTATTAATTCCACAGTCGCTCGGAAATCAGTTGCAAGGTCTTATCATCGGATACAAATCCGTACGGCGATGGTTCTCACAAGGCATATTCCTGCGCACATTATTTAACAACTCCAAATCAATCTCGGCGACAGCTATTCCAGTTTTCTCGGGGCACTGTGCAACAACTGTACCCCAGGGGTCGACGATCTGAAAAATGCGTGAACGGTCGAATGTTGTTTGATCACTAAAATAATACTAGTGACTTAGGGCGGGATATACATTTAGACGGGAAAAAACTAAGCGATTTTGAGGGATTTTTTAAACTAAGAAATAATTATTCTATACTTATCCACCTCTAGGTATACTTTAATACATTCCGACCTCTGAATAAGAAACACGGAAATAAGAAAGTTTCCCCAGTTTCTCACTCGAGCCCTTCTCCCACTCCGACTCGAACTCCGAGCTCGAGAATTTTGTGCGCGGAACCTCTGGTTAAGAAACCAGCCTGGGAGAGATTATTCGGGCAAAATAGAGTGAACGTTGAAGTGTAAATTAATGTGTGCATGCGTGCGTGTGTGAATGTAACAAAAAATCTACAAGTTCATTAGACATTTTTTGTATTCATTAAAAAAATACATATATGTGTTGACAAGATTTCATATAAAATAAAAACAAAGATAAGGGCGTTTAAAGATTTTTATATAAAACAGCAAAAGTTTCCGAGACGTAAAGAAAAGCGTTTTCGTCTTGTTGGGTATTATTTTGATCCGCAACGCACTCAACTGACGGTGGAATATTTTTGAGAGAGTCGAACTCTGCCATTGAAGATGAATGCTCAGAGATATTGACTTCTTCTTTTATATAAATGGGATAAAACAATATGGACATAAAGCTCTTTGTTTAAATCATCACCTTGTAATGCAGATTCTGTAATATTTTCTTCGGCTTGTATACTACAATCTGATCTCTTACGCTTCTTTATAGTTTCGGTCATTTTATAACAGTTAATAGTAATTCAGATACAGTAGTACACAATAATATTCGATAGTATGTATATTAACGTGAAACAAAAATTCGCTAAATAAATGTCCACGCGCAGTCGAAAATGTTTTTGCATGGGCGATGTGAATACTAAGTTGCAACTCGTTCGAGCGAGTTTCTTGTTGAGAGGATCCCATGCGGAAAAGAGTGAGAGAGACAGACAGAGGTGCTGAGCGCGGAGCGCGCCCCCGGTGGGGGTATGCGATATATAAGAAAAACTCTTCCACTTGGGGGCTTTTGGTTTCTTATTCGGAGGTCGGACTGTAGTATATTTGAGTATAAAAAACAATTCTTTATTAATTCATTTGTCATCAATGTGGCGGTGCTGTGGCAGAGTGTTACAGCGAGGTTGTCGCGGGAGTTACGAATCGACGTGCAGTTTACCTTCCCGGAGGCGGTGATTTGCAAAAAAATTCAACATTTTTTCACATACAACATGTATAGTTTCTGACAGTAATTAAAATGAAGAAAATTCAAATTTAAGAGAACAAAGGATTTTTCAAAATAATTTTTCACAAACAATTCTCGTCAAGTAGAAAGTAGCAATATTATCAATATTTCTACCAAGTTTCAACTCAATCGGCTTAATAGTTTTTGAGTAATGCTGCACGCCAATTTCGAAAATGCAGTTATGAGAAAAAGGGGTTTAAAGTTTACGCCCGCTCCACAGCAGCGACGGTCCGTAACGTTGGAAATTTTCGAATTTCGCTTTGAAACTTCAGGAAAATATTCTATATAGATAGATAAAGAAATCGGTTTTTTTAATCATAAATGTATATCCCGCCTTAATTCACTAATTGTCAGAATTGACTATTGTACTGGATAGTTACCATCGCGTGACCCCAGCTGACACGTTTTTTATTGTGTGTCCCAGTTTGAGCGGCTGCTATCACGTAACATTGAGTTTCGATCGCTCGCGCTCGTAGCAACACTTCCCAGTGTGCCGCTCCCGTTTGATAAGTGAACGCCGATGGGAATGTTAAAATTTGTGCTCCCATATTTCGCAAAGCAATAGACAGCTCGGCAAAACGCATGTCATAGCACTTTTTAAAAGTCAAGAGTTCATCTCAAATAGTATTCTTATAACTATTTCAAAGCTTCAAATATGCTGCCATCGACCGTAAATAAAATCGATTCGATAGCGATTATAAAAATCGACATATTGATTGTATACTACCTTGATCGATTGTATTTACGTTTTTTCTTACTATGATAATAGCGTTAAGGTATTCCTTTCGCGAAGGGCCGTATTTTGTGGAGGCATAAGCAGGGCCTTTATGAATCATTAGTATATTACAATCGCGCTTAATAAAAAATTTCGTAGATTTAGACATTCTTACCTTTTCTCTGAAAAGTCGCGGCTACGAAAACTCTTCTGCTAGTCACTTTTATCATTAATATTCTAATATTAATATAAAAGTCCTATCATTAATATTTTCTTTAAACATTCGCTGACCCCCCTATTTTTATTGTCGTTACGGAATCTCAAGAATTTTTTACACGCGTGGAGCAATATATATCAGGCATCTAGAGTTATTTAGTGAATAAATTATTAGAAAGAATGTGATCAGCGTGTCATCTCCATAAAGTGTCATATAAAATAGAATTTTTGTAGTCGAAATTTTTCGTTAAAAGTTCGGTAACATGGCTTGAAATTTTACCAGTATACTGGGATGTATTTTTTAATTCGTTGTAGATGAAAATTAGTGAATTGTTAAATATTCGAGTTCGTGAAAGGAGTACCTTAAGTGGAGAACAAGACAAACATTAGGTACACGTTGCGGACCTTCATAATATTCTAGACAAATTATTGAAGAGCTACAGCTCCAGGTGAAAATTAAACAGGAATTGCAAGATTTCGCAGTCTCTCAGCTACAGCAGCCCAACAATACGATGCCAGCCAATGAAACAATATCGCCATTTTTTAGCTCAACAATATCAATGAGAATAGTCTTGATGGATGCTTAGATGACTGTTTCGCGCTATCATCTCTGCGAACATTTGTCGAAAAGCGAGTTTTCGCAGCAAAACATAATTAAGAAAATATACAAGTCCAACTTCTAAGTCGAAATCGTCTACGTTGCTACAGTACTAAGGCAAATTTGATGATAATCGCTAAATACTTGATTTTTCGTACATTTGCATCGTTCAAAACGTATTATCAAACCTACATTACATACGGGGCAAGAATATGGCTTCGTGCACGTGCTTTGGTACTGCTATTTATAGTGGAATGCGAATCAATATAGGCCGGAGCATAAAATAAATGAAAACACTTTTGTATAGAAAAACATGATACTTATGTCATGTGATTTTGGTTTTGCACATGGGGACAGTACACAAAGCACCCCCTGATAGGGGTAGTGAAGTCGGATAATTTCATATGAAATTAAACGAATCTAAAAAAAATGCACAGAAGCTTGAAACGTATTTACTACACCTTCATGAGAGGTGATAATACGAGGCATCAGAGGCAACAACAATCAACAAAATGGGGAAACGGAAGTTGAATTTGGCACGTATAGACGGGGGAAATCGGACTGCCGTGATCTTTCTGTCTTACGCGGAACACTGAATGTGAGTACAATGCACCCTTTTTCACATATATGAGGTGGGCACAAATCCCAAGTGTATTAAACTTTTATCTTCCTAAAGATAATGTGTCTGCAGTGGCTTATATACAAGTCTTGAAACGAAGCTGATGGCAGGTGACTGGTTTCACGATTCAAACGTAGTATTTCTACTTATATGCGCAAGGGCCGCGTAACGTCAGGTGTATCGTAGTATGTGCGAAGCTTGACCACTTTTTTCGCTCTACATATTTATTCATTAGCTATTTCTCGCCCACTCATATGTCACGCGGTACAGCTTCTATTTCGCTTTGAGACGGAATGACTTATCGCGGTCGGTATGGTAGAACAATTATAGATACCCAAAAATCTCTGAAACGGCTCTTCAGATCCCGTCAAAACTTTGCCAAACGACGTCAAATAGATAGACGAACAGCTGTCTGCCCCTCAAATTTTCTGAATTTGAGAAAAAAAAACGTAGATTGGCTTATAATAAGCGATGAGGTGTCATTCCGTCTTAAAGGCCATGCGAACTATCCTGACTGATAATGAAAACCAGTGTGAAGTTTCTGCTCAGAGCTTTGAGATTATCAAATCGAGAAGACATTGTATCTTGATTTTCGTGAGAAAGATGTTAATAAAATGTCCACGTTAATATCGAAGCATGTAGTACTAATATTGCGATAAATTCTTTCTCAACAATTACGAACCATAAAGCATGGTTTTGAACGTGATATTGAGGTAAATAAATAATACTTCACATTTCAGAAGATATCTTTAGCGAAGGCAAAATGTTTATTGACGAGCAGATTGCATTGCGCTTCTCTCTTTCCCACGACTTCGCTTGACTTTTTGAATAGACACATCTGTGGGCATCAGCTGTAGTATAAAAAAACGATTCAGTGGCGATCTTGGGCTACATTAACGTGAACAAACTCTTGTTCATACCAACAAACCGTGTTTCTTGTTGTTAACGGGCCACGTCTACGTAGGTAGGTCAAAAATGGCATTTTCCACAAATATTTTTATTCGATAGTATCGCCTTTTAGCTATATTCCTAAAAATGTATGAGCTACAGCTGCTGACTGTTTCTAAATTTACAAGAGATACGATGAGAAGTATTTAAAAAGGTCGTCGACGATCTGACTTTTCCAAAATCGATCTTCATTTTTTAATAGTTACGTAAAAATGACGACCCTTTTCATACATTTCGTATGTTCGAGTTTCAATACGTCGCTATGTTGTTAAGAAAAAATAATTTAATAAATCGATGATCGTCAATGACTCGTATTTATTGTTACTTGAATAACGCGCTCGATTTTCAGACTTCAAATGGGTCGTTTAAGCTGGAGCGTGTCCACCGCCAAACGACGCGCAATAAATTGCATCATCTACCGGCGGCCATGTTTTCATTGTTTTTTCTGTATTTTATGGTGATTTTTTCAAAGGCTCTCAATATATGTACCTTTGTGTTTAAAAAAATGCGTATCTTTATCATTAACCGTTGCCCAGAAAAAAATTCGCTATCTGGCCATTTTTTCGGGCCTCTAGGTAGATGTAGCCCTTTGAATAGAAAAAAATACTCATAACACACTTTATGCATCCTAACAAATGCAAAATAAAAATATTTACTAAGTACCCATAGTTTGGCGAGGAAAAATAATGAAAAGGGTTTTCCTTCATATTGAGTATTGGCAAAATGCAATGGGTGCTATGTATACATGTGTGCGTGTAGGTGTATATGATTATGAGTATGGCCTGCTCTATAAGCGTTATTTGAGAAGACCTATTGGATCCGATGGAGAAGTTACCAGTTCCATGAAACATGCTAAAGGATACAATGGAAAGGCCCAGAACCCCAGCTGGTGTGGTTATCGGTGGAGTAATTTCGTTCCCTTTTGTCACGTAATCAGATTCCATCAGTCTCACTCCAATATCTTTGTTTTCCATGTCGAACAGATGGACCTTGCGATACGCTGCTACAAGGGTACCTTGATTATCAATCAAGACGTGGGTGTTGCAGATTTTGTCAGGATTCTCATCTTCCTAAAAGTATGGGAGAAATGATGGTGCTTATAGTTATCGAATTCTACTGCTTTGTAGAATCATACGGTACGCGAATTCCTACCTTTTCGTGTATTCCGCCTAAGGACAACCAGATATTGTGATCAGAAGCAAGTTTTTTGTAAGAGCTTACTGTGGGCCCATCTATGCTTTCAGCAAAAGCAACAATATCCTTTTTGTTGTCTGCCAAATAGTCACAGGCTTCGGGAAAAAAAGCCATCTGTAATATATATTTGTGCATGGAGTGACTAGATTTTATATTCGCGGATATTTGTCAAGAACGATAAGAACTAAAAGATCTTACGGTGGCATTCCTTTGCTTCGCTTGTAAAACGAGGTTGCTCAGTATCTGATAATTTTTATTCTTATCCGATGTTGACGTCATTTGACAAACCGCTACCAAGGAGTTAGCCATTGTTGATAACGGATGTTTTGCTTGTCTGTTGAGAAAATATATAAATAAAATCTTTCCCTCCTTTTCCAATTTTTGCATCAATACACATGAATATCTTAAGATTGGCGTAAGAGAATTTAAAATATCAATACAACCGTCGAAAGCAATACAGAAGTCTGCTGGTTACTTTTCTATTATTGTCTGTGTATAATACAAATTATATTTAATATCTATTATGGATGGCTGGTTCTATACGTAATTATTCAGCACTGTTCTTTTTTCAATTAACATTAAATATAAGTAATTATGATGGATATGTAAATAGTAAACCACATCTCTTACATTCCGTGATAGAATGACAGAGATTTCTTAGTACTATGCGTTACCAAAAGTGGTCAATTCTGATGTTTGTCAAACATATTCAAAGTGAACAGAGCTAATCGATTTTTTACGTTTTCGAATATTGTATATGCGTAGAAAAAGAGTACAAAACGTGAAATCTGTAAATTCAGGTTGATCGTATACGAAAGGCCAAGATTAAGCATTTGCATTGCAGCTCGAACATTCTTTCATACACTTATATACATCATAGTTTATAAGATTGATAATCATAGATTCAAAGTATAAAGAATGAAATCGCAAAACACCAGTATTTTGTATTATTTTGGAAAATTTGACATGGGTGTACTTGTAGGACAAGAATTTGACATGAGTATACTCAATATTGATGTGTTATAATAGTCCAGAGAAAATTCTCCACACAATATTCTGTTCGACATCAAGAGAAAAGAAACCTAAAAGTTACAACTCAGGTACAGCTACTTTGTGTTCTCCGGTTTCCCATTGACTGCGCCAAGAATCCAGCCTACTTTAAAAATGTGATCTCCGCTTCTTTGGGAATGGCAGAATTTGTAGAGACCCGCCCGAACTTTGCTCAGCGCTCAAAAAGTTTTAATGTTACAGGATTGAGTATACTATTTCCGAAGAAGGATCAAATATTTTGGACAAAGTGCGAATGACATTTCGCAGCTACCCTGCACTTCTATCAATATCTGGTGCAGCGGTCGGCAACATGTGGACTGTGGTTCAGACCGCAGAGGGTAGAAAATTGAACTGCCTAAAAATCATTAAAAATTTCAATTGACTTATTCTGTGTGAGATTCTAAAGGCGTTCTTCTCTCACATTCTTTTTGAGAAACAATTACAACCTGCTTGCTGTAATTAATATTTTCAGTTTTTTTTTCTCTGGACCTCAATGAAAAATTTCAAAAGTATCCAGACCCTATTATAAAAGACTTGTCGACTCCTGATCTAGCGTGTTGAAATGCATCTTGAGTTTGCGCCGATTTCATAGGTGGATATTAATATTATTATTACCTGAATGGTGAGTTTGCAGCTAGATATGTAAAGGCGAACCGTGGTCGAATAATAATCATTATCAGATGTCACCTAATCATTTATGTAAATGAAACCATTAATAAGTTTGTACATTTTTTTATGAGCAATTGAGTTCGATGAATTTTTCTTATTCTGTGCTCTTAAGGTATTTCTTTCGCAGAGGCCCGTATTTTGGGAGGCATAAGCAGGGCTTTTCTGAATGTTTGGTAAATTACATTGGTGCTTAATAAAAAAAAGTTACAATCAATTATCACACACAAGGATAAACTGGAATAAAAAAAAATTCGCGGCGATGTAGTAAATTTAGACATCTTGACATATTCTCTGAAAAGTCGCAAGTATGAAACTTCTTCGGGTACCCACATTTTTCCAAATTTTATTATCAATATTTTCTTTAAACATTCGGTGACCGACCGGTTTATTGTCGTTACGGAACCTTCAGAATTCTTCACAAGCGTAGAGCAGTTTATATCAGGCATTTAGAGTTATTTAGTGTATAAATTGTGAGAAAGAAATGTGGTCAGTGTATTATCTCCATAAAGTGCCGTATCGATTAGACGATTTTTAAGGCCGTAATTCTTTGTTAATAGTTCGGTAACTTGGTTTGAAATTTTACCAGTAAACTAGGATGTATTTTTATTACGTTGTAAATTAAAATCAGTTAATCGTGAAATATTCGAGTTCGTGAAAGGAATACCTCAATGTAACGTTTCAAACATTTTTATCATCCTTGCTTGACATAATATGGTGATAAATCATTAAGAACATTTAAAAAATGTTCTAATTAAGATTTTGTACACATATTTAGGGGGAGGGGTTTGCTTATAAGCACAGGTAGCAATAAAAGTTAAGGTGTAAATAAACTACACCACACTTTTCATAACATATTCGTAACCGAGACCGCGAGGTGTTGACCACCTTGGTTAGAGACGTACGCGCGCCGTTCATAACCTTAAAATCGGCCCGAGGAGCTGTCAACAATGAATACTGGTAAGAGTAAAAAATTCCTTCGCCAAAAAGAATAAGTGTGTACTGAAGCAGTCTATAATCTGAGAAAAATAAAAAACTTTAATGATTTTACGGTATTCTAAAAAATTCTTTAGTTTGATAAAAATTCCGCTGTATTTGGTTTTTTCCACCAATAACATTCCTCGTTAATTATCCTGACCAAGTAGTTTGAGGTCTCCGGGCATAACTACCGATTGTGGATAAAGTAGGTAGCATTTGTGCCATCTACGACCTCTTACCGTGTTTGCACAGCGTGCAGCACGAACCGCTCGGGAGACGCTCAAGCCCTGCGCCACGGTCCGGCCGAAGCTCGTATTACTTCGCCTACGAATTTAACACCTAATTGAAATGAATAATCTGAGTACACTCATTCAGTTCATACGATAAAATATTTTTTGTGTAAATAATATCAAGTTTCAAGATTATTTAACGTTTAGACATTGTTCATTACTCATCAATAGATAGATCTAATAAATAGATCTTTAACTAAAAATATAAATACAACATTAAAAGATTAGTTCTCTGAAAACTTTATTCAATCCTAATCAAAAAGGATAAACTTATATAGTTGATTTCAATACATTTTTGTATCGGTGTAAGCCAGAATTTTTCCTTTGCAATCAAGAAGAGAAATCGCGGAGGATAGCACAAATGGTTTTGATAGCGCTGTTAACTGATTCTCTCCGTTAGATAATCGGATATTTTCAAAGCTTTCTGCGATTTTCTTCCTTTGCTATACTTCGTTCCTACACATTTCCTCATCCGAATTGTGAAATCTCGGCTCAAGATTACGTCGCAGTGTCCTGAAGATTGTTTTGTGGTCGACGTTTCATACGTGTATATGTATGAAAAAAAATTAAGCTAAAAATATACGCTAAGTAATAAAAAAAAATCTCTCTAAAAATATTGTTGTTTGTTTTACCTCATCAAAAATTCTGGTAAGAACAATGTCAATTTTTTAAATTCAAACAATAGTTATATTATGATCTTAATTTTTCAAAAATAAAACTGGAAAACTACCGAACGATCCTAATGCGCTACCGTGCGCTACCAGCAACTACCACAAGATCGGTAGAAACAGAGTAAGATTAGACAAGTTGCGATAGGGGAGGGGGCAACGTGCAAGTTTTTTTATAAATGTTTTTTTATAATTTTTTTTTTATATATGTTCATTTGGTATTTTTTTCAGAAAAATCAAAAACTATCGCACGATTTAAATGCACTACTATCGCACGATCTCAATGCGTTACTATACGCTACGAAAAAAAACATAAAAAATAATCGATTATTCATAGCAGGGGCGCTAGTTTAAGGCTCGATTTTTTGCTATTGATTTGTCGAAAAATGGGAAGGCTCCCAAACGATTTCAATGCGCTTTCAAACAACCACCAAATGATTGCTACAAAAAACTTCGAGTGAGAGAGCTAAGTTTGGAGTGGCCTTGAAGTTATGTTTTTCAATTTGGCTTGCACATATCTCGAAAAAATGCTATCCGAATCACTTTGCATTTTCACAGTATCTTCTATACTAAATTCCCCATGAAGTACATACGAAATTCTCGATTAGTTGTAAACTCCTCTTGTTGATAAGCATCTTCCACGAACTTTTTTGACTTAAGATACTAGTTTTATTTTAAATGTTTGCCATTTGTATAGAAAATAATATTTTTTCAATGCCCTATGTATTTTTCTAGATATCATCGCGCACGTTATAAACAATTTTGAATTTTTATCCAGAGTGAAAATTTGTGGGAACTATACTGCAAGTCTTAAAGTACCTTTCGTAAAAATCCTTATGCTTATAAGACTCCAGCGCCGTAAATTTGCCTCGATTTTTTATTACTAGCTTCATATAATTTGAGAACGATAGAAAAGTTCGAGTGAATTGTAAAAAAAATGTAATACACAACAATTTTTCCAATCTGCACTGTTTTGGGCTCGGGGCTAATGTTCATCATAATAACATTAGCCCATTCAACACACAGTTACAACTATCAATGAAAGAAAACATTACACATGTACTTGAACCCAGGTATTTATTTCAGCTTCGTTTGTACATTATAAGAAATTGAATAAGCGGTTATTCTAGGGATCGAGAAGGATTCAATTTTAATCAATTTTGTTTTATCTTATTATCCATCGCATAACACAAACTGCATATCATAATCTATTTTCATTTGCTTTACTCCTTTCTCTCTCTCTCTCTCTCTCTCTCTCTCTCTCTCTCTCTCAATGAACAATATATTTCAACACGCGAATCTCGCTCGGCAAGTACGGTACGCAAAAGGTATCCTACACCCAGTATTATAGAATACGAACCACGTTTGTAAATTTTAGTACAGCAGCTGAATATTAAATTGGCGACAAAAGACACGATGCTCTTTACGTTGCGACATATAATTTGATTCTTTTCTGTATTCTCCGTTTTTTTCGGCTTCTCTAAAATTCTCAATCCTCGTCTCGTTATTTACGTATTCTTACATACACAGTCGTATGTATAAATATATAGCGTACGCTTTATTTATATCTACGTATATATTTTATATATATATATTTATTTATTTATTTATTTATATGTATTTATGTATATATAAAAAGGCAAATGTGATATACCTGACTGTTCTTTGTCTGTTGGGTTACAAAAATATGTTGGTTCATCAATGTTTCATTCACGTCACAATCGTTGCTATTACAATTATCGCAGCAGCACACACGTCCGTTCCAGCAAATTGTACTTGCACCGAAGCTGGACTGCTCTAGTATGTTTCTATTGTATTATAAAACGCATTTTTTTTAATCCTTGTGTTCCGTTCAGTACTTTATTGCCGTATGAGATGATACGTCTATCAATATTTGTCCTGGTATATAGATATATGCATAAATAACCTCAAGCATTTGCCTTTTAGCGAATAACCGTAACACTCGTTTATTACCTATATCACTCAAATGCACGGCCCCCGCGTTTGCTCAGAGAAAAATGCTCGCGATCGCGAGTCTCCGTGGATACAGAACTCAAAGCAAACACTATCGCAATTGTATAGACGGCAAATGTGGAACTTTGCTCGTTGCAAACGCGCGGCTCCACTTCGTCTACTTTATTCCTTTAGGAGAGGGCGGAGGGACAAAATAGCTTTGTACAGACGTCAAGTGGTTTCGTCGATCCACTTGCTTTTTTTTATCTCGGCACGACTCCAGCGATTTCAATAAGTGTATCACGTTTTTGTTGCAACTATCGTCACCACGTATACGTCCAACACGTTAGGGCTGCAAATTGAATCACCCGGATACATTGCGTATAAATTGTTTCGATCTTTGTACCGTTTTGACGATTTTTATGTTTCCGAGAGGAAAAAGGGTGAAAATGACCCTTCATTAGGCGCATCAGCCGTCGTAACGCCACCAAGCACGTGAGATCTTGTAGGACTCTGTTTTGTTGATGTAATATTATCTTTAAAACGAATTTAAGAGTTTTCGCTCAATATTATGATCGCGTGTACATTTCGCAACAAGGATTAACAGATTACATATTTTGTTATTGTTAAAAATGCATGGCCGATCGGAATAAAGATGTATGGAGGGTATTGAGAGACCCTATGCGCCTAATGAGAAATCAACCGCGGCTTGTCCAGTGCAGCATGCTAGACACCTGCAAGTGTTTGCGAACTCTAACCCAAGAAAAGAGCTTTACGGACGAATACGAACCGTCCCACAGTAGGAGAAAAGCCCAAAAACCTGGCCAAAACCCCAAAAAATAAATTTTCGAAATAGGTTCAGTTGAGTAGTCATTCAGGTAGAGGACTAGTAACTGCATTCTATTGTGGAAGGGAAAGCCCTTTAAGTGTATACCTGCGCCGCAGCGTCAGTTGGCAGTTAGCGTTCGTGAAGAGTGTACGTGTCACGCGCTGAACAGACGAAAATAACGCTGACTTCAAAAACCCATAACTTTAAAGTGACGGGTTTAATTTCAATTCTGCAACATGGATACGACTTCTGGAGGTATGTAGAACATGTTTTTACATCGGTTGAATCTAAAGTTTATGTATAAATGATTGAAATGTAGTATAGCCTTCGGCATAAATAAAATTGAATAATTTTGAAAACTTATATTTTCAACGGTCCGAAAAGTTATATATTTTGTCACATTTTGCAAAGCTCCTAGTCTCGGCCTTTAGTTTAATGTATAAGCTTTCGAAATTTACAAGAGTTACCTGCGGAAAACGTGCGTCTTGTCCGTTATGATTTTTTTCGCATCGTGCGGTAGCCGAGCGTGCACGCGGCACTATTGAGCAGCCTCTGCGCCTCTACCTGAGAATGGGTGAAGTAGCATCATAACGGACAAGACGGCTGTTATACGCTTGAAATAAATTATTTTAATATATATGTATGTGTATATATATATATATAAATTTTCTGTGATTTAATTATGATATATACGTATGCATATATATATATATACATATTAAAATCAACCACATAAAAATTTCTTAAATATGAATGAAATGTTATAACATTCAAATAAAATATTTGAATATATATATATTATATAGTAAGCAAAGCTTTCTTTTAACCAAATCCATGTCAATATTTTCTGTCTAATTTTTTTAAAATTATTTCAATTATTGCGGTTATTTATTTGGTAAAATAATGTACATTGTTCAAGTTTTTGTATTAATTGAAAATTTTATCTTTTCCTTTAACACCAATTTTCTACAATTTTATGTCTTTATTACAGGATCCGGTTACAAAGAATTGGTGCTGACAAGGAAAGAAGTATTTCTGATAATCAGCGAGCATTTATCCGATAAATTCGCTTCCTTGATCGAATTTATGGTAGAAAAAATTTCCAAGGACACCGGACGTACAGTTGTAGTGCCTGAGGACTCGAAACAGACTTTTTCGATACTCTTCAATCAAATGAGAACGAGGTGGCAACAAGCTCACAGAAAATCCTGTGTATTTTTCAAGAATAACGGTGAATGGCTTAGCAAGCAGGTATGTTTTGCCGCACCTACAGACACTGTAGTAACAAGCCCGGGTAATACGGGCGGCCGCCCGTCCCTTGAGTTTACAATGTCCAGTGAAAGATCTAAACGAAGGAAGACCCAAGATATTCGTACATCGTTCAACTCGGTCGAGTTAGCATACGCTACTCAGATGAGCCTTCGCTCTTCAGGACAATCCGACGCCGCAAAAGTTATTAAGGACGTAACAATGACGAGTCCTTTAAGAGCTTCCAAGTATCGTAAAGCTTACTCAGCAACGGATGAAATTACTTTATCCGAAGAGGCTGCACTTTCCGCTATGATTGAATATAAATTCTCCAAGAGTACTTACCAGGGAATGAGAAGATTAGGGAAGGAAAATAACTGTAAGCTATATCCGTCTTACGAAAAAGTGATGAAAGCAAAAAAGCGTTGTTATCCACCACGTGATGCAATCAGGATTGCAGAGAGTAGTGCAGAAGTCCAACTACAGGCACCATTAGATCATACAGTTGAACGTATTTTACTCGTCCAAAATGTACTCATTCAAAGATTGACTCCAGATAATGTTCGTAAAATGGACTTGATTTGCAAGTGGGGTTGCGATGGAAGTTCTGGGCAAAGTGAATATAAGCAGACGTTCAGTGATGACAGCAAATCTGATGCGCATGTATTCTTTACTTCAGTCGTGCCATTACAACTCGTGTGTTATGATCAACAATCGAAGGAAGAAATAGTTGTTTGGAAGAACCCCAGACCCTCGTCTCCACGATTTTGTAGACCGCTTAGACTACTGTTTCTACGCGAAGACACAGAGTCAACACTTAATGAAGTCCAAATTGTTGAAGAACAAATAAAGTCACTTCGTCCATTCGAAAGTGTAATAGATGGAAAAGAAATCTCCGTAATGTACAAGTTGTTGTTCACCATGATAGATGGTAAAGTTTGCAACGCTGTATCATTGACGAAATCTGCTCAACGGTGCTATTTGTGTGGAGCAACCAGCAAAGATTTTAATGCCATCGACACTGTATTGCAAAGGGAAATCAATGAAACAAATTTGAAGTTCGGATTGTCGACGCTGCATGCGTGGATACGGTGCTTCGAGTATTGCTTACACGTGTCTTACAAACTCGGCATTAAAAAATGGCAAGCTCGAAGTGCCGAAGAAAAAAAAATTACCCAGGAACGCAAGAGGGCCATTCAAGAAGGATTCAAGAAGCAATTGGGTCTAAATATCGATCGCCCAAAGCCTGGATACGGCAGCAGCAATGATGGCAACACAGCTCGGCGATTCTTTGAAAATTCGACGGTTTCCGCTGCGATAACGGGGGTCAACGAAGAAGTTATTAAACGCTTGTACGTAATCCTACAAGTTATATCGTGTGGCCACGAGATAAACTGTGAAAGATTTGAACAGTATGCTATTGAAACGGCAAGAAAGACCGTTGCATTATACCCTTGGTACTCCATGCCTACTTCGGTGCACAAACTATTAATTCATGGTCCAGTGATAATAACTCATGCTCTATTACATATCGGCCAATTATCCGAAGATGCTCAGGAAGCTCGAAACAAAGACATCAAACGATATCGAGAAGATTTTGCGCGAAAAAGTTCCAGGGTTAAAACTATGGAAGATGTTTTTCATCGGCTCTTAGTTACTTCTGATCCGTACATTTCAAGTGTCAGAAGACTACCACAGAAGAAGCTGAAGAGTTTGTCGCCGGAAGCTGTAGCGATGTTGATCGCTCCTAAAGTGACTGCTGCAGCAGACGAATTTTGCGCCGAGATTGAAGCCGTGCCGGGAGTTGTAATAGATACAAACTCGGATAATGATTCTGACTCCGACTCCGACTCCGATTACGATTTTGATTAAGAATAAAATTTTCTATTTTTGAAACGTTCCGTATGTATTTTGGAAATAAAAATAATAATTGCGTAGAATACACTGTTCACGTTTATTTTATTATGATGATTTTTTTAAATATATTAATTTATCTATTTAGCAGGATACTCGGCCATTTTGTTTATAACAATTTGCTGTAAGCTCTTTGTTGCAAGTTATAAACAATAGATATCGGATTGGTAATCAGCGACCTTGAAAACCCGTATATACCAATTTTTGTCAACATCTGGTAACTTTTTAACGTTCATGTCGGCCATATTGGATCGGCCATTTTTTTTACGATAATTTGGCTTGCGGATTCGTAATCAGCGACCTTGAAAACCCGTAAATACCAATTTTTGTCGACATCTGGCAACTTTTTAACATTCATGTCAGCCATATTGGATCGGCCATTTTGTTTACGATAATTTGGCTTTCAGATTCGTAATCAGCGACCTTGAAAACCCCTGTAAGCCAATTTTCATTCCCGTCAAAGGTCATTTGAGGTTTTGGCCAGGTTTTTGGGCTTTTCTCCTACTGTGCGTCCGTATTCACGAGTACGGTGTAGATATAATGAGGATCGGAGGTTCAGGTGGTCACGGATGGATTACAGCTGCAACAATTTTCAATAAGAGTTTCACATTATTTATTACGTACAAGTATAGAACAATAACAAGTCCTCGATCGGGACGAATGAATGGGCAAGCTTTAAGTAAACCGTTGCAAGGCGCCTAACGTAAGAGACCGTAATGTTTCACATCCAGTGCCCCGTTTGTCGTTTAAACGAGAATGAAAAATAAGACGTAGAATAAGTCTCGCTTTTCTTTTGTTTCTTTTTCGTTGTTCGCTTTCGTTTCTCGTCGTCAAAGGGACCACGATCAAGTAGTTTTTGCGATTTGACGAATTGTTCGGTACGCGTATTTGTCCGATGTGCGCACAGTTCCGTAGGATCAAATACGCGCATCGCGCACCAACGGCTGAGATATCTTGGCCGTACAGGCCATTTCGTTTTTTCATTCGCAAATCACAAATTTATTTCACAAACCGCTAGTTGTCGTTTTCGCGAGCACGCAAATCAAAAGCCGCAAGCTTTCGATATTAGCGCGTGGTTTTCCGTTTAAAAAGAAGTGTACGAATCTGCGACTGCCGTAGTTTCCTGGATTCATTGTCAGTCGCGGAACGATCGCGCGTGGCCCACGGGCATCCTTCTTTCTATCGTGGGAATATCCCAAATTCGCGCTTATTACGTTTATTATGTAGAAGTGAGCTTCCGCATCGAAGCGAATGAAAATGCGACTGATGTGGTTTTCCTTCATGTCTTTTTTTTTGTCGATTCCCGTTACGACGGTACTCAACGATTTTTTTCTTTTTTTTTCTCAACAAAAGAGGCGCGTGAGCCCATTAGCGAGGGCGCTTTATCGCAACGAGCACGCGATACACCGATGCCTGACAGCAGAATGTGTCTGCGTGTATGTGCCTTTGGTGACATCGAGTCCCCTGATTACCAATCTTTTTTTTTAGGAGCGCACGGCCCGCCGTCACTTTCATTCCTTGTGCTCGGGGTCCGGTTTCGACTTTGGCTCCATCGTCGACGCGCGCGAATGCTGAGGATTCGTTTGATTTCTCGATACGAGCAGTACGTTCCCGTCGGCCGAAAGTTGAAGGCTGCCCTAGTGGATTCGATGACTACTGCTTGACCGTCATTTGACTAATGGTCATTCTTGGACGGTAAAGTGACCATAAAAACCCAGCCAGATGACTCCAAATCGAGCATTCACGAATGACCATAAAAACCGTCTTGACCGAAACTTTTTTTTCACCTCCAAGCTCTTCAGAGTGACCGTAGAAACCGTCTTGACCGAACCTTTTGTTTTCGCCTTCGAGCTCTTCAGAGTGACCGTAGACACCGTTTTTTACCGAACCTTTTTTTTCGCCTCCGAGCACTTTAGAGTGACTGCAGAAACCGTCTTGACCGAACCTTTTTTCGCCTCCGAGCACTTCAGAGTGACCGTAGAAACCGTCTTGACCGAACCTTTTTTTCGTTTCCGAGCTCTTTAGAGCGACCGTAGAAACCGTCTTGACCGAATCTTTTTTTCGCTTCCGAGCTCTCCAGAGTGACCGTAGAAACCGCCTTGACCAACGTTTTTTCTCCAGATTTTTTTTGCCTCCGAGCACTTCAAGGTGACCGTAGAAACCGTCTTGACCAAATGGTTTTTTCTTCGATTTTTGCCCGTTAAAACGTCTGGAGCTGAGATTTGGGGAGAGGATAGGGTCTGATAGAATGAGAAACGTTTAAAGAGAGATACACACCTAGATGGTCGAACAACAAAATTTAGAAGCTATGAACATTCCTTCGTGCGTAGAAGACCTACACTATGGGCCTGGTATCGATGATTCCATGTAAGTTGACAAATTCATGATTTATTTATTCCCAAATTTTCAAACGCGTTTTTCTCAAAACCACGTTTTTCAAATCGGTACCCGAAATTTCTCGAAAACCAATGAACCGATTTTCTTGAGGTTTTTTGTGGTTATTCTATACACCATTATCTAGTACTTCTCATAGGATTTTTTTTCCGTCACTTAAGGCAGGATTCTACTTTGAAACTTTGAAAAAAAAAATTTTTTTTTTACATTTTTCGAAAGTAAATATGTTCAAGAATGTTCGGTCAAATTTTATAAAGTTCCAAGCAGTCTAACTATCCTTTTTCGCCTTTCGAACGCACCTACCTGAGCGCGCTATCGTGACCCGCCCGGCGCGCGGCCCGGACTCACCAAAACTTTAAACGCGTTTTTCTCGAAACGACATTTTCAAGTACCGTGGTCGTGATAACTCAAAAAGTACTGAACCGATCCTTATGAAATTTGGAACACATATTCTATATGTGTGTACCAACCGATCTAACTGCAATCAACTTAAAATTTTGATTAGAACTATTTTTTTATTGCAAAAAAAGACCCAAAAAAAACGCATTTTTTTTCGTATTTTAGCCGCCATTTTGTTAATTTTGCACGTATATAAAATATTCTAGTTAGGTCGGTTCCTGAAGACATACTGAACATGAAACTATTTGATTTTTTTGTTTCAGAACATCCGTCGGGAAGATTTCACGACCACGGCAACGATACCTGCTTTTCGAGGCGTTGGCTTTAAACATATTTTACGTGTACAAAAAATTAATAAAATACATTAAAATTTTTTTTTATGTACTTAAAGAGTGTATTTGTTGAACAGTTTAAACCCCATATCGATATCTTTAATACTGTTCTCAGAAAAAATTCACGAAAATAGCGTTTTTTTTGGTTCAAAAATCACTGTTTATGTTCAAACGTCCGCGATTTTGTCATAAATCGATATTTTCAAAATCGGCTATAACAAGTGCTAGATTATAGTATATAATTTAATAATCTTTTTGGTTTTTTTTCAGATGATTTTCGTAGAAACGCCAGTGGGTACGGTATATGCAGATTTTTTTACGACGCTCCAAGGATCATACAATATCCTTTTGTATTTTTGATATTTTTGAATAAAGAAAATTAAACATATTTTTGAATGTATATACTTTTAGATAATTAAAAGCCCAATCCTAAATTTCAAATAGTTTTCCTTGAAAAAATTCACAAAAATGACCTTTTTCCGGCTTCTAGGTGTATATCTCCCCTTAAAAGAATGGAAAAAGGAAGTCGAAAAAATGTCTCAACAACAAAACGCTCTCGCCACACTTGAATTGCATAGTTTTTGCCCTAGTGGTAGCCAGTAACGCAGAATGATTTTTTTTATTTCCATGTAATTTCTCGTCTTATCCAGCGAGACTCGACAATTCCTTATAAAAGATACAACTTTTAAACCAATAAGACTAGAAGCTTTATAATAATGTTATAAACTGTGTTAACGGCACTTTTTATTTTTTTCCATCAGGTAATGAGAAGAACCTTTCATTCTCCGAATTGCCTGTCAAAGTTGTCCCGAAGTATAATGTCGGGCTGCAGTGTACATTTGTTCCCCTTTAGTACGACGACCCTTCTCGATGAAGCATTTTGTACTATATCGCAGGTTTCGTTGAACACCATTTCGAAGGTTTGTGGGTCGACTGCTAGAAAAATCGTACCATGTCTCGTTAGAAATATTTTACCCGCATCAATATAATATATGCGTTACATTACCATTCTGTATATCGCTGTCACGGAAAGTTCGAACGAGATCGCATAGGGAGAATTCCTTGCCAGTCGACAGTGTCGAATATATAAAGAGCATCGTTATTTTCTTTTCGTCAAACCTATCGATTCAAATGACGTTTTATGTATGAGTATAATATTTTTATTGTGACGATTATTATCATTAGTTGTGGTGCTATTACATACCGGTACATCTTCTCGTCATCTTTGTCGCTACTTTCGATCGGCAAACAGTATTTGTCGAAGAGATAATGGACATACTGTTGGACATCTGACCATATCAAATAATCCATCGCGTTTTCCGTCGTGAAGCCTGTCGCAATCGAATTAGTTTTCGATGCCCAATCGAACAATTTCGACACACACACGACCTCGTGGGACCAATCCGACAAAAGTACTTTATCTGCATTAACATACAAGCAAATGTTTCTCATGTTCAATATGATTCGATGTTGCTACAAATACATTATTTCGCTTCATACTTACTATCGATAATTATTGCACAATTCTTTGAGCAAATGCGTTCCAAGGAATCATCAGTGCAGTCGAGTTTCTGTTTTAATTCCCTCCAAGTGATTAAGTGGTTTTTTCCAATGGACCGTTCGACGTTGACTCCTTTGTACGCAGACGGTTTGAGAATTTCCACAACATCCGTGCCACATATCGCTGCTCGGGACAATATTTTTCGACCCATCGGTGAGTTCGGTACCAGTACCATCTTTGCCAGTTGACGACTTTTGAGCGAGCATTTGTTCATTGTCCGATTCATTCTCAGTAGAGGAACTTTCTATATCCCGTCTTTTCGTTCCCTTTTTTTTGCGACTATTGCTGTCGCTGCGGGAGCCTCGGTTTATTACACGGTCCGTGCAATCGCTCAACGGTGTTGTAGAGATTTTGTCGCTCATCAGTTTGTACCGGTATCGTTCAGCTTTAAGCTTATGTGACAGCCACGCGCGTATCACGTCGACTGACAATTCTTCGGTATGCTTCGCACGATGTATTCCTTGAAGATTTCTGCAGGCATCTGTAAAATGACATGACATTGTAGTTTATTCGTGGTAGGCAACTGCCACTGGCAACTGGAAATGTGTCAACAGCCCCATTAGGGTGACCCTCATTAGACAAAGGTTTTAATTATGTTAGTCTCACTGCCGAAAAGCTTCCATCTAATATCAAGAAAATGTGTGTGAAGGTTAAATCCGATCGGATAAAATTAACCTGTGCCCCAAACTTGAAACCCACCCAAAGGTGAGTTTCGGCGAGGATTTTGAGTTTAAGAAGAGTATGTGGCTTCCGGATGGAGGCCGTGTTGAGGATCAGCGTTGTGCCGACGTTTCGCAAACGTTACAGTCTGCATCATCAGGGCTGAGAGCTCCGATACTGAAGCTCTCGTGTCTCAGGTATTCCTTATATAGTTGCAGTCATCGTTCCGGATCGCTGCACCAGCCAACCAGATGTTTTAATTGATCAGCTGGTCAATTAAAAAACCGGGAGGACGGTGTGCCAAATAGGATTGACTTGATATCCTCCATCTCTGTTTAGATTGTCCGGATGTTTTCGGATTTCCAAGCCTTCTCGGTGTTTCCTGGAAAAATAGCGGTTTGATGGGGCCAGACTTTGGGCTTTGTCGAACTGGATGGCATGACCAGTCTCCATCCAATGTTCGGCCAGCGCTGATTGTGTAATATGGCCATATTTGATACACCGTTGATGTTCTTTGATCCGTGTACTGATCTTCCTCCCGGTTTCTCCTATGTACACTTTACCGCATGAGCGGTATCTTGTATACTCCTGGTGCACTTAATGGTGGTCTTTGGTCTTTAGCACTCGGAATCACTTGTGCTAGTTTCTTCTGAGGTTTGAAGATGACTCGCACGATATGTTTTCCAAGGACCCTCCCTATGCGATCGGTTATGCTCTGAAGGTATGGAAGGGAAGTTGTTGCGGTTATTTGTCCTTCATTCTCCCCATCAGGTGCTGTAACCGTTTTCGGATCAGGTATTTTTCTTTTTAGATTTTTGATCGTTCTTTCGATGTTGCTTGGCTTGTAGCCATTGTCTCCTAAAGCTTTTCGTAGGTGTTCTAGTTCAACCTCCAAGGAGTCTGGTTCGGAGATCGCTAGAGCTCTGTAGACCAGAGAGCTTATGACCGACTGTTTTTGGGAAGGGTGGTGATGGGACGTAGCATGGAGGTATCTATCCGTATGCGTTGGCTTCCGGTAAACTTTATGGCCCAAAGTGCCATCGCTTTTCCGTTGAACCAGTACATCCAGAAAAGGAATTTGATTTTCCTGTTCTATCTCCATGGTGAATTGAATATTGGGGTGCTGGGAGTTGAGGAAGGTTAAGAAATGATTGAGGTTTTCTTTGCCGTGACTCCAAATAACGAAGGTGTCATCGACATATCGGAACCAGGTGGAGGGCTTGAGGGAAGCTTCTTGCAGAATTCTGTTCTCGAAGTTCTCCATAAAGATGTTGGCGATGATAGGAGAAATAGGGGAACCCATGGCTGCGCCTGACGTTTGTTCATAAAATTGGGATTGAAATTGGAAATATGTAGAGTTTAGGCAATGTTCTATGAGGGGCAGTAGGTTAGGGGCAACTTTTTTGGAATTTTTAACTATGCTTAGGGTTTCATTGGTTGGGACGTTTGCAAACGGGGATACAACATCGAAACTCACTAAAATGTTTTGAGTTTGTTTGCGATGAGATTAAATTTGTTTAAATCAACTACATTGAAGATTCTAAGAACATTCATTTTCGGTAATAATAATGCAAAAAAGTTGGGTAAATTGTTGAAAAAAATTGTTCATCTAATGTGCAGTGAACTACTTTTTTATAATATAAAATAAATTCGTAGATTTTCCTGAATAGAGATAATTTTTTGATAGAATTTTCTTTCCATTTTCATATTAATTTTTTTTATTAAAAAAAACGAAGTCACAAATTTTTAATGTTTTCGGAGCAATGTTCCGTATTAAATCCAAGTGACCGGGGTATTGAACTAACAGTGTCATAGGTACAGCTTCTAAAAAATTCCAAAAACGGTATTTTCGAAACGGAGAGAAAATTCTTCAAAAAATCGTATGTATTCAGAAAAATATCATTCATTTAATGTCACAAGAAATCAAGTTCACCGGAGATTTTTTCAACTAATTTTTGTTTAAACAATTTATTTATACATTTTTGGCATTCTTATTATTCAAAACCAATGTTCTTGGCATCTTGAATATGGTTGATTTTGTTCGACTTCAATTTTATCGCAAAATACTCAAAATTCTCACCGAAACAAACTTTTGGTTAGAAATGTACGGGCAATACATACTTATACATTAACATTGATTTTACATTAATCAAAACGAGCCGTTCACTATTCACCATGTAATTAAGCAAGAAAAAATCTTAAGAATTTTCGGTCTCCACTATCTCTGGTCTCAGTTTTTGTGAACTAAAGAAACTTAGTTCGCAGTTTTTGTACGTTTTTGGAAATTTGTATTTTTTTCCAAAAGCTCCTTTTATTTTGCACAAAAAATATCCTCAGATAATAGTATCTATTGTCACTAGTTTTTGAGATGCGATTTTTCGAATAATAAGTTTAATAAATTTAGCAAATTCGTGTCTATAAATCTAGAGATCGTAAGTGCCATTACCACAGGACCTTTTCCACACGGAATTGAATGATAGTTCGGAGAAAAAATAGTGATTTACAAAAAAAAATCTAAACAGAGCAAAAAATGCAATACGGAGAAATAGGACTTCTTAGAATCAGTTAATGGACTTTTTTTTTTAATTTTTGGAAAGTCTGGAAAGAAAAAGACTGGCTCTTTTCCTTTCCAGACTTAAACATCATGTAAAAAGAGGGGCCGCGTCATCAGCCCTCACGATCTGCAGTTTTCTAAATACAAACATTGTAAATTAACCAAATTTAATTTTTATAACTCGTATCTGCCAAGCTTTAGATAATAGCGACAATAGTCGCTATTATCTAAAGACCTTTTTGTGCAAAATAATATAAGGTTTTACGGAAAAAAACAGGCTTCCAAAAGAAATACATATTGACGATATCGCGGTTTCCGCGTTCATTACGTTAATTTACTTACTTAACAAATCTTGCACCTCTTGGTTACGTACAAGCCGAAAAGAGTCGCCATCCGTTGTTCGTTTCAGTAACAACTTTAAGCCTTCACCTTCCGGCCATGGCGCCGTTGCCAAGTGATATTGAGCGGTTTCTTCATTGTACTGCTTTCAACAGCCGACAAACACTTCTTGACATCGAACTTAAGTCCTTCAGCCTCCAAAATTCCCTTCAGGATAATCGTTCCAATTCCATCGAATTCGTCCCTTTTGTTATCGATGTACCATTGATTGTACTGAAAATGTGTTTGTTTGCCATCGTCATCCGGTTCCGGTAAGCGTTTCATGAGATGTTCGTCGCTGTCTTCTGAATTAACCTCGTTCCGTTGACGGTGTTGATATTTTGTAACGGAGACGAGTTCCTTCAAGTTTTTCGCAACTTTTTGAAGCAGACTCGTTACTATTGGCCCGAGTGTTCCTTTTCTTTGTGGATGCTGCTTGTCGTCCAATCTGCCTTTCTTCTTATTACATCCTCACCAACAGTGAATTTCGGCGAGAGTTTTGAGTACTTTGCGATGAGATTAACATTTTAAAAATCCAACCACATTGAAGATGCTAAGAACATTAATTTCCGGTAATAATGCAAAATAGTTATCACTAAATTGTTGAAAAAAAATTCTTCCTCCAATGTCCGGTGAACAACTTTTTTATATTATAAAATAAATTCATATTTTTCATATTTTTAAATAAAATTTTCTTTCTGTTATGTTAATTTTTTTAATTAAAAAAATTGGATGAAGTCACACATTTTCTAAACGTTTTCGGAGCAATGTCGGGTCGGTGTAGGGAACACGTGACCCTGAAACGACAGAGGTAGATCTGAAGAAACACACACACACTGGCTTCACTATTTCGTCTCCCCTCTCCGTGCCATGCGCTCGTATTCCAATTTTCACGTTCCATTGGGCTTCTGACTTTTTCTAATGATGGTTAAATGGTTAAATACCCAGACAGTGCAAATAATTGAATAATACGTTCCATATTTAATCCAATAAGTGTCCAGGGTATTGAACGAATAGTGTCATACGTACAGCTTCTGAAACATCCCAAAAACGGTATTTTCGAAATGGAGATGAAATTCTTCAACAAATCATATGTATTCAGAAAAATATCATTCATTTAATGTCACAAGAAATCAAGTTTACCGGATAATTTTTAACTAATTTTTGTTGAAACGATTTATTTAGACCGAAACTCACTTTTGGTAGGGAATGTACGGACAATACATACTTAAAGATTAACATTGATTTTACATTCATAAAAACGAGCCGTTCACTATTCACCATGTAATTAGGCAAGAAAAAGTCTTGAGAATTTTCGGTCTCCACTATCTCTGGTTTTAACCTTTGTGAACAAAAAAAATCTAGTGACAGGTCAAGAAAATATTCTGGGACTCAGTTATGAAAATTTTAATAGCCGACATATTATGAAAAAAAAAATCGAAAAAGTCTCTAGTCGGCGTAAATTCTGCGATAAAAAATTTGTTTGAGCGACATACAGACAACGCTCTCATAATCGAATTCTTCGGAACCGTAAATATTCACACAACTCGACTTCTCCCTCTTTCTCCCACCCTTATGTCCAGGTTCATGCGTACTGCCCTTTTAGCACCATGCGTGTATGCCTTATCTTATCTCCACACTAGGTGCCCGTCGAGGTTTGGAGTGCGGACAAAGGACCTAAGGGACTCGTCATTTATTACGTAAGACATTTGCGGGGGGGGGGGGAGGTTGCCCGAAGAAGTAATTTTTTTGTTACATCGGTGCGGGAGGGGTGGGGGGCTAAATAGCTCTTACGTAAGATCATAAAATTTCATGCCATTTCTTCGAAAACTGACAAAGAGACATGCTTTAGCCACATATTCAAGCCGGGGTAATGAAGTTATGTGCCACATGAAACACAAGAATATTGACATCGTTGAATGGGTGGACGTGAACGAAGTTATCGTCATAAGTAAGATAATAAATCCAACACAGAGCAGAGACGTTCCATTCGCTGATCCACTTACTGATTGGCTGTTCAGCCCCTGGACTGATTTACAAAATTGAAACGTTAAAAAATACATATTAAAACATTACTTTTCTATAACACAAACCAACGCTCTTTATATTTTTCCTACTATATTTCTTTGTAATTTTGGTAGATACTGATCTTACGGAAGATTGAGGGGTGAGAGGCGAGGGGGTTCAACTAATCTTATTTTTCTTACATAGGAGGGGGGGGGGCAGAAAGTGGTTAAAATTGTCTTACGTAATAGATGAACAGTCCCTAAGGGGTAGTTCAGTTATGAGAATTAGATACCGTGGCAACGAGTTGAGGAATACGACAAGTGAAATAATGCGGGCTCAAGTTATGAGAGCGTCTACTGTACTATATTTTTTAGGCAAATATTTCACTTTCCAAAAATTTGCCTAAAAAATCGTCAGTCAATAGGTAATGACAAATGAACTATGCCATATAAAAAAAATACTACGTACTTCCATAGACAATGTATTTATCGAGATATATTCAACATTTCAAATGAATCGGTTGAAAACTGTTTGAATTGTGTTTCCGGTCAACTTAAAAAAATGCAGTTTTGAGATAAACGCTGCACAGCCGCCATTTTGAAAGTAATCGTTTCAAAAAAATTATTGTATACAGCCACTGATGTGTATGATGAACACCCTTTTTTGTAATCTCGATCGATTTTGTAGTTTTTCTGGAAAAAAGCCTTTTTTCGGCCTCTAGAGTGGTCTAAGGCCTTAAGCGTTCACCTTCCGGCCATAGCGCCGTTGTCAAGTGGTTGAGTCGTTTCTTCATTGTATTGCTTTCAACAGCCGATAGACACTTCTTGACATCGAACTTAGTCCTTCAGCCTCCAAAATTGCCTTCAGTGTAATCGTTCCAATTTCATCAAATCCGTCACTTGACGAACTTGAAATTGACCAGCTGATCGATTAAAACATCTTATTGGCTGGTGTAGTAATCTGGAACGATGACTTCAACTATATAAGGAATACCTGAGACACGAGAGCTTCAGTATCGGAGCTCTCAGCCCTGATGATGCAGACTGTAACGTTTGCCAACCATCGGCATAACGCTGATCCTTAACACGGCCTCCATCCGGAAGCCACATATGTTAAATTAGTATTTTTCAATTAGTATTAATTAGGCTTAAATTCGTATTTTTTCTTCGAACCATTATTCAGTTTTGCGTGAAAAAGGTCCTGTAGCGTCATTTTTGCCTTAGTGGTAGGCAGTAGCGCAGAATGATTTTTTTTTATTTTCATGTAATTTCTCGTCTTTTCCAACAAGACTAGAAGCTTTATAATAATGTTATAAACTGTGTTAACGGCACTTTTTATTTTGTTTCCACCCGGTAATGAGGAGAACCTTTTATTCTCCGAATTGCCTGTCAAAGTTGTCCCGAAGTATAATGTCGGGCTGCAGTGTACATTCGTTCCGCTTTAGTGCAACGACCCTTCTCGATGAAGCATTTTGTACTATATTGCAGTTCTCGTTGAACACCATTTCGAAGGTTTGTGGATCGGCTGCTAGAAAAATCGTACCATGTCTCGTTAGAAATGTTTTATTCGCATCAATATAATATATGCGTTATGTTGTAGGTCACTTTTAGAAAAAAATTCGTATTTAATAAATTGTAAAATAAATAATCGAAGAATGCTTTTTTCAAACTATCCAGAGGCGCCTACATAATATTTTGCAAGAGTATTTTATAAAGAAAGTACCCCGAAATTTGAGTAAAATCGTTTTTAATTCTGTATATTTATGTTGCTAATGTAAATAAAGTTACGATTGCGCGACTCGCCCACTTGTACACCGACCGCATGTAATTTATTTGCCACCGAGCACAACTTTGTCTCGTCAAACATTAATTGTACAAAGAAAATGTCCAAACTTCAAGGCAAAAAAACGACGGTTAGACCCAGCAGACCCAGAAATGACCGTCCAAAATAACTATACGAATCTCCAGCGCGAAAAAAATTTATATTTAATGAATTGTAAAATAAATAATCGAAGAATGCTTTTTTAAAACTATCTAGAGGTGCCTACATAATATTTTGTAAGAGTATTTTATAAAGAAAGCACCCCAAAATTTGAGTGAAATCGTTTTTGATTCTGTATATTTATGGTGCTAATGTGAATAAGTTACGATTGCGCTACTCGCCCACTTGTACACCGACCGCATGTAATTTATTTGCCACCGAGCACAACTTGGTCTCGTCAACCATTAATTGTAGAAAGAAAATGCCCACTCCAAACAAAAATAAAAACAGCACTGCCGTCTTCTTCCCGCCCCTCTCCACGTGAGTGGTCCTGTTCTCCGTCTAACCATTATTTTCATCACTCACTATATCGCTCATCGGCCGTAAAAATAATTTCGCATCATTTAAAAAATGCGAAAAAATGACCATGAACGCCAAACAAAAAAAATGACCAACCAAACTTCAATGTGAAAGACGACCATTGTGACCCACGAGACCAAAAAATGACCATCCAAAATGACCATAGGAACCTTCAACGCGAAAAAATGACCATAACAAAAAGTGACCATACGAACCTTCAGCGCGAAATAATGACCATAGCAAAAAGTGACCATACAAACCTTTAGCGCGAAAAAATGACCATAATAAAAAGGGACCATCCGAAATGACCATTCGAACCTTCAACACGAAAAAATGACCATCCAAAATGACCATACGAACCTTCAGCGCGAAAAAGTGACCAAACGCCACCAGAGTGACCGTCAAAACCGTAATGACGGTTTATAAAGTTTTGGCTCCGGCGAACCGTACTTCGGTCACTTCGGATAGTTTTTAGGGTCACTATCACGACCAAGAATGACCATCGGTCATTTGACGGTTTTTAGCGCGTTTTTTTCGGTTGAAATCATGGTCACTCAATCCGCTAGGATGTACTCGCAAGGATGATATTGATTACCGTCGGGATCGCGCAACGACTGAAAAACAACGACAAAGCAAACCAATTTTTATTAAGGGCGAATCAATCATGGAAATATATTGCTAAAGATTCTTAATATATAGGCTGTCTCAAAATGACCTGAAGTTTTAATTTATTAATAAAACGTATCATTTATTTGAAAAGTACCAATATTTTTATTTTAAGGCACGATTCTACTTCGGAAGTTTCAACAGTCAGAACAGGAACAGTCAGAAGGCATTTTGTATAGTGCAGGCATCGCTGATTAATCGTAAGTTAATTTTGTTTGTGATTTTTCATTTGAGGGAGGCTTTGTCCTTGAAATTTTCAAAAAATCAATTTCTTTTTATTACGGATTCTTAATCTACATGTAAGTAGAAATAAATCTGTCGAATCTGCGGATTAGCGGTAATTATAAACACATTTGTGTAAACACATTACAAAATTTTAAACGCGTTTTTCTCGAAAACACGTTTTTAAAAATGGCTGACATTCTCCTCACCGCTGTAATTAACATATCGACCTGAAATTTGGAGAACATACTCAGAAAATATGTCGTCACGGAATGGCGGAACGTTTTTTCCATAGATACATTTTTGCATTTATTATTTATCTTTTTATGCGAAAAAAACGCGAAAATTCGATTTTTTTTAAATTGCCGCCATTTTCCGAAATTTGTACTAAACGAAAAACCCATCCGTCATTCCATGACCAAAGGGTCACAGATTGATAATATGCTTTGAATTTGTGTTTCAGATCAACAAAGAGGGGGCAGTGATGTCAGCCGCTTACCTCCCGCGATTTGAGGACCTGTTTTCGCGGAGCTGCAACGGCCGCCATTTTGTTTTTTTTTTTCAAAAAAAATTTTTTTAACGTTCTGTATATCATGAATAAAAGAAAGAAAAAAAACCGCACTCAAAAAGCTTTACTCGTTTCCTTTAAAAAAAATAAAATGTATCCACATGAAATATGGCACTCCAAGGACAAAGTCTCCGTTAATATAAGATACAAACATAGAGGTTATATGTGAACCACAATATCCGATAAATGGTCGCCTCGTCTATGTTTGCAAACGTGCACCCTTTTGACGAAAATTTCAATAAAATTTCAGCATAATGGCATACACTTTTCCTTTCAGAAAAACCCTAAGAAAGAAGTCCAATGGCGTCAAATCGCACGATCTTGGTGGTCAATTTGCATCGCCGCGGCGCGAGATAACACGATCATGAAACTTCTGCAATAACTGCGTTGTTTCGCCCGCAGTGTCACAAGTTGCGCCATCTTGTTGAACATTTATCAGATATTGTAGTTCACACATAACCTCCATGTTTGTACTTTATATTAAAATAAAAATATTCGTACTTAAAAAAAATAATACGTGAAAAATAAACACTTAAAAAAAATATGTATCCACGTTTTTCGTTGCAAACTTATTTAACTTTAAGATTGCACAGATACATTTCAAAACCATTTATGTATCGAAAACGATGCTTGAGTTCGAAGCTCTGCGGAACAGATTTTAGGCTCAAGATAGTGGTAGTCTCGAAGGGTTAATTTTTACTTATAAATGAAATCATATTTTAAATCGTAGTAGTAGTAGACTCACCTGAAAAACATGACGATATAGTTGGCTAAATTTGTCCTTAACGCGTTGCCTCTCGAGTTGCATGAAGTCACGGTCGCGTATGAGCCTCGTCTTGCGATCGCGCATCTCTTTGACTTGATCGGCCAGGCTTATGATCTGGTCGAGTTTACGTTTGCGACAATTTTGCGCGGCTACCTTGTTCTTGCCGCGTCGCCTTATGTCGCGTATGAGAGACAGTTGTGCCTCGCTGAGATCATATTTGCTGAGACGCTCGTTGAACTCGTCCATCGGCAAATTTATAATATCGTGAACGGCAATCGGAACGTTGAGAGATCGCGCGCGTTTCTCGTCCCGTGTCAGATGCTCGTCCACGTCGCTCTTGCCAACTGAAAATTACAAAGTACATTGATGAGTCCGTCAAACCTCGAGCCAACAATTTCCACGCACTCACGGAACTATTTTTAATTTTTTCATTATGTTGATACGTAATAAATATTGCGTGATACGTAATATTTAGGTAACTTACCCTAAATATTACGTAATACGTAATATTTAGTTTCAATATTTTATTTTATTTATGTATACGTAATTCACCCTGAATATTACTTATTACGCAATATTTAGAATAATTTTAGTGAGAATCACTAAAAAGGATCTTCAAAAAAGTTTAAGCAATTTTGGAGACCCGAAATTGTCAAAAAAAAAAAATCATTGTGACAATAACATTGTCTATAGTGACGTGCAGTCGCATTAAGGCCTTAAGGCCACAGTAACGGGTATAAAATCATGTGCGAATTTAACAATTGTTTTCGTATGAAAACGTGATTCACTCATAAAATTATTTACACATCTATTTATTATGAATATCAAGCTGTTAGAATTTTTTTTTCGATGTACAAAATGGCTGACTACTCGAAACTTCTCGAAACTGCTTTTTCCAATTGGCGTGACAAATAAGTTCAACAATTTTCACTCGATTCACTTCAAATTTAAAAGTTATGTTCCTAATTGCATTCCGCAGAAAAGTACGTACGGAATTTCTGATTGATCGGAAACTTTTCATTTTATGAACAGCTTATGAGCAGTTCTAGCGGAATTTTTCACTGGAAAATTCATTTCTTAAGTTCAAATACCTACAACTTTTTAATAAAACAATATTTTTTTAAATTCCGTACGTACTTCTCTAGATATTCTAATGTAGATTAACGAGAATTTTTGTTTTTCGTTCTAGGTAAAAAATTGTGGATGCTAAATGTCACGCCGCGGAGCGCCTAAAAAAAGATAAAATAAAATATTAGTAGTTGGTCATTTTGTACATCGAAAAAAAAATATATATTTTTTCTAACAGCTTGATATTCATACTAAATAGATGTGTAATTGATTTTATGAGTGAATCACTTTTACATACGAAAAAGAAATTGTTAAATTCGCACATGATTTTATATCCGTTACTGTGGCCTAAGGCTTTAATCGAGAACAATTATTTTCGGTCGTTACGCGTTGACGCGACGAAGCGTACCATTCTTGTCGCGGGAGACAGGTCGCTGAAGAGATCCCGAGCTCTCGGCTGGCAAGTGATACGTATGATTATGATGCACGTGCTCGATCGCGCTACGGCCCGATTGATGACGTGAAAAATCGACGCTACAGCTGTATTTCATTTCGGGTTGGGGACCGGCTGCACCCTCGATTGGCCCGGAGTAAGCGTTCCCTGGTGCGCCAGCACCGACCGTCTGAGAATCGTATTCGTATTTCGTCGCTGTTGTTGAATGAGCGCTCGCGCCCAATGGCGACCCTAAAAATGAAGCGATCATTTAGACTATTATGGAACAGAATGGAAGGTTTCTCTCGCGCTGTTCGAAGGTTCGGATTCTCTCTCCAGAGCCTCTCGAATTGCTTGACAAATATTATGGACTCCAAATTCATAAGGGATCGGATCAGTTTATGCACAAGTTTGGTGAGAATTACTTTCTTTTGAATTAAAAAAAATAAAAGTAATAAAAAAACGCATTCATGGTAAAGTTTCGTATCTGGCCGAGATGGGCACATTTTTTGTATGTTTAATTTTTTTCCTAAGATTTTGGACAACATTAAACGTACAGAAATGCACTAAAGAACGAGCATTTTCAGATGAAATTTGTCGAAAAAAAAACTACCGAAAAAAAATTCAAACTCACCAGTCCCTTGCTCCTGGAAGTATCTCTTAGCGAACATTTGATGCTTCTTCTGGGCAACAGGTGGAACACCGCGTTCGGCCGGACAACGCTGGGTACCGCCATTTCTTCCGGATACGGAATACCTATAGTCGTAGGGCATCCGGTATTTTTTGCAAACGAGAAAAGACGATAAATGATACAGCCCTGCAGAATGTACATTCCTGAGATGCATTCAAGTCCTATGTTTGTGTTACACAAGTTATTCCATTTGAACAATGCTTTATTATTCTGTAAGAATTTTAACGAGAGTTTACCTAGATGTTCAACTATTCTTCCTTAACCCGACGAACAACTCTTCCTTAATCAACGCCACGCTGGGTCATTTTGACCCGGCCGAATTTGAAATAAAATGCTTACTTTCCCAAAATTGCAAGTTTTCCATAAATTTTTACAACAATTCAATTGCATATTTTTGGAATTTCAATTGTGCAGACATATTTTAAAAATCTTCCAAATGTATCTCGGATTCTTTTTAATGAAAACCGACCGAAGGGTTGATAATGGCAGGTTGATGAAATACTATTCAGGTCAAATTGACCCAGTGTGTCGAAATCGTAGCGAAATATAATTGTGTCAAAAAAAGGGTTATCTGATCATTAGGCACTTCATTTAATTAACAAAAAATATATGGAAAAATGTATTTTCCGATAATTTTATGATTGATATATTACATTGAATGCTTCGGAAACTAGCATGCACTTTTTTAAATGTTCGAATGTATTAACTGACGGATCATCACAGTGCAAAATCTTCAAAAAATCGATTTTGTTTTGTAGCATTATCCGATAGTATAGACGGTTATAAACATGGTGTTCATATACTTACATAAACGTAAGCAGACAATTTATATAAAAATTCCGCACTCGAAAGTTTAAACGCATTCTTCTCGGAATGTCGTTTTTTAAAACGATGTACACTCTCATAGGATAAGTTTTCAAGCTATCCGTGTCAAATTATGACACAACATTCTTCACGCCATTCTTTATCTTACTATGGAAGCTTTATACTTGATTAAAAAAAACCTCCACAGCAAAATAGCGGCTTATATACTGATTAATAATCGTTTTACAAATTTTGTTGCAGATAATATTTACGGCCACAACCGTGTACACCGTGAGGACTCCTTTTTTTCGGAGACCGTCAACCGTTAACAAAAATGTAATGAAAATAAAAATAAACGGTGCAAATTTTATTTTCTCTTCTCGATGAGTGCCTTGATTTGATATGAAAAATTACACTAGCGTATTTTAACCACCAAATGGGAAAATCGCGAAAATCATCTATTTTTCGACCCGTTTAACTGTGATGCTTCCTTAAGGGGCTATACCAGTGTGACACTCAAAAAATTGATTTTTTTTTGCTTATTGCGACAGCTTATACTTTCAAGAATATCCTGTACACATTTCAAGGCCGTACCTCCAATACTTCTATCTTGCAAAAATCGATAGTTAAATCTACAAACGTGTTTTTCTCTAAATGAGATTTTTCAAATTTGCTGAATCATCCGATTGACTTGAAATTTGAACTGCGTACTCTTGAATATATTTACTCTACAATGACGTAGGACATTTTTGATTGGATGAAAATTGACGATTTGGCATTGAAAAAAAACGACCATTTTATAGGCAAGAAAACGGAATTTTTTCATAACTACGCCATTTTGTTAGTTTTTGATATTTTTCGAAAATCCTACGTCATTGTACAGGAAATACCTTCCAGTTTAACGACATTTTTTTCCTTTTTCGGTTTCAGCTACTCAATCGGCCGGAATCATGTCAGCAGTGGAGGAACTTTTTTTGGCGCCTCCGAAGGCAGCGCAAAAGTCGCTTGGCTCTCAATATTTTTCTTTAAAAAATTACGTAATATAGGTCAAATATAGCCAAATATATTCTTAACTTTCTGGAACATTTAATTGTGTACTGTTCTTCCAAAAAAATCCCGAAAATCATGCAAATTTTCAGCGTTCACACTGGTATAGGCCCTTAAAGCTGGTGAAAGTGTTCAAAGTACCTAGCATAGTCCATAGAGTAGTGAGAATCAGCCTGAGTGTGGCTGGAATGTGAGCCCGTCTCCATCCATTCTCCGTCCGAGAGGGAAGGCACTCGCTCGCTGCCCATGCTGCTGACCGCGCTGTCGCTCGAGGCATCCATTCTCTCGTCCGTTACACCGGTCAAGGTCGTCACTCCCGTTGGCGATGTCGGTGTACCGGCCGCCGCCTGTACTCCCGGCAGCGCAGCCGCACCGGTCGGTCCTGACGCATTGTTGCTACTAATGTCGAGCATGCGCATCGTGTACATGCCTGTAATTATAAAAACAAAAGAACAATTGTAGCACTGTGCAAATATAAACGCAACGTTCAAGGTTATTGATCAATCTTTGATCGAAGTAAATGCTAATACTTTATTGTTCCAGTGCCGAAAGGAAAAAAATTATCATCATTAATACAGCACCGCAATAGTTGCAATTATTACATTGTAACTATTATACGAGAAGTTGGCGCACAAAACCGAACTTGTTCCCACTACGTCCGTTTTTTTCCTGTCTAAAAACAGTTTTTAACTAATTTTGAGGTGTTTAGAGTCGGTTTTGATTCAAAATATTTCGGAAGCTAATAAAGGTGTCGTTAAGGTAATCCTATCGCTTCACACTAGTCATACCACTGATCATGCTTCAGACTTGTACAATTTATATTTTTAACATATGCAAAAAATAATTTGTAATAACTACAATTTTCCATGTTTAAACTGTTTAATGAATGTTCACATTTAATTGGAGAAATGAAAAATTAGTTATTCCAACGATTCGCGCAGTATGTCTAGGTTAGATATTTGGCAACATTGGTTCTATCTCCGTCTCTTTTTACTCAACCAGACGAGTTTAACCTCCATGCTTTTCAACGTCGATCTGTCAAAACAATGTCAGGTGCGGGAAATATAAAGGATTGTATTCGGGCCACGACTGGTAAAAAGCGTGGAAAATTTGTGTCGGCGAAATATGTCGGTTAAAAATGAAATATGTGTGGAAAAATTCGAATGAGTGAGATGAGGTTAGGACTACAGTCAGCTGTTGCCTTGTTGTTACGTCTCTTTATCGTAGCAAGTGGTAATAAATCTCATACCGGAAGTTCAAATTAAACTTGATATTACACAAAAATTAAGTCAATAAGCGTAATTTTTTCTGAGAGCATTGTATTACTGCAAGTGTTAAGTATGTAAATCTGATTATTCGTAAGAATCTGACGGATTTCCACTATTATATACACTTTTGTAGCGACCGGAAATTGGGTTTTTGTATGCCGTCTCGGAAAAATTTTACAGAGACGATTATTAATATATTTAGAGAAGCCCAAAAAAATTATGAAAATCCTATGGATTGAAGCCTGGCGATAGGATTACCTTGAAGAACACGAGGAGAAAAATTGACGTGTAAACAAGTCCGGTTTTGTTCGCCTGCACCCCATATAATAATAATAATTATTACTACTATTGACAACTGTAATATGGACTGAATAAAATATTTATTATCAAAAACTGCAATAGTTGTAATTTTTATATTATAACTGTTTTATTATCATAATAATTATTATCGTAATTCATAATCGACTTCTGTAATGGAAAATTCTAATTACTATTCATTTTCGTTACAGTTATGTTTACAACATCGTAATTTTTTAAGTATACTTGCTTCGTTCGGTTGAACGAAATTGTAACAAATGTTAATCATCGCGACACCGCATCGTGTACCGCACCGTTCATCACAAACAAATTATTATCAGCCATTGCTTTGCTGTACAACGGAATAGTTAATATTATCGAACATCGCCCTGTTTAAGCCTACACAATTATAAGAATTATTCATTATCATCCTGTGCAATAGATTATTATTACTCGGAATTATGATTCGATAATCATCGACGAATCGCCATTTAATCATGATTTGATTGATTATCGCGCAGCCTATGTAAGATAAATTATTTTCTCGATAACGATGTTTTTCATTCCATTTTAAGCTGGTGCAGCCCAAGCACAGACCCCTTCAGCCAAAGGATGAAGTTTTCGTTAACTGCATGGAAGATTAAGGGAGACTTTGTCCTTGAAATTTTCAAAAAATCCATTTTTTTTATTACGGATTCTTAATCTACATGTAAGTAGAAATAAATCTGTCGAATCTGCCGATTAGCGGTAATTATAAACACATTTGTGTAAACACATTACAAAACTTTAAACGCGTTTTTCTCGAAAACACGTTTTTTCAAATGGCTGACATTCTCCTGACCGCTGTAATTAACATATCGACCTGAAATTTGGAGAGCATACTCAGAAAATATGTCTTCACGGAATGACGGATCGTTTTTTCGATAGATACATTTTTGCATTTATTATTTATCTTTTTATACGAAAAAAAAACGCGAAAATGCGATTTTTTTTAAATTGCCGCCATTTTCCTAAATTTGTACTAAACGAAATACCCATCCGTCATTGCATGACCAAAGGGTCACAAATTGATAATATGCTTTGAATTTGTGTTTCAGATCAACAAAGAGGGGGCAGTGATGTCAGCCGTTTACCTCCGGCGATTTGAGGACCTGTTTTCGCGGAGCTGCAACGGATGCCATTTTGGTTTTTTTTTTAAATTTTTTAACGTTCTGTATATCATGAATAATAGCAAGAAAAAAACCGCACTCAAAAAGCTTTACTCGTTTCCTTTAAAAAAAATAAAATGTAATCACCTGAAATATAGCACTCCAAGGACAAAGTCTCCGTTAATACACGTGAACGTTTCCTTGAACGCTAACTTTCACGTCTAATTCTCTCTTCGCTATGCTCCTGGCGAAACATACGATAAAAAACTAGCTACTTTTCTCCCTTCCTTCCACGCAAACCATTCCTAATGCAAACGAACTCACTGACCTTCCATAATTGCTCTTATATCTTTGATAAGACACATTGGGTCGGTAGAATTCGTTGTGCCTGCGTAGATTGTCCACGAATTCATCAAATGCAAAAAAAACTGAATGTTGGGCGTAACGCACGATTAAGGGGTTAGGCTACTGGAAAAATGACAAACGCTCGTTCGTCAGGCAACTCAAATTAGAAGAGAAAGCACCAACATATGGCGCAGGAATCGCATTCAAGGTAAACTTATGATTACAACGATAGAACTGCTGGTCAAACTTTAAGGGGAAAGATAACTTTAGGCGAGGAGAAAATTTGGTGATTTGCACCATTCGAAAAATAAAAAAAAGATTTTTTCCCCATTTTTGAAACTTAGGCTATGTTTTATGACTACTTTTGGCTATTACATGGCTTTTATTTTCATTAATCTTTAAACATGGCGCGGTGTGGCACGGTTTTCTAAACTGCATTTTCAAAAACAGGGTGACGTATAGCTAAAAAAATAATCAACCGATTCTGACGAAATTTGATATAATTTTTTCTAGCCTTATTGTCTAAAACATGACCCCGAATGTTTTTGAAATTTGAAGAAGTCTTTTTTATTGTAAAATGTACCCAGTTTTTCGGAAAATTCAATCTTTTTTTTCAGATTAATCCCACCATACCTCCGCCACTTTTAAAGATGAATAAAAAAATACCATGTTACAGGCAAATGTAGGAATAAGACATACCTTAAATCTCAAAAACGGTAAAGAAATCGTTGCTTTGAAGAAAAATCATGGAAATCAGCAATATTCTTCCTCGTCTAAAGGTGTCTTCGCCCCCACCCCCCTGAACGCGTTCGTTGGGAAATTATGGTTTTCAGGAAAGTGTACACGATTTCACGACATCCAATGAACGGATTAACTTGAAACTTGGTGCACTTATTCAATATAATAGGGGTTTAGTTTTGACCGACGTTTTTCGGAATTTTTTTTTTCATTAATTTCATTAATTTAAAAAAAAACCAATTTTTTTTTCGACGAATGAAACACGATAGTAAAAAAAAGGCTCGGTCAAGGCTCAGCTAATATTAACTATGTTGAGGCAAAACTCGTTTTTTTTTGTTTCAGGTCAACCAAGTGGCGAAAATCAAATACACCGTTAAGGCTCTCATGTCCAAAGGTCCTTCACAAGATTGTTCATAACTTCTTCAATTATTAATATATTTTACTGAAATTTAGTGCACAACTCTGTTAAGGCTAAAGGCCGAAAAATAGGCTTTCGGGATATTTTTTTTTCAGAAAAACTACAAAATAAATCGAGATTATATTGCATAGCTCATTTGTTATTAACAATTATCTGACGATTTTGTAGGCAAATTTTTGGAAAGTAAAAAATTTCTCAAAGATCGTCAGATAGTTGTTAATAACAAATGAACTATGCAATATAAAAAAAATCCTACGTACTTCCCTAGACAATGTACTTTCCAAGATAAATTCAACAATCCAATTGAATCGATTGAAAAATGTCTGAGTTATGTTTCCGGCCAACTTAAAAAATGCAGTTTTGAGATAAACGTTGCATAGCCGCCATTTTGAAATTAATCGCTTCGAAAAAATGTTTGTATACAGTCACTGATATGTACGATAAACACCCTTTTTGTAATCTCGATTTATTTTGTAGTTTTTTGGAGAAAAAAAGTCCCATAAAGCCTATTTTTTCGGCTTCTAGAGTGGCCTAACCCCTTAATGTACATACAAATAAATGTCCAAACGATTCTTCAATCATCCTACTTATTCCTTCAAAATATCTTTCTTTCGATAACCCTGATTTTCGACTCGTCACAGTAGCCTAACCGCTCGATTCACGTATACGGGGTACCGCGGTGTTTCAAGCAATACTCGTTGATGGAATACGTCAGAGTGATTTAAAAAGAAAATAAAATCGTACATATAACGATTACGGTACATGAACCGAAAAAAGAAAAGAAATATGTGCTGATACAGCGGTGTTGTGTGAGACCGCGAGTTCTCCCGGCACTTTGCCTATCCATGAATCATATACGTGACTGGTTTCACGTTACACTCGGAATTATCGCACATATCTCACTGTTTTGCACCGCGTGGCAACTCTCTTGCGTCAGTTATTTGTTTGCACGTGTGGCTGCGTGTGTATACACGGAGAATGTCGGAAGATGCTTTCGAAGCATCCGACTTCAAGGATCGTCCTCGTAATAACACATTGTCCCCATACTCGACACCGTGTAAACCCGTGTCCTCAAAATCACATTTCCACAAAAAGTAAGAAAATTTGTGCAAAGGTCACTCCAAGGTCGACTCCGTTCTCAAAATCAACGTTCGAAGAATTGTTAAGGGGCTATACCAGTGTGACACTTTCAAAAAATCGATTTTTTGTGCCTTTTCGACAGTTTATACTTTTAAGAATATTCTGTAAAAATTTCACGGCCGTATCTCTATCATTTTATCTTGCGAAAATCGATAGTTAAATCTTTAAACGCGTTTTTCTCGAAATGAGTTTTTTCAAATTTGCTGACATTGTAACTCAAAGAGCAATCATCCGATTGTCTTGAAATTTAAACTGAGTACTCTTGAATATATTTACTCTACAATGACGTAGAATATTTTTTATTGGATAAAAATTGACGATTTGGCATTGAAAAAAACGACCATTTTATAGGCAAGAAAACAGACTTTTTTTCTCATAATTAGGCCATTTTGTTAGAATTCGATATTTTTCGAAAATCCTACGTCATTGTACAGGAAATACCTTACAGTTTAACGACATTTTTTCCTTTTTCGGTTTCAGCTGCTCAATCGGCCGGAATCATGTCAGCAGTGGAGGAACTTTTGTTTGGCACCTCCGCAGGCAGTGCATAAGTCGCTTGGATCTCAATATTTGTCTATAAAAAAATTATGTAATATAGGTCAAATATAGCCAAATATGTTCTTAATTTTCCGAAACTAATTGAGTACCTTTCTTCCAAAAAATTCCCGAAAACCACCCAAATTTTCAGCGTTCACACTGGTATAGCTCCTTAAGGACGGTCCTCGAAATAGCCACCGTGAATTGAAGATATAGTGAGTTCTAATTACAACAAGCCGAATCAATATGCCTGCTTGTGTGGAATTATACTTTCACACACAGACAAGCAGTCATCTTGATTCGGATCGAGAACTGACGAATGTAAATTTCCAACCGAATCTCAAGGCACGGGAGGACTCGATCGATTAGTGTTTTCTTTTTTCGCTTTTTTTTACACATTGGCCGAAAGCTCCAGTGTTTTTGATTCGAAAATGACATTCGTGTGTGGTACCGGTGCAGGATACGAAAGCGTGTGTGTACGTTGTCGAACAAAGCGTAATCTGCGGTACACATCAACGCACATGCATTGTTCGACGCCGACGTGCAAGGCAAGATAAGAAATTTTGACAAAGCTTTGTAGCCGGCCTCGAAATCCGAGTCGTAAGACGTTTTACATGCGAAATACGTCAAGGTACAATCCAGTCCTACATTGACGTTGTCATCGTTCATCTACATCATCAAAATCATCATCACACGTACTTGTATATAAATATTGGACAGAAGAGCAAGTGCGTACAACATCGCACTTTTATCTTCGAACCAGCGGTATGGGGCTATTAGTCCAGTAAAAGAAACGAAAACCCAGCACTTTTAGCGTAGAATTAGAATTTTGTGTTTCGAAAAATGTTTGAAAAAAAAGTTGTTTGGAATAATAAACTACGTATACAGTTATCTGACGTCCCATCTCCTATCTTTGAAAATAGCGGCACAAAAACGCGATAGCACCACTGACCCAGACAAGGACGTAGCGATATGTTTACTCCGCTCGCACGCGCCTCAACCCCGAATTTTCCAATAATTTTTGAGCCGCTATTTTTTATGATAAGGGGTTGAACGTCAGATAACTTTATACGTATTTTATTATTCCAAACAACTTTTGTTTGAAACATTTTTTGATCGGGCTACTAAGGGGTAACGCAACAGTAGAATTTTTAAAACATTGATTTTTTCTCTCGCTAAAACGGTGCTTTATCATAATAAGAATAAGTTACTATTCGATTTATAGGAAGAACATTTTTTTTCGCCGACTTTGAGCATATAACGTAAGCCCACCTCTCACACGGCCTTAGACTTAGCTTTTTTTCCAATTGGCGTGACAAATAATTTCAACAATTTTCACTCGATTTACTACATATTTAAAAGTTATGTTAAATAATTGCATTTCCCAGAGAAGTACGTACGGAATTTCTGATTAATCGAAAACTTTTCATTTTATAAGCAGTTTTATACGAAATTTTTCACTGAAAATTCATTCAAATACCTACAACTCAATTCAATTACCCACAACTTTTGAATAAAACAATATTTTTTCAATTCCGTACGTACTTCTCTAGGTATTCTAATGTAGATTGACGAGCAATTTTGTTTTTTCTTCTAGGTAAACAATTGTGGATGGTAAATGTCACGCCGCGGAGCGCCTAAAAAAAGATAAAAGAAAATATTAGTAGTCAGCCATTTCGTACATCGAAAAAAATATATATATATGTTTTCTAACAGCTTGATATTCATACTACATAGATGTGTTATTGATTTTATGAGTGAATCACTTTTTGAGACGAAAAAAATTGTTAAATTTGCAAATGATTTTATACCCGTTACTGTGGCCCAACCCCTTAATGATTTTTGAGTTTTCAACCCCCATTTCTTAGGATTGGAGCGAGTTGAGGGGAAACATTTCATTGGGATTAATTTCGGTATGCAACCATCTTCAGTAAAAATTCTACGTCTACGCTAAAAGTCACAGGTTTTCGTATTTTTTACTGGACTATATTTGTACACGAAACGCTGAATGACAATTTGATCGGTGATCGTGTACAAATAGCTCCATACCGCTGGTTCGAAGATAAAAGTGCGATGTTGTACGCACTTGCTCTTCTGCACAATATTTATATACAAGTACGTGTGACGATGATGTTGATTATGATGAACGATGACGACCATAATGTAGGACTTGATGTTTCCTTGACGTATTTCGCATTTAAAACGATGCACGACTCGGATTTCGAAGGCAACTACAAAGCTTTGTCAATCGGCGATCTTGTACATAACACGATCACCGATCGAATTGACGTTCCGGGCATTTGGCCCGCGATTTTTTACATCCTTATAAGGTATTCTTTTTTACAAACTCGAATATTTAACAATTAACTGTTTTTTTATATAATCAAGTAAAGATACATCCCAGTATACTGGTAAACTTTCAAGTGAAATTACCGAACTTTTAACGATAAATTATGGTATTGAAGTTTGCATCATTGCAACGCAACCAAAGTTCTCTAGTCCAATTTTTGCTGGAAATTTTACGGCTCCAAAATCGCTTAAACTTTTTTAAGAATCCTTTTTAGTGTTCCTCACCCTAAATATGAAAGGACATTTTTCGGATGATAATGAAAATGGGGCAATAGAAAAATAAAATTGACTTTTTGTTGCATTTAAATTATGCAAATTTCCTTGAAATTTTCGTGAAAAATGACTAAAAATTGTCTCATTCGTATGGCACTTTACGGAGATGACGCGCTGATCACATTTCTATCTAATAATTTATACACTAGAGAACTCTAGATGCCTGATATAAACTGCTCACGCGTGTGGAAATTGTAAAGAATTCACAACGACGATAAAAAGAGACACCGAACGTTTAAAAAACATATCAATGATGAAACCAAAAATGTGACTAGCAGAAGAGTTTTTGTAGCCGCGAATTTTCAGAGAAAATGTAAAATGTCAAAATCTACTAATTTTGGGCAATTTTTTTAACTCCAGTTTATTGTTGGATATTATAATTGAATGTGATTTATTTTTATCAAGTACGACTGTAATTTATCAACGATTTAGAACGATCCTTTTTATGCCCCCACAAAATACGGCCCGCTGCGAAAGGAACACCTCAAGTAAAATGACGTTGACGTATACAACCTATTTTTTCTCCATTTTTCATTTCTCTATTTTCGATTATTATCAAAAGCCTCGTTGTGCAAATTGAGGTCATAAATCTCGAATAAGAATATGTGAAAGCGTTTGAGTGATTTTCACCGACTAGAATCGGTAAAAAAATTGAGCAATTAAAAAGAATTCATTTCCGCTGCGTTCCAACGATGCAAACTTCAACGTCATTAAATAGAGATCAATCTTAACTTTCTTTAACGGGTAATATTTCATAGAGGATGAGGAAAAAAGCGAGGGAGAAAATGGTGTGTTGAGTATTCCAGATGTATGGGGAAATGAGGTGGATTGTGAGAGTCTTATCGTCATGCTACTGTGGGGATAAAGATTGGATGCATCGCTTCGTTGATCTAAGCCTGTGTGCAAAATTTTGAATCAATCAACTAACTCGGTAAAGAAGTTAAAAAGAATAAACCTTTCAATAAAGAATTCAAGAAGTCTATCACCTTGAATGGAGAATTTAAGAAGAATTACACTTTTAACAGATCACTTTTTTAAATACATTTTTAATAAAGCATTCAGGAAGAATTTCTCAAGATTTAAATAAAGAATTTAAAAAAATTACACATTTAATAAAGAATTCAGAAAGAATTTCTTAAGCGTTGAATAAAGAGTTTTTAAAAAATGACACTTTTAAGAAAAGAATTCAGGAAGGATTTCTTAAGATTTGAATAAAGAATTTTTTTTAATAAATAATTCAGGAAGAATTTTTTTAATTTTCATAAAGAATTTCTTAAGATTTTAATAAAGAATTTCAGAAGAATTCTTTAAGAATTACACTTTTATCAAAAATAAAAAAAGCCTTTTAAATGAAGCCGTTTTGAATACGTTCTTTCACTCTCAGATATAATGAGAAAAGGCATGAAAAAATATCACAAAACGATTACGTTGTTTTGTGTGCGTATTTCACGCCCGGAATAAACTTTTTGAAAACGTTCACTATCATTTCCCGGATTATGGTAGTGCAATTGATTACGCCGTACTGAAATTTTGCACTGAAAAAGGAAATGACTAGAGCTGATTGAATCCGTCATTGGAAAGTGCTAACGAAGTATTTATTTTAAAAAAGTAACATCAGATTATTTTAAGAATTATTTGTTCAATCAAGCCAACAAATACTTGGAATAATAAAATAATCAAGTTTTTCGTCTCAACATTTCCGACTGTGAATGACCAATTTCGTTGATCCGAGTATTTTTTTTTCTCCGTGTGCTTATTGTCTCCTTCGGCTCCCCGTCATCCTCGCCAAACTCTACGACAAGGCTGTAGACGGTTGAGCGGCTGGAAAATTGTGGCAGTCACTCGGCCTATTTACTCTCCACAGCTTTGTCCCAGTATAGTTAAGTATCGCCAAATACAGGTGGAAAGATCATTAAATGAAAATTATGTCGAAATTTGCATCGTTGGAGTCCGACGAAAATATGGGGTTGAAGTGTGCATTGTTAGAATGCAACGAAAATTCTTATTTTTTTTTCTCATTATTATGCAAAATAATTTTCGCCCATTTGTTGTAGATCGCTAAGTAAGAATCCTAAAAAATGTGTACGTAATTTTTGTAGCTTAAACCTGGATGACGGATATTTGTGAAATTAAAAAACAATCATTTTCATTGCATTGCAACGATGCAAACTTCACCGTCATGACGAAAATTAATTCTTTCTCATTGCTTCCATTTCTATCTCGGCCGATTCAGGCTGCAATAGTCACGCAAAGGTTACTGCGAATTCTTCTTAGAGATTTAAGACTATAATTAGCAATAAAAATGCTTAACATAATGATAAAAATAAAGGAATGAAAGATAGGGAAAAATCGTTGCATTTCAACGATGCAAACTTTAAGATTATAAAGGACAAACACTTTTGACTAGAAATGTAAGGTATGGCCTACATGTTATGCCACAAATAATTGATTTTACTTTACGCCTAGAAGATATATTCGAGAAATTGCAATTTTATCGCGTTTCGTATCGGGATTGTATCTGCCACGTGATAGACTTGTAACGATAGTGCACGTGCGTAGACGTAAACGATTCATGGTTTTCGTACATTTTATTACATTATTAGTTCATTGTCTGGTGCCACGAGTGCTTCACATTCTCGAATTTCTCGCAAAACGGAATGAAAAATTGGAAACACGAAAACCTTACAGATAAAAAAAAAGATAGAAAAGTCAATAAATGTCCAATGGATTGCTTCATACGGTGTTGGTCGATTAATGGTTTTCCTCACGATATTGAAGTTTAAATGGTTGGAAACCCAGCGAAATTTTTCTTAATTTTTAAAGTTTCTTTATGTTTATTATTATCTATACCGTTTTCTTCCAAGTTTAGGTTAATGGAACCCTAATAAGGATCTTCAAAAATAGTTCAGTGATTTTTGTAGCCTGAACGGGCCAAAAAAGATGGGCTTGAAGTTTGCATCGTTGGGATGCAACGATTTTTTTTACTTTCGTATTTTAATTAACATAAAAAATCATATTTTGTCGATCGCTAAAGAAGGGGCGTGAAAATGGTCGCGGGATTTTTATAGCTCAAATCGGTCGAACAAAATTTTGGAATTTAGTTAAAAAAAAATTCGTTGCATTCCAACATCATCAAAAAAGATTCGGCATTGGGAAAGAAATATATTTTCGTTGCATCCCACCGATGCAAACTTCAATGAAATTTTTCCACGGAGCTGAAGTTTGCATCGTTGAAATGTAAAGTAAATTCTTTTCAATTCCTTATTTTCATTACTATCCAGTCATATTTTGCAAATTTAGGTTGTAGGTTGCTACATAAGATTTAGAACATATGTTTGCGTGATTTTCGTAGCTCAAATCTGCCAAAAGACATTTGGGAAACAAACAAAAATCATTTTCGTTGCAGTCCAACGATGCAAACGTCAACGTCATTTTTTCCTCGGCTATTCCGCACAGTTTATCTTCCTATCACTCCTATCGCCTAAAATCCATTGCTGCATTTTCATCCGCAGATTTGTTTTCCTGCTTTCTCCCTCTCCTCTCTCTCTCTCTCTCTCTCTCTCTCTCTCTCTCTCTCTCTCTCTCTCTCTCTCTCTCTCTCTCTCTCTCTCTGCGAAGAAGAGCTTTGGTCGATGATTTATTTGTTATTTTTACGTCATTTACGAGTGTATACGCATGCATTTTGTGACTACGTGCTAATGAGCTTAATTTTTCCGGTGTCGTCGCGTTTTCTGAATATTTTGCCATTCGATGTCCCGGTCGAAAGTCACGGTCGGTAAATGGAAATGTCTACAAGCTCGACCACTCGGAATACTCATGACTCGGCAACTTTCGATGTATATAAATTTCTTTGTGTGCAATTTGTCTGAATATATATATATATATATATATATATATATATATATATATATATATATATATATATATATATATATATATATATATATATAGACTATAGGCGGCTGTTATACTACACCGGCTTATCTTTATCAACCAAGTGACCGATATACGATTAAAGTATGTAATAAAAAGCCGATGAAACACCAACAGAACAAGAGAGAGAGAGAGAGAGAGAGAGAGAGAGAGAGAGAGAGAGAGAGAGAGAGAGAGCGTGTATTCGATTACAAGAACTTTTGAATTTCCGCGAAAATGCGCTTGCATTTTGCCCTCCTCTTAAGGTTAATAAAATACACATTTCTTTTCCACCTATCGGGAAATTCCATCACCTTCGTTGAAAAACTTATAAATACTGTACGAGTATGAAACATTTCGAACGATCGGATCGCGAAAAAAAACCAAATGATCGATATGCAGAAAGAAACATTTATAAATAAAGATGGCGCTGTTGGTGCATCGTTGTGCAACGAAAATTAATTATTTTTAATTGTTCAAATGTTTTTCGGCCATATTAGACTGTGGAGATAACTCGAACGTTTTACGTATTCTTATTAGAGATTGACGGCCATCCGTTTGGGAAGAAAAGGCATAATGATAAAAAAAGAGAGAGTAGAAAAATGAACGGAAGAAAATCGTTGCGTTACAACGATGCAAACTGCAACCTCATAAATAAAGAATAAAAGGATATGATTAGTTTTTATAATTTTATACCGTGTTTAAATTTGCATCGTTGGAATGTAACCTAAATTCTTCTTAATTTTTTAATTGCTTTATGTTTATTTCTATCCAATCCCCCTTCTCCAGGTTTAGGTCATATAACCCTAATAAGGCTCTTCAAAAAAGTTTCTGTGATGCTTGTAGCCTAAATGGGCCAAAAGAAATTGGGTAATATGAATAGAAAATATTTTCGCTGGATCTCAACAATGCAAACTTTGGTAGCTTAATGTTTGTATGGTCAAGAAGATAATCGCAAACGTCTCGATTTTTTGAGGAACCGTTTCAACTTCTAAACGTGAGATGAGATTGGTTTGCATCGTTGCAATGCAATGAAAATGAATACTTCATAATTGATTTAATTTCGTGTGGCAGTTTTCACCTACAACACTCCTTAGTTATTTTTCTAAATACATGCTTAGAAGTCACCAAATATATATCTGCAAAAAATTGTATAATAATATAAATGAGGATATAACAATAAAAAAATTAACTTTCGTTGCAATCCAACATTGTAAACTTCAAAACCATAGCGTGAGAAACGTCCGAGTTGTTGGATAAACAATTTGTTTATCTGATCGTGAAAAAGCTCAGGAAGATCTGAATTTGAATTGATCCCGACCGAATAATTACTCGGCTTGTCGTTATTTTCTGATAATTAAAATATATATGCAGGATAAAGTGATTTTCGAGATATTCGACTTCGAGGACGAGGACTTCCTCGTAGTAGTCTAGCGTCATACACGACAATATGTGAAACTCGATATCTTCAAAGTTATCTATAAGACTGTTGAAGTTTGCATTGTAGGAATGTAAGAGACATTTCTCCTAAATCCGCTAGATTTTCAGCCGATTCAGAAAATCATTGGACATTTTTTGACGAGTATTATTCCTGCAGCCTATATTTTGGACTAAAAGATGTTGGGTAATAATAAAAATACAGAAATGAAAAAAAATATGCAAACTTCCGAACCTCTCCCCAAGTACAAATAATTCGTTTGTCCCATTATAAATGAGATTGAAGTTTGCATCAATGGATTGCAAAGAAAATTATTATTTTTCTAGTGTTCGGATTTGTCTCGTCGAATAATCATTACGAAAATTCCTCAATCGTTCGTCAATTTGCTTATTTACAAATCTAGAATTTAAAGCTGCATGAAAAATATTTTGAAACAATCAAAACAAAGAAATAAAAATGTAACTAAGAATTTCCATGTGTGTTCAAAGACCCAGCCGGGTCTGGGTTTGGGATGTTTGGGATTCAGTTGCGTTTGGTTGGGTTTGGGATGTTTGGAGGCTTGGGATTTTTCGGGTTTGCGGTTTTGGGGTCCTCTTGGCTTTTTTTGCGTTTGAGTTGGGCATTATCCTGTTTTTCTCGAACAAAAATGGTTTTAGGAAAAAAAATGTAAAGAATATAAAACATGCATTTTCGCATAATCTACAACTTTTGTTGGAGATATTTTCGTCTCAGGTCAATAGTTGTTGAAATAACCTAGAAAAACCGCTCAAAAATCGACTTTTTTTACTTTTGACCTTGAAGATAAAATTTGCACCAATTTTCATTTTCATATTCGTGCTCAGGAGGCCAAAAAATGTAAGTGTACCAAATTTCCAGTCGATCCGGCATATGGGCTTTTCGGAACTGTACCCGAATATATTATTGTAATTGTTTATATTTTATATTTTCACCCACACACACACGCACATACGCGCACACACATGTATATATGGACATCATATACATACAAGGTACGTACACGATGACGCCCATCCTCGCCATTCACAAAACGCAATCGTTTAACGCTTCTCCTGAATGAACAGCCACGTGCTCGACAGAGTAGGAATAAGCCTTATTCCTCTTGTCTCCCCTCGAGCAGCGATCAGTGATCGATTCAATTGCGACGAATTGACGAAAAACGAGCACCCAAGTTTGTCTCTGCTTCCTGCGATTTCCCACCAAAAGTGCACTATTTCTCGAGGATCTTAACTGCACAATATATGCTGTCGTAGTGCGCGTCACAATGCATACTAACGTGGCAAATCATCGAGCTCGTTGTCGCGCAATTTTCCACCACGTGGCGGCCACTTATATCGCTTATTACTAGCCAACTATTGCTGATTCGATTAACGTTTATTGTATTTTTCCCTCTCCCCGGATTCGACTGCTCGTAGCAATTGTTTTAGCGGCCCTGGCGTAATGTTCGGCTGTTCAAAAAATGTATTTTCGCCTCAACGGATAAGACGTGTTCTCAACTTTTTCGCCGGTGAAGAATTAACGCGAAGCGTCGCGAGAGCAACATCATACACTCGTCGTCGTCGCGTCTCTTGGAATTATTGTCCACAACCGCGATAAGAGCGGCAACGAAACGTCCGCCATACATATCACTCGCGACCTTGTATTTTTTTTTCTTTCAAAGAGTAACGCACAATTACATCACACTGTGTACGAGAGCGTGGCAAAACGAGGAAATATTTGTCGGCCAACGGTCAACCCCGTCAACATTGACGTATGTGCCATAATACGCACACAAGCATGTGAATTCGCGCGCGCGTGTGTATTGTATCGACCGATGGTAGAGTGGCGTCATCGAGCATGTGCGCTTTGATGACGATTTTTATTATTCTCCTTTATTGCATTGCGTAGCGTCTCCGACGAATCGAAAGTCACGAAGAAACGGGGCCCGACTGACGAAAACGAAGCGCGTCCAATTTCAATCGGCGCTTCGAAATCGAGAACGCGCATACGCGAATCAACAATCATATCTCGGGTGAGTACTTCGTTATCCATATTCACGGCGGGGCACTCTACACAAGACCATGCTTTGACCACGCAACGTTCAATTGCTTTCGATAATTTTATCAATTTCCCAAATCTATTTCTCATTCAATGTCCCGAATTCTTCAGGCGTGGAAAAAATTTGCTCATTTTCATGATTTCTTTTTTAAGAAAAGATTTCTTGCCGATTTTTGGGACTTACACCGGTATTGACAGATGTCCCTTGAGGAATAATGCTTCCTTGTTTCATAAGGAACGCTTATGAATACGAGTATTAGGGTATGCCGATCAAATCGAGTTTTATTCGCACAACTTTTTTTTTCAAAATGCTTTTTTTCTTTTGCAACTTTCCAAAAATTTTGCCAAAAATTTCCCTACCAAATCGTCGAATAATTTTTAATAACAAATGAACTATGCAATATAAAAAAAATCCTACGTACTACCATAGACAATGTATTTTTCAAGATATGTTCATCATTTCAAGTGAATCGGTTGAAAATTGTGTGAGTTATATTTCCGGCCAACTTGAAAAATGCAGTTTTTCCCTGTATAAACATCCTTTTTCGTAATCTCGATTTATTTTGTAGTTTTTCCGAAAAAAAATCCCCAAAAGCCTATTTTTTCAGCCACTAGAGTGACCTAAGGCCTTAAGGTAATTTTATCGCCAGGCTTCATCGGATTTTCATAATATTTCTTTTGAGCTTCACTAAATATATTAATAATAGTCTCTGTAAAACTTCATGTTAGGTTATCGACCTAATTACAGAGAAAGAAAATATTGAAATTGTGTATTTGTATGGTGGAATTCCGAGACGACATACAAAAACCCAATTTCCGGTCGCTACAAAAGTGTATAGAATAGTGGGAATCCGTCAGATTCTTAAAAATAATCAGATTTACATACTTAACACTTGCAGTAATCTGATACTGTAAGAAAAAAATTACGCTTACTGTCCGAATTTTTATGTAATGTCAAGTTTAATTTGAACTTCCGGTATTGGATGTATTACCACTTGCTACGATAAAGAGACGTGACAGCAAGGCAACAACTGACTGTAGTCCTAACCTCATCTCACTCATTCCAATTTACACACATATTTCATTTTTAACCGACATATTTCGTCGACACAAATTTTCCACGTTTTTTACCAGTCGTCGCCGGAATACAATGCTTTATATTTGCCGCATCTGACATTGTTTTGACAGATCGACGTTGATAAGCATGGAGGTTAAACTCGCCTGGTTGAGTAAAAAGAGACGGCGATAGAACCAATGGTGCCAAATATCAAACCTAGAAACACTGCGCGAATCGTTGGAATATTTTTTTTTCTTCATTTTTCTAATTAAATGTGAACACTCATTAAACAGTTTACGAGATTTAACCATTCAGAAACTGAATTTTGCAAGAGTTTTCTAATTGAAGGCGCAAATTAAAAATAACTTTTACTTAAGGGGGAACTATACCTTAAGGAGGAATAGATATCTCGAAAATGTATTTATTGAATCTCTCTAGGAGAGCTAGAATTTTATTTACATCATAGCAACGCGGTGTAAATTCGTTTTTCATTTATTCATTTTGATTAATATCTAGAATCTTTTTTACAGATATGAGTTCCAAATCGCCAATAAGAATCGAAACAACCGACTGAGCGATTCTTGTAGCCGACATCTGACGGAGAAATGCGAGCGTCTTAGAAAATAAAACTTTCATTGCGTACAAACGACAGAGAATTGAATAACATCAACCGGAGCTTTCGAGATATCGACTGAGTAGTCGTATAATATATATGTCCGCATGAGTGTGTATACGTGTAATAATAAAACATGTAATGGAACACGAGATATCTTAATAATATATATATATATATATTTTTTTTACATACAAGTATCAATAAAAATGTATGAAAAAAGCAAGTAATAATTTAAATTCTGACGCGTTCAAAAATATAGCTCTTCGAATCGATCTATTCGCGGAGCTTTTGCTGTCTGGTGCTAAACATAGACGAATTGAACTCGAACTTGCCTTGGAATAGGATTCAGATAACAGTGTCTAATCAGTGAAACACACACACATCTCTCTCTCTCTCTCTCTCTCTCTCTCTCTCTCCCCTCCTAGTCGGAGATTACGTTTTTTGGCCGAAAGACAAGACGCAATTAAGTTTTTGAAAATGTTCGACTCTTTCCTCTCCTCTGCTCTATACCTATGCTATATTTTATGGCACTCCAATTAGGTCGCGATCACGAAAGCGTCGAGAATTCAAAAAAACTCGTCGCATTCAAATCGTCGTAAATTTTGTCGTCTTTTTCGTAAACGAAAAAATCTCCGCAAACCATTGAGGGAGGTTTTTACTTTGTTGGGACAAACTTTTTCAATTTTATTTTCATTTTGCTGTATCGGAAAGAACCAATGGAAAGAGGAAGGTGTATTCTATGGTCCTGGCATAGCAGGGTAGGTGTAAGTGTGAAACATTTCATTTTATTCGCACAAAAACTTCAGTTTAAGTTGAAACGCGTTTTTCTCGAAACCACGTTTTCCAAGTTCGCCATCGTTATGAAATTTGGCAGGCACGTGTGCAACAAACGTCTTTATTAGCTGAACTAGAATTATCCAAAAATATTCGAACGTTTTTATTTTACGCACAAAAAAAATGCAAACATTTTTGGCAAAAAACTAAAATTCTCCTTCGATAGCTCACTATTTCTTATTTTTCAATTTTCCTTCTTCATTCTAGTTCGACTTATGCACGATATTGTACAAAGTAAAAAAATGTTTGATTTTCGCTGATCACCTATTCAGTAGTTAGGACTTCCACAAGCGAATAGTATATTTAAACTTATTCGCATGAATGATTGGTGAACATTGGAACATTGTTTGGCCCAACAAAATACACTTCCTTAAAAATTATATTTGAAAAATAAGGATAAACTTTCTTTTAAAAAAACCGCAAAAATGTACATCGAGTTTGTAATTTGATGACGGTTTTCTTATCGAGAAAGAAAGAACAAAGAGAGCCTGCTTTCATGTAAGAGCGCTGAGCCTGTGCAAACATGAGGCAGAAAAAAAATGTCTTTGAGAAACAAAGTAACGGAAAGAGCGATCGTCAGAGTCGAATAGTCGCCATCTCAACGAAATGCCTCGAAGTTAGTAAATCAAAAGTGCTTCTAATAACTGAGAACGCGTGTTGAACGGCACGGCGTGGATTTTTGTGATATTGGCGGTGTATGATTTGCATCGAATTATCTGCGTTGCCCGATAAGCGGTATCAAAATAGAAAACGATTTGCGCGTGGCGCGATCGAATTTCTCAACGTAATAAGGAAATTATTAGACGCAAAATTAAACTACACACATGTACCTAGATAACTACAGGCACGAGTTAAAATTTGCATCGTTTGAATGCAATGAAAATTCATTTTTATTTTTTTATTGCCTCATTTTCATCATCCAAAAAATGTCTTTACCTGCTAAAGATCTCTAAAAAAGATCCTGAGAAAAGTTTAACCGATTTTGGAGGCCTAAAGATGTCAAAAAAATTGGACTACGGAACTTTCGTTTCAATGCAAAGAAATTTAATTTAATGGAAAAAAACGAAAATTAATTTTTATTTTTTTATTGCCTCATTTTCATCATCGAAAAAATGTCTTTACCTAATTACGCTAAAGGTCTCTAAGAAAGATTCCGAGAAAAGTTTAACCGATTTTGGAAACCGAAAAATGTCCAAAAAACAATGGACTACGGAACTTTTGTTGCGTTCCAACGACCACAATATTCTCTTCGATAGTGTCACCTTTTGGCTATATTCCCTGAAAACTTCATTGAAATTTTTCTAAAATTGTATGAGCTAGAGTTTCTAACAGTCGACCGGGCGAGCGGTAACAACACTTCAAACTTTGAACGCGTTTTTTTTTCTCGAAAAACTGTTTTAAAAGTGGGTGGACATGATATCTCGAGAACCACTTGATGGTTTGTTTCCAAATTTACAGGAGATACGGCGAGAAATATTTAAAGGTCGTTGACGATCTCACTTTTTTTAAATCTATCTTCATTTTGTAGGTTATATAGCCGAAAATTTTATTTGAGTATGTTAAAAAAATGAAAATTGCGACAAAAAATAAAATTGGAATTGCGAATCCCGTGGGGTGCAAACCACCCCAGTGTGCCGAATAAGGGTTAAGGGGTTAGGCTACGGTGAAAATAAAAAAAAATCTTTCGTCGCTCGAGGAAACTTAAATTGAAGAGAAAGGTCCAACATATAGTGCAAGAATCGCAGATTCGAGGTAAACTTATTATTACAACGATAGAACTGCTAGTAAAACTTTTACTGTGCTTTTCTCGAAACTGTTTTTCAAAACGGTCTACACGATTTCTCGACATCTAATGAACGGATTGACTTGAAATTTTGTACACTTATTCAGTGTAATAGCAGTTTCGTCTTGACCGACGTTTCTCTTGTTAACATTTCTTTTTCATTAGTCATTAACTATAATGTCATTTTTCCTCGAAAAATCGAGAGAAAAAATTGAATCATTTTTTCTTTGATGATTAAAACGAGATAACGAAAAGAATGTCGGTCAAGTCTTAGCCAATATCATATATTTTGAGGAAAAAACTCGCTTTTTGTGTCAGATCAACCGGGTGGCCAAAATCAAGTACACCGTTCAGCCCCTCATCATAGAAGGTCCTATGGGGCTGAAGTTTGCATCGTTGAAATGCAACGAAAATTCTTTTTAGTTTCTTATTTCCGTTTTTTTAAAACAACCCTGTTTTGCGAGTCGTCACAGTAGCCTAAGGGGATACCTTAACCTTAACCTTTAAGCGAGGAATAAATTCGCTGATTTTCGAGATTTTTTTCACCATTTTTGAGACTCAGGGTATGTTTTACTTGTTACTAGTTTTGACGTAATTTTTTGTAATTTTAATTATCCCTTCAAAATGGCGGAGGTATGGCACGGTCGTCTAAACTGGCGTGACGTATAGCTAAAAAACGAATCGACTGATTCTGATGAAGTTTGGTATAAATCATTCTCACCTTATCGTCCTAAACATAACCACAAATGTTTTTGAAACAAAAAATTCGCTCTTTTTGTATCAAAGCGTACAATTTCATCGATTTTCAACATTTATCACTTTTTCTTGGTTCATATTCTGCACTGAGTGTTAATGAGAGAAAAACTTCCCTTGGATTTTTTCTTCAGATTAATCGCGACGACGCTACGTGTCACGCCGTCTGACGACGTCCGCCGCAACCCGTTTCGAAGACCATACCTCCGCCATTTAGCGAGATTAAAAAAAAATATCATGTAATAGTCAAAAGTCGTAACAAAACATACCCTAAGTCTTAAGAACGGTAAAGAAATCTTTCCTTTTTAAAAAATCATGAAAAACGGCGATTCTTTCCTCGCCGTCTCCCCCCTCGAGACTCGAACAAGACAGAGGGCGAGCGAGACGAGCTAAAGTCTCGAGATCGGCGGTATCGTGCACCCCGTTACGAGCGTGCGATAACAACAAACACAATCGAATGTGCCGACCGGAAGAAAAATCGTCGAATCATCCGTACGATAAATATTCATGTGTGCCTCGCAACGCGCAGTCACATTGTTTATTTATCAAGCTGCCCCAGCGCGCATGTGTGCCACGCGAGAGGAGTGGCTTTCGAAACGAAGCGCGACCTATTCCTTACGAACCGTAAGTCTACGCGACGATGAGGCGTCATCGCGCGCGTGCGTGTACTTCGTCTGGAAAGTCTAAAGAAAAGGACAGACGAAAAAAAAAGAATCCCGACACTTTAACGTTTTTCTCGAGACTTGTTCGAGTACTTCAGAAATTTTCACCCACTCGACCGCCCATAACTTTTCTCGTTCCGCTGTATCGCTTTTCTCCCCCCCCCCCCCCCTCACAACACGTGCTGGCACTTTGACCCTCTCGTCACAAAACGTCCCTTCAAAAAAAAAACTAATATACGACGTCCCTCGGGAAGTGAAATCACACAAATCGTAAATCAAACATCGATGGAAAACGATTCAATTTCCGCCAATTGCAAAAAAACAAATGAAAAACGTGGAAATTGCAGTTTTATCGTTCTTTTTATCGTACATCGACGTATCGCTATCACGTGATCGCAATTGCGAGGATTTCATTTTGTCGACGTTCCAATACCGGTATTTTTGGTTCGTTCCGTTAGGACATCAAGTTCGCGGAGATGTCATGTGCTCGATGTCGCGGTTAAAACTGTGCTTTTTTGCTGTACGAGGCGTCGCGAGTTCGCGGCGACCTCCTCTCCTTCTCGACGCACGTGCATCGTTGCTAGATCACGTTCTCCAGACAATGTATAGCTCGTTCGTGGACGAAGCGATACCCTCGAATGTAGAGCCTGAAACGGCGTGTGACGGAGAGAGATAGAGTGATGGGCTGCGGTGGGGGAAGGCGGGGGAGTACGCAGGAGGGGGGGAGGGAGATTAACGTTTTGCTGTACAGCCGATAGAAAAAATGCGATCATCGGCGAGCGTAGGTGGCGCGGTTATTGGTCACCACCTACATATGCATTGAGAACAAAAAAATAGTCTCGAATGACCTGTCGTTCGTGGGATTTCGGTTTCTCCTGGACCTGCTTTCATTGAACGTACACGATTTGTGTTAAGAAGGTTGGAGAGTTAGTTACAATCCAGGGCTTAAAAGAATAAAAAAATGTTATTGTCCAGACTGGACTGAGTCTTTACAATTTTTTTGAATTTTTCCCACTACAAAACATCAGAGATAAAAAATAGTTTATGTAATTTTACGTGCGGTTAGATGCGCAAGACGTGATGCTACGGGTGACGTAATTTCTTTTGCTACTTAGCACCAAGATAAACCATTTCTAGCAATGGATCAACGCAAACTAAAGCCGTGTAAACATATGGAAAATAAAAACCAGTCTTGTTCATCGTAAACCACATATAGTGTATGATACTGGAGTTTGCATCGTTGGAACGCAACGAAAGTTCCGTAGTCCAATTTTTCTTGTGGCAAATATAGGCCGCCAAAATCGCTTAAACATTTTTCAATATCCTTTTTAGTAATTCTCAGCATAAATATGTAGGGATAATTTCGGATGATAATGAAAATGAGGCAATCAAAAAATTAACACAAAATTCGTTTGAAAAAATCGAAATTGACGAGTCAGGGTTGTTGCACATTGATTCAGAAATTGCTTGACTTTTCCACGTTTTCCATACAGTTTTTGCAAAAATTCCAGGTTTTGCAAGTGACCCAGATTGGGGTCAAATAAAGAACGCTTATTTTCCACCAAACGTTTTTTTTTAAGTTAAAGACCACAAGAAAAAAAATTTAACCGACTTGAAAAAACAAAGGAAATTCTCAATTCGATCCTTCTATTAAAAAATTCTGTTAAACTGGATGACATAATTTTTTAAAGATCAAATATATGGAAATGTTAAGAATTGAATAATTTCAAAAACTGAAATTCGAAGAATAATTTAAACATGGTAAATAAAAAAAAATACATTAAAAGCAAATATAGAACCTGTTCTTTATTATAAACAGAATTTTTTATGCCAGTGACAATAAATAAAAAGTAAATATATATAAACACTTATTTATAATAATAACGATGTGATTGTGTATCGACAGATCGAATGCAAATGTAGAGCTTTACAGTAAATTAGTTCTCAGTTTTTTTTTTCTTCAATTTTTGCACTGACAACTTTTTTTTGTAAATAACGAAGAATAATATAAATACTAAAAACATTTATTTTTATACTGTTCAGTTTTTGTTGTCAAGTCGGTTTCATTTTTCGTAATTCTTCCAAAAAGTAAATTCTGAGAAAGTTCCAGAGAATTTCCAAAATACCCTGACTTTTGACGCATTATTCCACGAGGAAAGAAATTCCCGAGTTTCCCAATTTTCCATGTGCGTAAACCTGAAAGCAGATTGATTTTTTGCAATGTTAGCCGCACCCGAGTCCAACGGGTTTGGGACCCAAACGTTTTTGTACTACAATGTTGTGCTGTATGCAAGAGGATTCAAATGGTCAACACACTCAGGAACTTTCGAATGAATGATCCATTGTTAGTCAAAGAGCCTCTGATTTTTTTCTCCAGATTTCGCTCTGCTCTCCCGTCCATGCAGCGCCATAAATTCTACACAGGATTACCCATGCTCGAAGCACGCTTTCCCACTCGAGTGTTTCTTCGTATACAGCACTCGAGGAAAATTGTTTCTCGAGTATGTCGAATAAACGATACGAAGATGCACGAATTTCTCTTCTCATCAATTTTTCGAATGTGTTTTTCCAAATTATTTATTAGCGATGTTGCCGACGCAATTTCGTTGCGCGTGCAATTCTTGTTGCAAATATTTCAGGAGCTAATAAAGGTGTGCTTGAAGAAAGAAAATGGACGTCGTGTGGACAAGTTCGATTTTGTTCGCCTGCGTCTCATTTATCAATGAGCATTACGGACATTGCGAATATCATATTTAATCTTCCACTGCGAGCTATTTTGCTAGTCCCCTACACTGTAAACAATTTCTCTATAGATATTAATATACAAGTGTAGGAAGTTTTTATGCGGATACCGCTTATGATATTTCAGATACGATTTTGAAAATTCAACAGGTTATTTTAAAAATGAAAGTGTAGTTCCGTAATATTAATATACTTGTGCGTTTGAAAAATAATGCACGTGTAAAGAAATAATCACATCCAAGTATATTGAAATCAAGAACCATTTGCTGATATCAATGTACAAGTGTATATTAAATTCAAGAACCATTTGCTAATATCAATATATGGGTGTGTATTAAAATTATTGACCCTAAGTATGAAATTTATTTCAGAAATTGATAATTGCAATACGTTTTCATGTAAAAATTATCAAATTAAGACCACTCGATTTATATACTGTATGATGCTTTCGTGATACTTGTGTATATGATTTTTTCGCAGCTTTATCCCATAATTAATATTGAAATACTTGAATAATAAAACTTAAATGCAGTGAAAATCACTGCACGTATGTATGTATTTTTTTTTCTTTATATATGTATTCCTCGGAGGCACGAATCCTCCCTTCTCCTTTTACAATCCTCTCCTTTATCCTTCTCCATAATTTATTCACAATCCTTCCAGAGTTCCCTCTACATTCCTTCCAGAGTCCCCCCCCCCCCTCCACCACCCACAGCGTATTATTATTACCGCATCCACTCTTTTTCCTAATGCACTAAGAGCTGTATCGCATTTCCACGAGGGCCCAGGGGGAACTGCGGAAAACCTGGTCCGATACAGGCGGCCATATTTTGGCTGAGTTTCTCAGTTGTATTTTACCATCAGAAACTCAAACTGTTCCCCACTCAGAGCTTGACGCGCAAAAACCCGTGCACGGGCAAACGGTCACCGCTCCAAGTATTGGCCGCGTCTAATGCTTCAGTGACCGCCGAGCCCGCACACCTACCGCGTGCCCATCTCTGTCCACTGCACGCATGTATTTGAAATTCATGTGATTTTAAGATATCGTCCGGGTCAACAATTATGAAAATCATAAAATGTTTCTTCAATATTAATACACGAACACATTAAATTCAACTTACCTGAGATTTGTTTTTGACAAACAATTGTTAATCTCAGCGACTTTTGGCTTGGAAATTTCTGAATCGAATCACAGTATTCATGTACCGGATGGTATTATTCCGAGAAATATATCATCGATATTCCTAAAGATTTGTCTTATATTTAACTCAGCTTCGATGAGAAATAATATCACATAGGGGTACAATCACGATACTTTTCAATTCCAATTCAGTTCCACATGTATTATATTTTTCAGGCAGCCGTAAATAAATTTCAAACTTGTTTTGTATTTTCAATACTCTGTTTTTTATAGTTGATTTATTATACATCTGTAGTAATTTTCAATTGAAGACACGGGTTAATACATTTCCCACAAATTTACAAACTTGTCTCTGAAATTCCATGTAGCATCTATTAAATTCTATATCCACGTTAGAATTTCATGTTCTTGTTGTAAATTTACGGTACAAGTGTTTTGAATTTAATTTCATCTACTGAGTTCGTAAAATTCAATTCTTTTTGTATCTTAAATGTATTGTAAATTTCATATCATTTTTTACAGTGTAGCTTCCGAAGCGTGCCAACAACAAAATCGTCCCAAATAGCAAAGAAAATCTTCCATCGGATCGTAGAAATATCGTCGGCCACTTGTGCGCAAAAAAGAAGGACCGAAGATCATCCTCGCTGCCGCAGGGCCCGTCCTTCACACTGGAGATACGCATCTTGCGCGCGGGGCGCGCGTAGAAAGCCAACGAGAGAAACAAAATGACGGCTATCGTCACGCCAGTTTCAACAGTCGCGCGTACTGCTGATCCTTACGTCCCCATTTCCTACGTCGAAATATCGTGCACCAGTGTTGCCAGAGTGAGCTATCGTTTGGTACTAGCCGGCAGCGCCAAACCGTAACAAATTTTGATTTTTCGTACTTAAGGGGAGGTACCTGAGTAAACGGCGAAAATACGTACATTGAGGTATGTTTAGGAATGTTTTAAAAATGAATTCGTTGATTGGAAGCGATTCAAACGCGATTATCCCGAAACATAGTTATCAAAGTCGATGCCAGATGTATCTCGAAAACGGTTTGGTCGATTGTCTCCAAATTTGGATACAATATTCTTCGATAATTGTTCTCGTTCGCCACGTAGGGGTTTTTCATTTAATTGAACCATTGCTTTTTTATGCAATGTTTATGCAATCCAAAATCATCGGAAATTGCGGACGAAAAACAAATGTTAAATTAAAACGGTCGCAATTCTGTCAAAAATGAAAATTTCAAAAAAATCCTACGCGGCAAACGAGAAAAACTATCGAAGAATATTGTATCCAAATTTGGAAAAAATCGGAAAAGCCGTTTTCGAGATGCATCTGGCACCGACTTTAAAAACTGTTTCGAGATAATCGCGTTTTAATCGCTTCCAGTCAACGAATTTATTTTTAAACCTGTTTTTCTCGCCGTTCACTCAGGTACCTCCCCTTAATTGGTGGGCATTGGCGGTCACTTTAAATCTAAGGACTGCAATAATCTGAAGAGGGCGCGGGAATTTACTTTTTCCATTGAGGATGAACTAGGGTTTTCATCAATGTTTGAGTTTTTTTCTTATTAGGGCACTAAAATCATGAAAAACGTAATAGATTCACGAAAGTGAATCTATTAATTTAATTAAATACAATTGTACTAAACTGGCAATGCTGTCGTGCACACACACACACGTACGCACACAACAGGCGCGCGCAACATTTCGCGCACCGCGAGAGAACCGGGATACTAGCGATAGGCGGAAGTCGCCAACCGGCGACTCGCGACTTTTTCGTGCGACGCGATTGGTCCTCACGACGGTCCTCAACCCCTGCGCGATAAAACGCCGGTGGCACCACCACGTGTTGCTCAACGAAAAATTTTCTTTCTTCCCCGCGACGTGACCGTCACGGTACACGCGGCACGAGTCAGAAGACTTTTGGCCTCTGCTTCGCGAGGGCTTCCGTAACACTTCTTAGAAGCAGCAAATTCGAAGGAGACATTTTCTGACGTGGTAAGTTTCAACTGGCATTTGCCTTCGTGCTCGTAGGAAATACGCATTGCCTCTGACGGATTCGCGGAATATTAGCTTCCTTTCGCGAACAAGAAACGCGTAATTTACAATTCTTCCGCGCAAACAAAAGAGGCTCGTGCCTAGTGACAGATTCCGATCTCCGTAAAACATCTCACCGACAGTCGCCGTGCCGCGAGAATTTTCAAAAAATTATAACGAATATTTTCTATTAGGGTGTACAAATTCGTTTACGCGAAATTCAATTGAGTCGGTGAATCGAAAACAAAAGAGGCCCGTGCCTAGTGACAGATTCCGATCTCCGTAAAAAATCTCACAGACAGTCGCCGTGCCGCGAGAGTTTAAAAAAAATTATGACGAATGTTTTCTATTACGGTGTACAAGTTCGTTTACGCGAAATTCAATTGAGTCGGTGAATCGAACGCGCGTGCTTCTCTCCCTATGCGAAGGTGACTTCTTTTGTGTATTTTTCGTCGCTCGATTGTTTCGGTTTATATCTCGGCCTCTTCGTCTCTCCCAGCGCGTTCGCTCTAGCTCCTTTACGCGTCCTTTGTTCGCACCGGCACCTCGTGCGCTGGTCTCTACTACACATCGGTTTCCCCCTTCGTGTTGCTTTACAATCGAAGGGTATTGATTCATCTATCGATATTTCCGTACACGGGGGCAATTTTTACTTTTGCAGATCGCTAATCGATAGACATAATAAACAATGGCGGACGAGTGGGATGACAATCCAGTTGTGGGACAACCAACCAACACTTCCTCGGTGAGTAGCGAAAATATTCGTCGCAATAATAATGATAATCGCGGATATATTTCAATACATTGACGAGGTCTACATATTTTCTTTCCACTATCATTTTTTTTTTCAAATTTCAATAACGAACAAAAAAATGTGTTTATTCTCGGAAAATCGATAATCATTTTCAGGGTAAATTTGTAATTTGTTTTGGAGATTAAAAAAATTAGCGACTGGATGAGTTACCAAGAGATTCTGGGTGTTCAATGGAATGATGTAAAATCTTTGGTTGGATAAACCTTAACGGCGTGGACACCAGTTGCCACCGAGAAAAGCAAGATTTTCATATCGTTGGAATGCAACGTTTTTGTTTATTTTCCTATTTTTATTTACATCCAAAATCTCATTTGAATTCCTGAATCTCACGAGGATACACAAAAATAAACTCATGATTTTCATATCCTGAAGCGATAAAAAAGAAAGTTTATAAATTGGACAGAATTTCCATTGCATTACAACAATGCAAACTTAGACATAGATTCTGAGCCATTTCTCTTGCACTCTTGCGCCTTATGGGCTTCCATTCAGGCCCAATGGGCAAAGTGCTAAACGTTGGGCACCTCGAGTAGTCCCGTTTCAATAATGGACAATTTATTACGATATCAATGCAACTGAATTCAGGATTCAGAAACTCTAATTTCGGGAAACAATTTTCTTTGATATTTCAATTTTGTAACGTCGAATTGCGATGCAAGTGTTGCAGTGTCTGAACAAGGATGAATGTTCTTGAGAGAATTTGAATTCGATTCGATCGTGTCGTAACGAGACTGACAATCCAGTAATCATTTGACAGTTAATAAATGGTGTCGAAGTTAGCATCGTTGGAATGCAACGAAAAATCTTCTCATTTTTTTCATTTAGTTGTTTTTATAGTTGTCGAAATTCTTTTTTTCGCATGTTACGGTTATAAATTTCTAATAAGGATCTTCAAGAACGTTGCGACGATTTTCGTAGCTTAAATTTGCCAACAAGAATATGCCACAGCGGAACAAATATATTTTCATTGTATTCTAACTACGTAAACTTTGATATCTCGCGGAATATATTTGAGGAATTGATAACGATGGAGTTCATTGGTCATTGTATATTGGAACTTTGACGATCGTCATTGGACTGTTACTACACTGATTTCATCCATAAAGTACACTCTTGATCGAGGAAGTTTTCAGTGCGTGAAACATGACTAAATTAAATATCCGAAACAAAGTCTCTGTTTTATCCTCTGGGTTTTTTTCTTCAATACAGCAAAGTGTATTGAACTGATTTGTGAATATAACATAAAGTGCAATTAAAAATGAAAATTAATTTTCCTTCGTTAACTAAGTGGGGAAGAAAAATTATTCATCATTATCGTGTAGACTATGAAGTTGAAGTTTACATAGTTGAAGCGTAACAATATTTTTTATTCATTTTTATTATCAACCAGACTTTTTTTGCAAATTAAGATCGTAAATTTCTAATAATAATATGTAAAAACGCGAGTGGGCAATTCTTACATCCTAAATTAGCCAAAAACAATTAAGTCATAGAAAAAAATGATTTTTTGTTGCATTCCAATGATGCAAACTTCGTCATATGTAGACTTGAGTTAGAGCTCAAATTTGACATTTTTCTTATACCTGATATTTATCGAAAGAAAGAGTTTTTTTTTTCAACACGCCTTTGGACACCCTTGTCACTCAATATTCTTACATATTGTACACTCAATATATTTTCATTCAGCGCCACTGTAGTTTACCAATGATTCAGAACTGTCCTTATGCCCTTCCAAAATGCAGCCCTCCGCGAAAGGTGTACCTTAATACACTTTCATCGACAATTCTAACTAGCATTTTTTTTCCATTGCGAAAGTTCGAAAAAAATATCGTCTTGAAGTTTCCATAGCTGAAATGCAAAACAAATGCTTATTTAACTTTTTATTTATCCATCTTGATCATTTTACAAGATTTTTTCATGCGGATTCAAATTCTCGATCTCCAAATAATCAAACTAACGAACCACTGAGCAATTTTCCCAACGAATATTCAGCGACAGAAATTCGAACACTCGAAAAAATAATTTTCCCTGCATTCCACCAAACTTCAACGCATGGAAAAAAAACAACGACCAAGACCTCAAAAAGGAAGTATCAACAAAATAAAAAATATGCATCTTACAAGATTCTTTAATGCAGATTGAAATTCTAGATCTCCAAATGATCAAATTAAAGAAACATTGAGCAATTTTCCCAACGAATATTCAGCGACAGAAATTCGAACACACGAAAAAATAATTTTCCCCACATTCCACCAAAGAAAACTTCAAACTCATGAAAAAAAAAACAACGACCAAGACTTCAAAAAGAAAGTATCAACAAAATAAACAAATATGCATCTTACAAGATTCTTTAATGCAGATTCAAATTCTAGATCTTCAAGTAATCAAATTAAAGAACCATTGAGCAACTTCCCCAACGAATATTCAGCGACAGAAATTCGAACACTCGAAAAAATTATTCTCCCTCATTCCACCGATGCCAACTTCAACCTCATGAAAACAAAAACATAACGACCAAGACCTCAAAAAGAAAGTATCACCAAAATAAAAGAATATCACTAAATGATTGAGTTCCTACGACCAAACGAAGTCCTTCCCCACCGGAAGTTCCCAACTCCGTAATGAAACCCCCATTGCCCGCAGTTCGCAGAGGAGGGTCGTTCGTTTGGCAAGGGCCGAGGTTACAAGCCCGCGAACAACAACAACGACGAGTATCGCGTGGGCGTTAATAACGGTCACCATAAGGACGACAGCAGTGGTTTCGGAACGGACAACACCGATCAATGGGGCACCGGCGGTACGAACGGGGGTGGCGGCTTCGACGACCAGTCCCGTGGCGGCGGTGGGGGTGGATGGCAGAGTAATTCCAACGGGGAGAGAAGAGGCCGCGGTGGGCGAGGTGGAGGTCGCGGGGGTGGCCGAGGAGGTTCGAGACATCGGGACGAAAACGGCGAGGACGGTGGTTGGAACGGCGGTGGTGGAAATTTCAAGAAATACGACGACGACGAGTCTCGGCCGCGCAGAGGCGGAAGGGGCGGGGGCCGCGGAGGTGGCGGTTTTAGAAACAACGACGACGATAATTGGGGTGGCGGTGGAGGTGGGGGTGGTTTCAACGACGGTGACGAGGAAGGATCATCGTTTCGCGGTGGCCGTGGTGGTCGTGGTCGCGGTGGAGGTGGTGGTGGTCGTGGAAGGAACGACCGAGGTGGCGATGCTCCCGGAAACGACGGTGGCGAAGAGGACCCCGATAAACCGCCACCAGTTACGTACGTACCGCCCGAGCCGTCGACCGACGAGAGCGAAATATTCAGCGGCGTCCACGTCGGCATTAATTTCGCCAAATACGACTCCATACCCGTCAAAGTGACCGGCGACAATGTTCCCCCGGCGATCGACGATTTCTCCGCAATGGGACTGAGAAAAATCGTGTACGAGAATCTCATAAAATCCGGCTACATGAAACCGACACCCGTGCAAAAACACGCGATTCCCATAATAAAGAGCGGCCGTGATTTGATGGCTTGCGCGCAAACGGGCTCGGGCAAAACGGCTGCTTTTCTCGTGCCCATAATTCACACTCTGCTCGACCAACCGAGCGAGCTGAAGCTCATAGGTGGCGGTTGCGAGCCCCATTGCGTCGTGATATCGCCGACCCGTGAATTGACCTCGCAGATATGGCAACAGGCGTTGAAGTTCTCCAAGGACTCGATAATAAAGTGCGTCGTTGCGTACGGGGGAGTATCGACGATGCATCAGGGACGTCAGGTGGCGAACGGTTGTCACATACTCGTAGCTACGCCTGGACGTTTGAACGACTTTGTCGAGCGCAGACGCGTGAGTTTCGCCTCGTTGCGCTTCCTCGTGCTCGACGAGGCCGATCGTATGCTCGACATGGGCTTCCTCGACGACGTGAGAAAAGTCATCGATCACGAGACCATGGTGCCGAAAACTGAGCGTCAAACGCTCATGTTCTCGGCAACTTTTGCCGAAAACGTGCAGCAAATAGCTGCCGATTTTCTCAACGAGTATCTCTTCCTCACGGTCGGCATAATCGGCGGTGCTTGCTCCGACGTCGAGCAAACCTTCCACGAGGTGCCGAAATTCGAGAAACGCGGCAAACTCAAGGAACTCCTCGAACGCGACGATATAACCAACATACCGAGGACTCTCGTGTTCGTGGAGATGAAAAAAACTGCCGATTTCATCGCTGCTTTTCTATCGGAGAGCAATTTCCCGACGACGAGCATGCACGGCGATCGAACCCAGGAACAACGCGAGGAAGCCCTGCGTGATTTCAAATGCAGCAAAATGCCGATTCTCGTGGCCACCGCCGTTGCCGCGCGCGGACTCGATATCAAGGACGTCGCGCACGTCATCAATTACGATATGCCGAAGGAAGTCGACGAGTACGTACATCGCATCGGTAGAACCGGACGCGTCGGCAATCGCGGCAAAGCCACGAGCTTCTTCGATCCCGAAGTAGACGGCGCTCTCGTCAATGATCTCGTCAAGATTCTCACCCAAGCCGGACAGGACGTGCCCGATTGGCTTTCCTCCGGAGGGGGAAGCTTCGCACCTAGCCGCGGCGACAAATTCGGCGGACGAGATGTTCGCAAGGTAAATTATTACTTTGTTATCGATTTACTCGCAGTTTAGATTTTTTTAAATATGATGACGTTTTTAATATGATGCATCGTTGGAATGCAAACGATCATTTTTTATGTTCAGTTCCCAAATTGCCTTTGACAGATCGAAGGGGTTAGGCCACAGTAACGGGTATAAAAATATGTGCGAATTTAACAATTTTTTTTTCGTATGGAAAAGTGATTCACACGTAAACTTAATTACACATCTATTTAGTATGAATATCAAGTTGTTAGGAAATATATACTTTTTTTTTCGATGTACAAAATGGCCGGCTACTAATATTTTCTTTTATCGTTTTCTTAGGCGCTCCGTGACATTTGACATCCACAATTTTTTACCTAGAACAAAAACAAAAATGCTCGTCAATCTACATCAGAGAACGTAGAGATTTACGTGCGGAATTAAAAAAAAATTGTTTTATTCGAAAGATGTAGGTAATTGAACTTAACAACTTTTGAATAAAACAATATTTTTCAAATTCCGTGCGTCCTTCTCTAGGTATTATAATGTAGATTTACGAGAATTTTTGTTTTTTGTTCTAGGTAAAAAAGTTGTGGATGCTAAATGCCACACCGCGGAGTTAGATAACAAAAGAAAATATTAGAAGTCGGCCATTTTGTACATACAAACAAAATGCTAACAGCTTGATATTTATAATACATAGATGTGTAATTAATTTTATGAGTGAATCACTTTTTCATACGAAAAAACTTGATGCGATACTTTTGTAGACTTCTTATTTAGTGATTGACAACTCAAGTCAACAAAATACGATTCTTGAGAATATAGAAAATAAGGAATTGAGAAAAAAATCGTTAATTCCCGATGAAAACTTCAAGCCCGCTTAAAAATTATCACTTTTGAGCCCACTTCGGAATGATTCTTACTCAGAACGTTGAAATTTCGGTTGGAATGCAACGAAAATTGATTCTTAATGACTATTTTTTGCACGATTCATGCCGTACGAATCGTGTGAACGTTTCTTATGGATTCTTCTTAGACATTTACGACCTCAATTTGCAAAAAACCCTGGATAGTTATGAAAATTTAGAAATATGAAGAAAAAAAGTTGCATTGCAACGATGCAAACATCAACGTCGTTCTCATTCTGAAGTAGACGTCAAGCTTTGTTTTACCCTAAAACCGAAAAGCTCTCTCACTTCGTGGGTGTTACGCATATGGGGAACAGGAAAAATTGGGGAATTTCGTTCCTCCTGGAACAATCGCGGAAAAGTCCGGGCATTTCGAAAATTCTTTGGAATTTTCTCACAATTAACTTCTTCCACGAATTACGAAAAATGAAACAGACTTGACGGGGAAAAAAAAACTGAAAACCATAAAAATAAATATTTTCTTATATTTTTCATATTTATATTATTCTTCATTATATACAAGAAAAAGTTGCGTAAGTGCCAAGCATTGAAAATTTGAAAAAACTGAAATCTAATTTACTTGTAAAACTCCACTTTGCAACGATTCTGATTCTAGGACGTTGAAATTTCGGTTGGAATGCAACGAAAATTAATACTTTATGACACCATTTTTTTGCACGATTTATGCTGTAGGAATCGCATGAATGTTTTTTATTGATTCTTCTTAGACATTTACGACCTCAATTCGCAAAAAAAAGTTCTGGATAGTTATAAAAATTAAGAAATATGAAAAAAAGTTGATACGATGCAAACTTCAACGTCGTTCTCATTCTGAAGTAGAATTCAAGCTTTGTTTTACTCTAAAATCGAAAAGCTCTCTCACTCCGTGGCTGTCGTGCCTATGGAGAACAGTAATTTTCCTCGTATAGTTTGTAAAGTTTACAAAGCAAGATCCGTTCATATATTTGATCATGAAAAAGTGATGTTCATCATTTGCCCCCAATTACCCCGGATTATTAGCAAAGCCTGTGTGAAAAAGGTGAAAAAGTCAGGCAATTTCTGTTTCGATAATGCGTAACAATGGGCTTCCTTCTCCTGCAGTTTGGCAACGACGGGGACTACAACGCACCCTCGAACAAGCCGAACACCGCGGTCGCCCCGGAAGAGGAAGAAGAGTGGTGAAGAGGGAAATGGACGCGAGAAAGCGGCGTGGCGCAACGATTGCGTTTCCGGGCCTCGGAGATCCCTCGACCAGGCTCAAAACTGAGATCGTCCTAGTTACAACGGGCCAAGTTCCTTTATCCTTCTTTCTTTATTTTAAGTCTTTTCCTTTGAAACTATTCTCGAGAAATGTTGAACGTATTCGACTGGATTCGTAACACGAAAAACAAAAAAATGCCCGATCATTCCTCGTGTCTGCGACATTACCGTTAAACAGTATTCGAGAAAGCGGCGAGACGAGATATCCTAGCCAAGTAGGGTAATTTCATCCGTTCAGTACACGCTCCTCGGGCCCTCTCTCGATTTCTCATGGTGTTCGATGCGCCATTTGTAGCAAGTAAAACCATACGTTAATAAAATAAGGCAACAAAAAAAAAACAGCGACGACAATTGCGCGAACTTTTGAGGTCCATCGCGCTAAGGCAAAGACAGAAATAAAGTTGCCATTGAGCGTACGAAGGATCGAAAATGTGGACGAAGTTTTCGCTGGTTATTAGAGAATTGACAATGTACGTAGGGTATATAAATTTCTAGTATATATATGTGTGTGTGTATATGTAATATATATATATATACCGGGCGTCCCATTTTAATCGTACACCTGATTTATCTCGAAAACTACCGCACCGACCAAGCATTAAGTGTAGTGATACTTTGAGGGTGCAATGGGGGACTCGAAAAAAAAAAATTTGGTTCAAAATTCAAAATGGTGACGTTAAGACACCGGACATGTTTAAAAAAAATGGAAACGATTTTTTTAACCAAACAATTTGTCAAGCCAAAGCTAACAACTTTTGTAGGATATTTAAAAAAAATGAAGTTCATTTCTAGGTTACAACACAATTTTGTACTATTTTAGCGCTATCCAGGATGTGCCATGAGGCGGTAAAGTCTTTAACATCCCGAGTGTGCGTGTGTGTGTGCGTTTGTTTGGATTTGTTCGGATTTGTTCGATAACCCAAACAAGGATTAGGTCCCTGAGGCTCGTCACTTCCGTTATCAAACGAATCTAAACAAACTCACAGCCGTACACTTATACTTGGGATGTTAAAAACTTGATCTCGTGGTACATCCTGGGTAGCCCTAGAATAGGCAAAAATGGTGCTCTAACCTATAAATTATAGACGTCATGAAACTGAAAAAATCGTACAAAAATTGTTAGTTTCGGCCTGATTGATTTTTTGGTGAAAAAAATGATGCTCTCATTGAAAAAAAAAACATGTCGGCCATCTTAACGTCGCCATTTTGAATATTGCACTGAAAAAGATTTTTTTAACGTCCCCCTTTGAACCCTAAATCTTTTACTGCACTCGACACTTGCTCCGAGCAGTATTTTTCGAGATTAATTAGGTGTAAGATTAAAATGGGACACCCTGTTTTATATATATATATATATATATATATTTACACACGCACATATATATATACGCTCGTCTCAAGTATGAAACAAAACACTGGTGACAGTTTCATAAATTTTCTTTTATAATAAAACAAAGTATTATAACGATTCCGTACAAATCGATAGTTTCACGTTTATCTTTATTCTCAAAGCTCCGCAAGAGGTCTCTCCCCATCCCGAGATGATTAATCGTACATTAGTAAGGTCTGAGGAAAAAAGAAACGAAATACAAGAAAAAATCTACTTACCGTCGTTCAGAGGCATATCCATGAGATGCAGATCCTCGTAGTTGAGCAAAGAGGAGAGGAATCCGTCGGTGGTTTGATTGATGGTATCGGAAGCCGGCGTGTGGTAGTACATCATGTCACTTGACTCGGACTTGTATGCGGCGCCGTTCTCACTTCCCATTGGTTCACTACTGTTCGTCAGGTTCATCGATGTGGCCACCGCTGATCCAAGATTCGACGGTCCGCCTGCATTCGTGAGCAGTTTAGTTTGAGGATTACAATGGAAAAAACATGCTAATCCAACTCGACTCGTGTCTCGTGTAAATTACGATCAATGCCCGTTTATATATCTCCAGGCAAAAAGAAACTTTCTTACCTCTCGTAAAAAACGAAAATAACGTGCAAATTCGAGCAAGCTAAAGATGATACTCACCGACATTGTGATAAGGTCCGGTATTGTTGAGATCGCCAACCGGGGCGGCGAGGGTCGCATTGTGCAGGAGAACGTAGCGCTGAGCCTCGTATTGACTGTGAGGAACGGGATGTCCGGAGTATACGGAATGGCCGGTGTGGCCGAAATGATCGCCGGGCCCTTGCATGTGAAAGAACGATGCTGTGTCCTGCCATCGTTGCTCCTGCAGTCGCTGCTCCATGCTCATTGGACGCGGAAATGGCACGCGACTCTGCGATATCAAAGGTAAACGTTGTAATATTTGCGACGTATATTTCGTATATATTCAAATGGATATGATTGCATTGGGTATGGATGTGAAATTTATGTGAAAAATTATGTGTGTTTAGGTCGTATCGATGGATTAGCCGTCACACGGGACGAATTCCACGGGCGCGTCTACCTGTCAAGGCGTCAACCGGTTATAGACGAAGCAACGTGGACGAGGGGGGTCGGAGAGAGCGAGAAAGCCCCCCGCTGATCGCGTAGGTGTCGGGGCCACACAGAGATGTTTGACAATATTAATCGTCCGCGAGAGAGAGAGCGAGAGAGAGAGAGAGGATATGACGTACGTTTCTGCCGGAATGAATCTTCACGAACGCGCGAGCTCGTCAATCATTTTTTTCTTCTGTCCCCATACGACAATGAATATTACTCGCTCTTGGTATGTGAAACACGTTAGAAGGGGCAGGGAGTGAGAACATTTTGACGAAATGGCGTGAAGGATCTTGATGAAAATATGAATTTGATGAAATTGAGCGAATGTATGGTTTTCGGCTGAGAGAACGACGTGGCTGTTACGCATATGGAAAACTCGGAATTTTCTTTCCGCTTGGAATAATCAGGGAATTTTTAAGATTCTCGGGGATTTTCCCACTATTTCAATTTGGAAATAATTACGAAAAATGAAGACCGACTTGGAAGAAAATCGGAAAAGTATGACGATAAATATTTTTTATATTTATATTATGTTTTATTATGTACAAACAAAAGTTATGTCAGTGCCAAACATTGAACATTTCAAAAATAAAAACTCTTTTACGTAAAAGCTCTAGACATTTGCATACGATTTGTCGACACACAATTACACAATTATTATTTCGGTTAAGTGTTTATATATATATTTTTTTTATTGGGACTGACAAAAAAATTTGTTTATAATAAAAAACTGGTTCTGTATTTGTGTTCAATGTTTTTGTTCAGATTATTGTTCTAATTTCATTTTTTTTTCAGTTTTTTTCTTTAATATTTAACATTTTCATATATTTGATCTGAAATAAAATTACGTTCTTCATATAACCCCAATTTCCCTTGAATATTTGCAAAACCTGGAAAAGTCACGGAAATTCTGAGTCAATGATGCGTAACAACCATGATAACGATTTAGCTCTCTTAGACAAAACTCCTTCCCCGCGTTCCACCCCCAAATGAACATTCGCAAATTGATAATCTACTCAAAACATCGGCTGGAAGTTTTCATCGTTGAACCGCAACGAAAATCTTTTTCTCTTCATATTTCCGTTTTTTTAGCACGTCTAGGCTACGAAGATCGCTCAAACATTTTTGAGAATCATTGAAAATTTGTAGTCAACAGCTGCAAAGAAAAAAATCTTTTGGATAATAAAAATAAAGAAATGAGAAGATCGAGAAGAATTGTCGTTGCGTTGCAACGGTGCAAAGTGTAACATAGAAATAAGCTATGTTCGTCACTTCCCCTCGTTTGCCAAAAAGCGGTAACCAAAGAGCGCAGAACGCTAGATGGTTCAAACCGCGTTTCCGGTTACGATAGCAGGATTATTTGTGCAACCGAATTGTTTTGCAGATTACCAACGATTCTCGACGCTTTGAAAATGACGTCACGAGCCCAAAGATTGTCGCGCCCGAACATAAAAATGGATCGTCCAAGCTTGGAGAGAGAAAGAGAGAGGTAGAGGGACGAACATTTGCCGATGATGTGGACGAGGAACGTGTTACCCACCGCATGGAGAAACGATCCTGAGAGAAAACAGTAAGACACATGGTTTCGCATTCATCCTTACCCTTGGTCTTACTCTCAATCTTATTTTTATTCGCTACATTCTCTCTCTCTCTCTCTCTCTCTCTCTCTCTCTCTCTCTTTCTCTCTCTTTCTCTCTCTCCTCCGCACCTGTCGAGTCCAGCGCGGAGAGAGAACCAAGCGGGGAATGTAGAACGAGTACTGTCTCCGAGCACCAGACGACGGACACTCGTGAACCGTTCAGACGGTGCTTGAATAATGCGAAATTCGTGTTTCACCAATTTTTTTTTACGACCGTGCTGCAGATAACACGTTCCGGTCGTTGACAATTAGCGGGAATCTTTTTCAGAGGATCTTTCTACCCTGGAGAATACTACTGTGTCCAAAAAATAAGGTGACATTGTATTTATTTCGAAAATTATTTATTTTTCCAAATCAATTTCATTCCCTTCAAAGTAATCCCCTCCCGATGCAATGCACTCATGCCAACGGATTTTCCAATCTTCGAAACACTGATTGTAGTCACTTTCCGGGATGGCCTTCAGTTCCGTCTTCGCTGCGGCTTGAATCTCCTCTATCGTATCAAAACGGTGTCCCCGGAGCGATCTTTTGAGCTTGCTGAGCAGCCAGAAGTCGCACGGCGCCAAAAACTCAACCCATATCGTTCCGCAACCACCGTATTCACCTGATCTGGCGCCGTGCGACTTCTGGCTGTTCAGCAAGCTCAAAAGATCGCTCCGGGGACACCGTTTTGATACGATAGAGGAGATTCAAGCCGCAGCGAAGACGGAACTGAAGGCCATCCCGGAAAGTGACTGCAATCAGTGTTTCGAAGATTGGAAAATCCGTTGGCATAAGTGCATTGCATCGGGAGGGGATTACTTTGAAGGGGATGAAATTGATTTGGAAAAATAAATAAAGAATTTTCGAAATAAATACAATGTCACCTTATTTTTTGGACACAGTAGTACATCGAACGCGATTCGAGAGCGCTATTTTGAGGCATTACTCTCGCAGACATTCGTAGAGCTAGTCGCATCGGTTGTAGATATGCAATGGGGGAGATAGGGGGCTGAAAAATGGCATCTTCCCAAAGAATTTTTATTCAATAGTATCATCTTTTAGCTATATTTCCTAAAAATTTCATGAATATATTCCTACAATCGAATGAGCTATCTAATCTTCCTACAATCGAATGAGCTTCTAACGGTTGGCTGGGCGAGCGGAGCGGCACACCATACTTCCAACTCGAGAACCACTCGAAAACTTGAAAACTCGTTTCCAAATTTACAGGAGATACGATGAGAAACATGAAAAGGTCGTTGACGATCTCACTTTTAAAGAATCGATTTTTATTTTTCAATAGTTACGTAAAAATTACGACTTTTCATATATTTTGTGTGCTCGACCATCCTCAATGACGCGTATTTATTGTTAAATCAAGTAACCCGTTTGGTTTTTAGATTTCGGATGGACCGTTTGAGCTGGAGCGTGTCCACCGCCAAACGTCGGGAAAATATTTCATCTGCCAGCGGCCATGTTTTTGTTTTTCTGCATTTATGAGTGATTGTTTAGGAGGCTCTCATTATATGTACCTCAGAGTTAGGGAGTTTCAGGACGATTGACGAAATGGTCATAATGTATCGAGTGACTTGGTCGTTTTTTAAATGTCATTTTAAACATTTTTTCACACTATTTCATGCGTAAAATTGCCATTCAGCGATGATCGTAGGCATCTCCCTATGTTAAAAGGTGTTTTCTTCAATTGTACATTTTATACAAACAGTGTAGACGATCGATTTAAAATTTGGTGGGTGCATTGAGCCTATGATAATGCATTCACTGCAAGAATTTGAATCAAATAGTAATATTTCGTCATTTGTCCCAAAACTCTTTAAAAAAAATGAGTTTCTTTTTCGCCAACCGTGTCCCAGAGATATTTTTTCGTTTCGAAATTCGACCATTCTCTTCGGACCTCTAGGTAGATGTAGCCCTTTAAAAAGGCTCAATTACTTATGAAATCGAAGCTATATGTGAAATGATCCGCTCGTTTCATCTTCACAATTCCAATCAATCATTTGATCACAACCGCAATATTGTTATTTCCTATGTTGCCTCGTAAGCCCTTTCGGCCTTTTACGAATTAATTTCATTTTTAGGCCTCACACTTTACTGTTTCCAGTTCCTCAAAAACCCGACAAGAGGGTTGCCCACACACTGCACTACTTCGTTTAAATTTGGAACGAAAATTCGGTTCTTTTTTAAATTTTCTTTATTATACTTATGCAAAATCGTTTTTTTTCGAAATATTGATTGCAAATCTCCAGTACGATGGCTAAAAAAACGTTGACAATAACTTGAAGAACCACGTCGAAAATAACGAGCGTTTTTTATAAGCGAATGTTTTCTTATTTCAGAAGCCACTTCATTTCACGTTCGAACGTTCTCGAGAATGGCGAGATGTTGGAAAAGCTGTGGACTCTATGTGGTGCAAGAGTCTCGTGATTTATGCACCCAGAGTCCGATATTAGCGCATTAAACGCTCGTGTACGCAAAGCCCTACGAGCGAACCTACGAGGAGAGAAGAGAGAAATGATGATGCTCGGGAGAGCCACGAGAGTGCGCTGGAAAACGTTCGCGGTATTCTAGGAAGAAGCATCAGGAAATATATGTCTACCGAGAACCAAGCAGATGTTTGAGCAACGCTGTCGAGGACCTTCTAGGCCAACAAGGTTCGATCTCTTTCTCCCTATCTTATTTTCTCTCGCCAATTTTCTCCTATCTCCGCTGACTTACCCGCCCGGAGACGAAGCGATCCGAAACAACGCAACGATACAATTTCCGCATCTTCGGATTTGTTTCTCACGGTAGTCTCGTTAGTGATAAGAGAAGAGCGTCGATTGACGGGACGTCTTCGGTAATAGATGCAATCAGAGGCAATCCAAACGGGAATCACGTGGGTATGAATCGTCGCGGAAACAACCTTGAACTTGATTCCTACCCTTTTGAAGACGGAGTGGACAGAGACATTGTTCAGCGTACTTCTGAACAAGCAATTTCTCCGTAGCTGTACGTATGTCAATTTTATATTGAAGATTGAAGGATTGTGATGATATTAGGGAGGCTACTGTGGCAATGACGAGTTGCCTCGCTTGAGGCAACTCAAATTGACGAGGAAAGCCGAACATACGATGCAGCAATCGCAAGTTGAAGGTAAAGTTATGATTGCAACGATGAAACTGCTAGTAAAGCTTTTAACGCGTTTTTCTCGATATTATGGTTTTCAAAACGGTGTACACGATTTCTCGACGCCTCATGAACGGATTGAATCGAAATTTGGTATACTTATTCGGTGTAATAGCAGTTTAGTCTTGACCAACGTTACTCTTGACATTTCTTTTTCATCAATTGTTACCAATAATCTCATTTTTCCTCTGAAAATCGAGAAAAAATAAATCAATTTTTTGTTTTGGATTGAAACACAATATCAAAAATCCTCGGTCAAGTCTTAGCGAATATTATATATTTTAAGAAAAGAACTCGTCTTTTTGTTTCATATCAACCGGGTGGCCAATATCAAGTACATCGTTGAGCTCTTATTTCAAAGGTACTTTACGAAGTTCTGTATAAATTCTTTAATTATTAATAGTTTTTAAATGAAACTTGCTACACAACTCTGTTGAGGGGCTATACCAGTGTGACACTTAAAAAAAAACGATTTTTTTGCCTTTTTCGACAGATTATAATTTCAAGATATCCTGTGAAAATTTCAAGGCCGTATTTTATCTTGCAAAAATCAACGTTTGCATCTTTAAACACGTTTTTCTCGAAATGAGATTTTTCAAATTTGCTGACGTAACTCAAAGAGCAATTATCGGATTGACTTGTCGACTGGGATCATTTTTGTCTGGATGAACATTGACGATTTGGCATTGAAAAAAACGACCATTTTATAGGCAAGAAAACAGACTTTTTTTCATAACTACGCCATTTTGTTCGATTTTGATATTTTTCGGAAATCCTACGTCATTGTACAGGAAATACCTTCCAGTTGAACGAATTTTTTTCCTTTTTCGGTTTCATCTACTCAATCATGTCAGCAGTGGAGGAAGTTTTTTTTTTGGCATCTCCGAAGGCAGCGGATAAGTCGCTTGGATCTCAATATTTTTCTATGAACAAATTATGTAATATAGGTCGAATATAACCTAATATATTCTCAATTTTCCGAAACATTTAATTGAGTACTTTGCTTCCAAAAAATTCCCGAAAATCACCAGAATTTTCAGCGGTCACACTGGTATAGCTCCTTAACGTACATGCGAATAAATGTCCAAACGATTTTTCAATCATCTTACATTCCTTGGAAATGATTTTTTTTAAATAATCTTGATTTATGGGGTGTCACAGTATCTGCTGATAATATAAATCTGCTAATTTGCAGTAGTGTGCTAATAATATAAATCTGCTAATCTGCAGTAGTGTGCTAATAATATAAATCTGCTAATCTGCAGTAATGTGCTACTAATATAAATCTGCTAATCTGCAGTAATGTGCTAATAATATAAATCTTTCTCTCATACGTCGTGCATGATTGATTCCGACGATTTCGTATCAGTATTACAACGTTTGAAAATAACAGCAAAATATAATTTTTTCAACTTCAATATTGATCTGCATTGAGAAGACACGTACATATTTTAATACAAATCCACACATTTTTTAAAGCGCGTTTCATTACACTCTGTTGAAAAAAAAAAAATGCGCTGGAGTTCCGAAAAGCCCATACCGCCGATTAATTTGGAATTTCACGTACCGATGTATTTTGACTCGCTGGTCACGAATATGATAGTGAAAGTATCCGCAAGTTTTATTTTCAAGGTCAAAACTCACAACTGATTTTTAAAAAGTTCTTGTATTTTATTGTAATAAATGTTGATCACAGAAAAAAATGTTTCTCACAAAAGTTGTAGCCTATAAACAGATCAATCCTTTATGTTTTATACAGTTTTTGTTTAAAACCATTCAGTTTTGAGAAAAATGAGATAATGCTCCAATAGGAACATTTTGCTAAACTCCATAAGTTTCAATATTGTCAACTTACGCACTTTGCCGTGGGAAGGTTGGGGTTTAGTCTTTAAAGTGCACGTTTATTTTTTGCCTTTTTTGTATTATTTGATTTTTTGCTTATTTTTGTTTGGGTTAAAGACTAAACCACTTTAAAGGCTTACATTTTACCTTCCCCCGGTAAAATGCGCAAGCATATAATATCGAAACTAATGGAGTTTAGCAAAATGTTAACTGATCGGGGTACTATCCCATTTTTCTCGAAACAGAATGCTTTTAGACAAAACCTGTAGAGAACATAAAAGATCAATCTTTTTATAGCCTATAACTTTTGTCGGAAACATTTTTTTCTCAAGATCGACATTTATTGAAATAAAATAGAAAAACTTTTGAAATGTCAGTTTTTGTGAGTTTTGACCTTTAAAATCAAATTTGCGGGTATTTTCACTGCCACATTCGTGATGAGCGAGTCAAAACACATGGTTACGCGAAATTCCACATTAATCGGCGGTATGGGCTTACGGAACTTTATCAAAAAATGACACAAAATCCCAGAAAGTTAGATAGTTCCAAGTGCATTTCTGCTTTAAGGGGTCTTCTCACTTTAGACGCTAAGAAAGACTATTTCCATGGTTTAAAAAAATTATATTATAGATATTGATATAAAAGTTGTTACATTTAATAAATACACTTTCAAAATACATTAAATTTTTTTTTTCAATGTCTTTATGTAACCCATACAAACTTTAAACGCGTTTTTCTCGAAACAACGTTTTTCGACGGCTTGTTAATAAAATCTTCGAAACTACTGAACCGATCCTCATGAAATTTTAACCACATATTCTTTACAACTATAGCTATAGCGCAGGTAAAGGATTTTTTTTAAATTTTGATATTTACTCATTTTTTGCCAAAAACTGTGTAAAACACGTTTTTTTTTTCGAAAAAAGTTTGCCATTTTGTTATTTTTGCATGTACAAAAAATCGTGTGATATGCGCTGTAGTCGTTAATATACTGAATCAAAAACCGTTTGGTTTTTTTGTTTCGGATGATCCATCTCCGAGATTTCATCAACAGCCCAGACCTACAATTTTTTTAGGATATTTTTTCATTACCATTATCGTCTATAAATAGTGACTTAAATAAATTAAAATAAAAAAAATGTATTTCGAAAGTGTATTTATTAGTGTAACAACTTTTATATCCATATCTATAATATAAACCGATCAAAAAAATTCATGAAAAAGCCTTTTTTAGCGTCCAAAGTTAGAGGACCCCTTAAGATATTCCAGCCAATACGCGGACAAAGACAGAGTGAGCAGATTTACATGTGTAAAACAACTGTTTTTCAGATACGGGGAAACACTTGGCCACTTCGAGAATACCTGTACCGTTACGACTCCAAAAATCATCCCGCCCAACGAAAAATTGGCTCATCCGTTTGGCATCCTTAGTATCATGTCTTCAACGAAAACAAAAAAACCTACGAGTGTTGGCCGAGTCACGAAGAGTCAACGATCAATCGATCGATCCGCTACTGTCATTCCCATCTACGAATCAAGGCTTGGGCCAAACGTTCGCCCTTACACGATGGGACGGTTTTCTCGTTTTTCCACGTGGCCTCGAACGTCCGGGGACTCTGGGCAAAGATTGTGACTGAAAATATTGTGAAGGGCGATGAGGAATTAGGACTATCCGGACGATCGGGAACACGAAGGTACGTCAGGTGGACAGGAGAAATATTTTGATATCCGCGACTTTTCATCTCCGAGGGAGAAAGAAAGAGAGGCGAGGAGAAAAAAAAATTCTCACGGTATTCTTCGAGGCAAGGAACAACCTGTTGAGCCGAGCAATTTACCGACTAATACAAAATCCGGTACGTCGCCTCTTTTATGCTCGTTTTATGCTTTTCTTTTTTTTTTTCTTATTCTCCTCTACCAGCCATTTGCTTTTCTCCGCATGGAAGTCAAGCTCAACGAGACAGGACGAAGGAAATTCGTCTCGCAACATCCTAGAGATCAACATGGAGAGGTGGAAAAATTCTTCGTTGGCCGTGTTACCGGCGTATTTACACATTTCACAGTGCATAAGTCTCTCCACGACAGATGTGCATCTCGCGTCGCGGAATTTTTTATCTCGCGTATATATATATATATATATATATACACACACACACACATACACGCGGAACTCTCTGCGGTGTCTCGTACCGATCGACACGACTGTTGTTTGTTGCACCCCCCGTTGTGTACTTTACGAGCACTCGTTCGCGCGTTTCTTCGTTCCCGGTAAATTGCGACCTTCCTGCGCACGACCGGAAACGAGAATTATTTGCTTCGAATTTGCCGTGGGTCCTTCGAATCGCCTACCCGATATCTCCCGATTCGAAACCTTTTTCTATTGGTGACACTCGTCGTGTTTGTCTTGCATCGAGGGGAAAGTAAAATTGCAGCAAATTGCAACAAAAAAAAATATTAGGACGTTGAATGAGTTCTCGCTGTTTTCCAACAGATGGCGTTGCCAGAACTCCGTGCGTGTAGTTTAAGATTGTCACGCATCTATGAAGAAGTACTATAAGCAAGCTTGACATTCAGTGTGTCATTTCGCCAAAGTGTTAACAACTTTTTTTTTCAGTGTTAAACATGTCAAATTGGGGGCCAAAAAGAGTATTTGCGGGGAATTTTACTGCACTGGTTTATTTTTTAAAATCTGCAGGTGAAGCACGCGGAATTCTTGTTGAGACTTGCGGCGACCATGCTCTGCTGGAAACAGCATTCATTGGTTAAGACGCTTCGGAAAGAATGAATTTTCGAAACGTTTGAAAGTATTAAGAATGACTTTTTTTTAAATGAAGCATTAATCTGGACGGAAAAAGAGCGAGAACTAATTTAACATGCGAATAGTTTTTTATGGGGCTGGGTTGAAATTCCGAACTTTGAATGCTCCGATGGTTTAAAATTCCGAAATTCAAGATGGGGCCGGGTTGAAATTCCGAGGTTCGAATGGTCAGAACGCTCAAAACTCCGAAGGAATTTTACACGAAAGGCCAAAACTCCGAAAATCTTAACACCGACGAAATAATTCGGCTATGGAAGTTTGAAAGTTTCAAAATTTTCAATAATTCGACGAATTGTTGCAAGAATTAATTTTTATTAGGAAGTGATTTCGCTGACGGTTTGAAATTCCTAATTTTAATGTTCCAAAATTACAAGGTTCGTCAAGATTATGCCAGCGAAAGTCTACACAGTTGCCTGTAAATGATGTTGAACGTATAACATTGTCTAGACAAATTTCAAAATTGACGTAACATCACTTCTTAATAAAAATAAATTCTTAAGATAATTCGTCGATTTATTGAAAATTTTGAAACTGTTAAAACTTCCATAGCCGAACTATTTTGACGGTGTTCAAATTTTCGGAGTTTTCGTCTTTCGGGTAAAATTCTTTCGGAGTTTCGAGCGTTCTGATCATTCAAAGTTCGGAATTTCAAGCCGGCCCCTTTTTTTATTATGGTTTTATTTGGCAACCGAGTGGGAAGGAACGCGTTTTTTGATGAAAAATATTCGTTTAACCCTTCCTTCACACACTGGGTCATTTCGATCCGGACGAATATGAAGTAAAATGCTCACTTGCACAAAATAGAAAATTATAATTAATTTTTACTATTCAATTTTACACTTTCCGAATTTTAATTATGCAGACATATTGAGGAATGTTCAAAGTGTATGTCGGATTAAAAAAATTAAAACCGACCGCAGGGTGAAGGGCAGGTTGATAAAGTATTATCCGGGTCAAATTGACCCAGTGTGTCAAAGCCGTGGCCAAATATAAGTGTGTGAAGGAAGGGTTTAAAATGTTCTCTCACCGCGGATCAATATTTTAAAAAAATACTAAAGGTCGAAGTTTACATCGGTCAAACGCAATGGAAATTAATATTTCTGACCTCCTTTCATTTATTTCATATAATAGGTATTTCATATCGAGGCATATTTCGCCTACAAAAATCCTACGATAATTTTTCACAATACTAGTTCAGCGATTTATATAAATCTACGATGAAAAGATCTTGCGTAATAATAGAAATGAGGAAATTAAAGAGTAAGAGAACTGTCGTTGCGTTCCAGTGATTGTAGATTTCGACGCGATGGAAAGCTTCTCTTTGTAACGTTTCTGACTTGAAATCAGGTTCGACGTGAAAAGTGGCAGACGACCCGACCGGCGCACACCTTCGGAGAATAAAACGATCGAATGCTTCTCGCGAGTATCGAACGAGGGTTCGATAGTGAGAAGACGAAGTGGCAGAGAGAAGACCCACGAGTGAGCACACACGAGATCTGCTAATGGCTAGTAATATTAATTACTACTCGCTCGTATATAATTATTGGATTAATGAAGCCCACGTCTTGCTGGAACCTCCATAAAGCTAGCAGAGCAAAGTCCCCAAAGTGGATATAATTGGTATCAAAATTTTGTGCTTTTTATGTGCTAATTTTGTGCTCCATTAAAAAATGTTGTGCTCTTGTCGTTTAACGGGAAATTAGAAAACAAAAGTGCTCTGTTGGCTTACCATCAAGCTAGCGGAGCACTTAATGATCTTTGCCACATCTAAGAACGAAACTACGTGATATTTATGTGCTTTTTATGTGCTTTGCGAATATCGAACAGTCAAACCCCTATTTTTCTTTTTTCGGCCGATATAGACCATTAAAAGACCCCCCAATAAGAGCATATACCAATTTTTTGGATATTCTGATATGAAAATACATCATATTTATGTGCTTTTTATGTGCTCTACGAATATTCAAGAGCCAAACCGCTAAAACGCAATTTTCTCCCAAAACCACCCCTACAAGACCCAAGCTACCCGCCAATACGAACATTGCTTATTTTTTCGATATCGCAAAATCAAAGCAGTCCACATTTATGTGCTTTTTATGTGCTCTACGAATATCCACGAGCCAAACCGCTAAAACAAGAATTTCTCCCAAAACCACCTCTACAAGACGCAAACTACCAGCCAATATGACTATTCGCTATTTTTTGCGATATTGCTAAATTAAGGTAGTCCACATTTATGTGCTTTTTATGTGCTCTACGAATATCCAAGAGCCAAACCGCTAAAACGCAAATTTCTCCCATAACCACCCCTACAAGACCCAAGCTACCCGCCAATACGAATATTGGTTATTTTTTCGATATCGCAAAATTAAAGCAGTCCACATTTATGTGCTTTTTATGTGCTCTACGAATATCCATGAGGCAAACCGCTAAAACAAGAATTTCTCCCAAAACCACTTCTACAAGACCCAAACGACTCGCCAATACGAGTATTGGCTATTTTTTCGATATCGCAAAATCAAAGTAGTCCACATTTATATGCTTTTTATGTGCTCTAGGAATATCCAAGAGCCAAACCGATGAAAAGAAAATTTATCCCAACACCACCCCTACAAGACCCAAGCTACCCGCCAATACTCGTATTGGCTATTTTTTCGAAATCGCAAAATCAAAGCAGTCCACATTTATGTGCTTTTTACGTGCTCTACGAATATCCATGAGGCAAACCGCTAAAACGCAAATTTCTCCCAAAACCACCCCCACAAGACCCAAGCTACCCGCTAATACGAATAATGGTTATTTTTTCGATATCGCAAAATCAAAGCAGTGCACATTTATGTGCTTTTTATGTGCTCTACGAATATCCATGAGGCAAACCGCTAAAACAAGAATTTCTCCCAAAACCACCTCTGCAAGACCCAAACGACCAACCAATACTTGTATTGGCGGGTAGCTATAATTATATTATTATTATTATTTTCAATTTATTGAAATTGACAAGATTATATTCAAGATTATATATGACAAGATTATATTCTCAACTTTTCCTCATCAGACAAATATTGTTAAGTCAGACAAATACCTGTTAAGTATCTTTACAACTTTTGCTCATCAGACAAATATTTACCCCGGTACACTCGAGTAAATGTTGTAAAGTTGCCCCCCCCCGCCACCAAAGAAAAAGATCGGTACTAACACCAGAACTATCAATATAAACTACATAGCAATCCAGAACTATGTGAGAGGTAACCAGAACTGATTTTTATCCTTCGATTGAGCAGTAGATTAATGGCGCGATAAAATGCTTTGAGTAGACCCAAATGTTTTTTTGTTTGAAAAATGAGCTTTTTTTGGAGTTCTAGTTGCCTCCGCAAGAGTTCTGTTAAATATATTCTTAAGTTACATTCGAGTAAATTTTGTGGAGTTGACCCCACTAACAAAAAAAAATCGGTACTAACGCCAGAACTATCAATATAAAGTAGATAGAAATCCAAAACTATGTGAGAGGTAACCAGAACTGATTTTTTCCCCTTCGATTGGCAGTAGATTGATAACCCGATGGAATGCTTTGAGTGAAACCAAATTTTTTTTTACGGAAAAATGATTTTTTTTTTTTGGAGTTCTGGTTGCCCCCGCAAAAGTTCTGTTGAATATCTTTACAACTTTTCCTCATCAGACAAATATTTACAACGGTACATTCGAGTAAATTTTGTGAAGTTGCCCCCACAACGACAAAAAAACGTTAGTCACAACTGAGTTATTAATAAAAAATACATAGAACTCCCGAACTATGTGAGAGGCAACCAGAACGGATTTTTGTCCTTCGACTGAGCAGTACATTGATGGCGCGATGGAATGCTTTAGATGAAACCAAATTTTTATTCTCGAACAAATGGATTTTTTTCGGAGTTCTGGTTGCCGCCGCAAGAGTTCTGTTAAGTATCTTTACAACTTTTCCTCATCAGACAAATATTTACACCTGTACACTCGAGGAAATTTTGTGAAGTTCCCCCACCCCCCCAGCCCCTAACCAAAAAAATCGGCACTAATACCAGAACTATCAATATAAACTACATAGAAATCCAGAACTACGTGAGAGGTAACCAGAACAGATTTTTTTCCTTTGACTGAGCAGTAGTTTGATGGCGCGATGGAATGCTTTAGATGAAACAAGATTTTTTTCTCGGAAAAAAGGATTTTTTTTCGGAGTTCTGGTTGCCTTCGCAAGAGTTCTGTTAAGTATTTTAGTTTCAAGGTTTTCACGGCTCTTTATGTAACGAGAAGAGTATGTGGCTTCCGGATGGAGGCCGTGTTGAGGATCAGCGTTGTGCCGACGTTTCGCAAACGTTACAGTCTGCATCATCAGGGCTGAGAGCTCCGATACTGAAGCTCTCGTGTCTCAGGTATTCCTTATATAGTTGCAGTCATCCTTCCGGATCGCTGCACCAGCCAATCATATGTTTTCATTGATCAGCTGGTCAATTAAAAAACCGGGAGGACAGTGTGCCAAATAGGATTGACGTGATATCCTCCATCTCTGTTTAGATTGTCCGGATGTTTTCGGATTTCCAAGCCTTCTCGGTGTTTCCTGGAAAAATAGCTGTTTGATGGGGCCAGGCTTTGGGCTTTGTCGAACTGGATGGCATGACCAGTCTCCATCCAATGTTCGGCCAGCGCTGATTGTGTAATAAGGCCATATTTGATACACTGTTGGTATTCTTTGATCCGTGTACTGATCTTCCTCCCGGTTTCTCCTATGTACACTTTACCGCATGAGCAGGGTATCTTGTATACTCCTGGTGCACTTAATGATGGTCTTTGGTCTTTTGCACTCGGAATCACTTGTGCCAGTTTCTTTTGGGGTTTGAAGATGACTCGCACGTTATGTTTTCCAAGGACCCTTCCTATGCGATCGGTTATGCCCTCAAGGTATGGAAGGGAAGTTGTTGCGGTTATTTGTCCTTCATTCTCCCCATCAGGTGCTGTAACCGTTTTCGGATCAGCTATTTTTTTTTTTAGATTTTTGATCGTTCTTTCGATGTTGCCTGGCTTGTAGCCATTGTCTCCTAAACAGAGATGGAGGATATCACGTCAATCCTATTTGGCACACCGTCCTCCCGGTTTTTTAATTGACCAGCTGATCAATTAAAACGTCTGATTGGCTGGTGCAGCGATCTGGAACGATGACTGCAACTATACAAGGAATACCTGAGACACGAGAGCTTCAGTATCGGAGCTCTCAGCCCTGATGATGCAGACTGTAACGTTTGCGAAACGTCGGCACAACGCTGATCCTCAACACGGCCTCCATCCGGAAGCCACATACTCTTCTCAGTTCTGTTAAGTATCTTTACAACACTCGAGTAAATGTTGTAAAGTTGCCCCCCCCCCCCCACCCACGCCCCTAAAGAAAAAAATCGGTACTATCACCAGAACTATCAATATAAACTACATAGAAATCCAGAACTATGTGAGAGGTATCCGCAACTGATTTTTTCCCTTCGATTGAGCAGTAGATTGATGACGCGATGAAATGCTTTGAGTGAAAACAATTTTTTATTTTCGGAAAAATGAATTTTATTTCGGAGTTCTGGTTGCCCCCACAAGAGTTCTGTAGAATATCTTTACAACTTTTCCACATCAGACAAATATTTACAACGGTACACTAGAGTAAATTTTGAGAAGTTGCCCCCCAACGAAAAAAAAACCGTTAGTCATAACTGAGCTATCAATAAAAAATACATAGAACTCCAGAACTACGCGAGAGGCAACCAGAACGGACTTTTTTCCTTCGATTGAGCAGTAGATTGGTGGCGCGATGGAATGCTTTAGATGAAACCAAATTTTTATTCTCGGAAAAATGGATTTTTTTTCGGAGTTCTGGTTGCCCCCGCAAAAGTTCTGTTGAATATCTTTACAACTTTTCCTCATCAGACAAATATTTACACCTGTACACTCGAGTAAATTTTGTGAAGTTCCCCCCCTCCAGCCCCTAACCAAAAAAATCGGCACTAATACCAGAACTATCCATATAAACTACATAGAAATCCAGAACTATGTGAGAGGTAACCAGAACGGATTTTTTTTCCTTCGATTGAGCAGTAGATTGATGACGCGATGAAATGCTTTGAGTGAAAACAAATTTTTTTTTCGGAAAAATGAATTTGAATTCATGAAAGTGGATTTAATTGGCATCAAAATTTTGTGCTTTTTATGTGCTAATTTTGTGCTCCATTTAAAATTTTTCTGCTCTTGTCGTTTAGCGGGAAATATGAAAACAAAAGTGCTCTGTTGGCTTACCATCAAGCTAGCAGAGCACTTAATGATCTTCGCCATATCTAAGAATGAAACTACGTGATATTTATGTGCTTTTTATGTGCTTTGCGAATATCGAACAGCCAAACCCCTATTTTTCTTTTTTCGGCCGATATAGACCCTTAAAAGATCCTCCAATAAGAGCATATACCATTTTTTTTTGGATATTCTGATATGGAAATACATCATATTTATGTGCTTTTTATGTGCGCTACGAATATCCAAGAGCCAAACCGCTAAAACGCAAATTTCTCCCAAAACCATCTCTACAAAACCCAAGCTACCCGCCAATACGAGTATTGGTTATTTTTTCGTTATCGCAAAATCAAAGCAGTCCACATTTATGTGCTTTTTATGTGTTCTACGAATATCCACGAGCGAAACCGCTAAAACAAGAATTTCTCCCAAAACCACCTCTACAAGACGCAAACTGCTAGCCAATATGAGTATTCGCTATTTTTTGCGATATTGCTAAATTAAAGTAGTCCACATTTGTGTGCTTTTAATGTGCTCTACGAATATCCAAGAGCCAAACCGCTAAATCGCAAATTTCTCCCATAACCACCCCTACAAGACCCAAGCTACCCGCCAATACTCGTATTGGCTATTTTTTCGAAATCGCAAAATCAAAGCAGTCCACATTTATGCGCTTTTTACGTGCTCTACGAATATCCATGAGGCAAACCGCTAAAACAAGAATTTCTTCCAAAACCACCTCTACAAGACCCAAACTACCCGCCAATACGAGTATTGGCTATTTTTTCGATTTCGCAAAATCAAAGTAGTCCACATTTATGTGCTTTTTATGTACTCTATGAATATCCAAGGGCCAAACCGCTAAAACGAACATTTCTCCCAAAACCGCCTCTACAAGACACATACTACCCGCCAATACGCGTATTGGCTATCTTTTCGATATCGCTAAATCAACGTAGTCCACATTTTTATGCTTTCTATGTGCTCTACGAATATCCAAGAGGCAAACCGCTGAAACAAATACTTCTCCCAAAACGACCTCTACGAGACCCACGCTACCCGCCAATACGAGTATTGGCTATTTTTTCGACATCGCAATATCAAAGTAGTCCACATTTATGTGCTAATTTTGTGCTCCATTAAAATTTTTTGTGCTCTTGTCGTTTCTCGGGTAATTAGAAATCAAAAGTGCTCTGTTGGCTCAACATCAAGCTAGCAGAGCACTCAATGATCTTTGCGATATCGAAGAATGAAACTACGTGATATTTATGTGCTTTACGAATATCGAATAGCCAAACCCCTATTTTTTCGCCCGATATAGACCCTCAAAAAAAACCCTCCAAGACGAACATATACGATTTTTTGTATATTCTGAAATGAAAATATATCATATTCATGTGCATTTTATGTGCTCTACGAATATCCAAGAGCCAAACCGCTTAAAACGAAAATTTCTCCCAAAACCACCGCTACGAGACCCAAGCTACCCGCAAATACGAGTATTGGCTATTTTTTCGATATCTCACGATCAAAGTAGTTGACATTTATGTGCTTTTTATGCGCTCTACGAATATCCATGAGCCAACCCGCTAAAAAGAAAATTCCTCCCAAAACCACCTCTACAAGACGCAAACTACCCAACTATACAAGTATTGGCTATTTTTTCGATATCGCAAAATCAAAGTAGTCCACATTTATGTGCTTTTTATGTGCTCTACAAATATCCCAGAGCCAAACCGCTAAAACGAAAATTTCTTCCAAAACCACCTCTACAAGACCCAAACTACCCGCCAATACTCGTTCGTATATTACGCCAATACCCGCCGATATTCATAGAGGACATAAAAAGCACATAAATGTGGACTACTTTGATTTAGCGATATCGAAAAAATAGCCAATACTCGTATTGGCGGGTAGTTTAGGTCTTGTAGAGGTGGTTTTGGGAGAAATTATTGTTTTAGCGGTTTGGCTCATGGATATTCGTAGAGCACATAAAAAGCACATAAATGTGAACTGCTTTGATTTTGCGATATCGAAAAAATAACCAATACTTCCATTGACGGGTAGCTTGGGTCTTGTAGGGGTGGTCTAGTGACAAATGTGCGTTTTAGCGGTTTGGCTCTTGGATATTCGTACAGCACATAAAGAGCACATTAATGTGGACTACTTAAATTTATAAATATCGCAAAAATAGCCAACACTCGTATTGGCGGATAGTTTGGGTCTTGTAGAGGTGGTTTTGGGAGAAAGTCTCGTTTTAGCGGTTTGGCTTATGGATATTCGTAGAGCACATAAAAAGCACGTAAACGTGGACTGCTTTGATTTTGCGATATCGAAAAAATAACCAATACTCGTATTGGCGGGTAGCTTGGGTCTTGTAGGGGTGGTTTAGGGGGAAATGTGCGTTTTAGCAGTTCGGCTCTTGGATATTCGCAGAGCACATAAAAAGCACATAAATGTGGACTACTTTAGTTTAGCAACATCGCAAAAATAGCCAATACTCGTATTGGCGGGTAGTTTGGGTCTTGTGGAGGTGGTTCTGGGAGAAATTCTTGTTTTAGCAGTTTGGCTCATGGATATTCGTAGAGCACATAAAAAGCACATAAATGTGGACTGCTTTGATTTTGCGATATCGAAAAAATAACCAATATTCGTATTGGCGGGTAGCTTGGGTCTTGTAGGGGTGGTTTTGGGAGAAATTTGCATTTTTGCGGTTTGGCTCTTGGATATTCATAGAGCACACTACTTTCATTTCGCAATATCGAATAAATAGCCAATACACGTATTTGCGGGTAGCTTGGGTCTTGTAGGGATGGTTTCGAGAGAAATTTTGTTTCAGCGGTTTGGCTTATGGATATTCGTAGAGCACATAAAAAGCACATAAATGTGGACTACTTTGATTTTGCGATATCGAAAAAATAACTACTACTCGTATTGGCTGGTAGCTTGGGTCTTGTAGGGGTGGTTTTGGGAGAAATTGTCGTTTTAGCGGTTTGGCTCTTGAATATTCGTAGATCACATAAAAAGCAGATAAATGTGATGTATTTTCATATCAGAATATCCAAAAAAATGGTATATGCTCTTATTGGAGGGTCTTTTAAGGGTCTATATCGGCCGAAAAAAAGAAAAATAGGGGTTTGGCTGTTCGATATTCGCACAGCACGTGAAAAGCACATAAATATCACGTAGTTTCATTCTTAGATTTGGCAAAGATCATTAAGTGCTCTGCTAGCTTGATGGTAAGCCAACAGAGCACTTTTGTTTTCTAATTTCCCGCTAAACGATAAGAGCACAAAAATTTTAAATGGAGCACATAATTAGCACATGAAAAGAACAAAATTTTGATACCAATTAAATCCACTTTGGGGACTTTGCTCTGCTAGCTTTATGGAGGTCTTGCTGGAAGCGAAGAAAACAAAACCGAACGAGTGCACAAGTGCATTCTGATGCATCGGCGATCAGGCAGACATCTCATTTATACGTTGCGAGGCATTTCTAGTTCCTTTTAGTATATTCTTTTTTTTCCTCACGAGGAACATCACTTTGGTGTCCGCCTTCGATTCTGTTGAAACTCGTGTACACGGTAGAGCATGAAAACTATTAGATACGGATTTTTTTATCGACAGAAAAATGCTGTTGAGAGGTGGCAGTATCCCTTAGAGTGAAGCATGCTGCATTTGCAATTTCAAAAGAGAAAAGAATTACATTTTTTTTGTAACTTTGGTATTTAAACCTTTTGGGCACAAATTCATCATTAATTTTCTTCAAAATCCGTAATTTTTTTTTGAAAAATCATTAAAACTGAGCGAAAATACGTTTTTCAGCTTTTCGCCGCCGTAATTTTGAGGTTTCGACAAAAACTCGGTGATATTCGTAATTCTCTATTTAAAGGAAAAAGTTCCTTTAGATAGACACTTGAAGAGGTTTAAAAGTCGAAAGAAATTCGACCATTTGGCTATTTTTAAGCTTAATTTTAAATTTGAATTTTAAATTTAATTTAAGGGGGGGGGGGCGGTAGAAAAGAATTTTTACAGGTTAAAAAAATGTCATTTGATAGACTGGAAAAATAGCCGAAAAAGAGGCGAAGGGGTATGGAAAAATTTGCAAAAATCGATGATCCGTCTTTAAAATTCTGCGAAAAATCGAAAAATCATCGAAGCTCAATAAACCAAACGGCATTTTAAAGAGCAAACGGTAACGAAAAGAATGAGCGCATGGTGGACTTATAAATGGAAACAAAAACAAAAATGATCTTTGATTCAGTGAAGCTTCTTATTTTTGGTCGAGATGGGAACTAATTTTGGGTTTTTAATGTTTTTATTCTGCGTCCATAACGATTTTTTTTTCACCTCCCGAATATAAATTCGCCATTCATTTCCGCCAAAACCCTTAATTTTAATCAACAATAGTCGAAAATGTAAAAAACATTGTTTACCCCTTAAGCTTCCTATTATACAAAAATGAAAAAAATACGTAAACTTTAATATTATCGCCCCTTCAAAGTATTAAATTTTATCCACCACTTTTGAACGCGCGGTAGGAAAAAGAAGAATACAGTTCCGCGTAAACGCTTAATTTAAAAAAATTATTATACCCTTAGTGGATTTCTGGTCGTTTTGCATTAGAAGAATTTTCGTTTCTGTTTCACTTAAATCGATGGAATGTGTCGGGTGAAATTGCAAAATCAGCCCTTAAACTGCTCTAATTGGCAGTTTCACCCCTTAAAACCTTCTTCCGCCGATAGAAAAAAGTAATAATTTTTAACGCTCTACCATATCCAAGTGTTTCAACAAAATCAAAGGCAGACACCAAACTGACGTTCCTTGTTAGCTGTCTTTCTTTCTCGGCCCCTCGTGGCCGTTTTATTTGTTCGTGCTAACAGACTCTTTTCCATTCACGACACGAGATTTCGAGGCTCTACGAGCGGAAAATCGTGATGTCTGTAAATATTGTGGGCAGATGAAGGATCCTCAATCCGCTTTCCCCAGTTCACTTAAAAAACATTCTCGCCGGTAACTAAAATTCGAACAGCAAACACGAGCTGTCTGGACGAACGAACGGAGAAAGAAATAAACATTCAATTCAAATCATCAAAATTAATAATCCACGAGTCACAAACTCATTTTATACTCGGAAGAATCTTCGTGCGTTTTTGTGTCACGACCCTCGGGCCCATCGCCTCGTCGGATTGCACACGGCAAACTTGTCAACCCGATCAATTTTTTCCCCTGCGTTACGCAGTCCAACAATTATTAATCGTTCGTGGTCGCTGATGTCCTTGGTCGTCCACGGCAGGCTCATTTGGGACGGAGCAACAATTTCGCAAGATACATAAATCATGGTGCTCTCGACGAAAAGAAGCGGAACTGTAATTAAGGCCTTGGGCCACAGTTACGGGTATACAATCATGTGCGAATTTAACAATGTTTTTTCCGTATGAAAAAGTCATTCACTCGTAAAATTAATTACACATGTATTTAGTATGAATATCAAGCTGTTAGAAAATATATATATATTTTTTTTCGATGTACAAAATGGCCGACTACTCGAAACAGCTTTTTTCCAATTGGCGTGACAAATAACTTCAACAATTTTCACTCGATTTACTTCAAATTTAACCCTTAATAGTCACACTGGGTCCACGGGACCCAAAAAAATTATTTTGATGCCGTACAACTTTTTTTTCCCATAAAACATACGTTTTTTTTACATGCGCAAACGTTTCGTTCTTTCCGTCTAAATCGCACCTGCGTTGGGTGAAATAAATATACTTTTTGAAAAGTCCACAGAAACTATGTCTATTTCAAAGTACATTGTTCCCAGATTATAAAACCATTTTTTTGTCAATAATTACAAGAGTTACAGCAATTTTTGTAAAAAAAAAAGTCATTTTTCACGACTTTTTTTTGCATAATTTTTATTGCATATTTAAAATTTAATTTTATTAAACAAGGTTTAAAATATACCTCGCTATTTTTTTTTCATATCGCTCAATGCATTATTTCATTATTTATAACAATTAAAAACGCCTGGGTCCCATGGACCCAGCATGACTATAACGTGATTCTAGTTAAGCGTCACTACTAAGGGTTAAAAGTTATGTTCCTAGTTGCATTTTGCAGAGAAGTACGTACGGAATTTCTGATTAATCGAAAACTTTTCATTTTATGAGCAGTTATAACGAAATTTTCCACTGAAAATTCATTTCTCAAGTTCAAATACCTACACCTTTTGAATAAAATAATATTTTTTTAATTCCGTCCGTACTTCTCTAGGTATTCTAATGTAGATTGACGAGAATTTTTGTTTTTTGTTCTAGGTAAAAAATTGTGGGTGCTAAATGTCACGCCGCGGAGCGTCTAAAAAAAGATAAAAGAAAATATTAGTAGTCGGCCATTTTGTACGTGAAAAAAAAATTCTGACAGCTTGATATTCATACTAAATAGATGTGTAATTAATTTTATGAGTGAATCACTTTTTCATACGAGCAAAAAATTGTTAAATTCGCACATGATTTTATACCTGTTACTGTGGCCTAAGGCCTTAGCGTCGAGCTCATATTCGCGAAATTGTTTGGCACCAAACTACCCCATGATTTTCGTGGACCCACCGGGGTCCGATATATTTTTCTTCAACTCTTTTTCGAGCTAATGAATTTTTCTCTTTCAGCTTTCCGAGATTGCCCTGGCGGGCGTTTCCGCGAAGTTCGACGGTGCGTTAGCGACGAGACGAGGAGTCGAGGCACGGAAGGATCGTATCGCGGAGTCGCCCCGACGTAAGTCGTCACGGTGAATCCCCCCCCCCCCCCCCCCGTACGGTAATTACCTCGAAAAAGTCGGCAATGGTTAATACACACGATGGTATACACACAAATGTCATTTTGATCGTAGGCAGCTGGCTCGGCGATTCGAAGTCATGTATAACGCAATGGATTTTCAAGCCGCGACGAATTCTGTGACGACGACGAGCTACCGATCACAGCGTTTTATCCCGACTGGACGAGTAACGCTCCCGTTTCATCGTTTCCACGTCGAGACATTCAAGATCGCGTCCGGATTTCACCGAACGAGAAAGAGAGCAGGGAGAATGTGCCCCCTGTCTTTGAAAACTTCGAAGCTTTGACACCACGAGCGAATGAAGAAGAAGAAAAAAGTGGGATAATCTTCGAACAAAGAGGAGTCCCAAGTGTTGGCCACTTAATTACGACTCAAGGCTCTGGGAGGTCCTCTCTGTCAAAACTTTCCTGACGACTTTTTGACCATTCGAGGCTCAACGAAAGCCACGGTAGGATCAACGAAAAGTACCGGGATGAAGAGCCAGAAAACCTTGCGTGTACCTGCGCCTATTGCCGGATGTTCCGCGGCAGGTCCGAGAAATACGTGCCAGCGTAGAGGCGGAAAAAAGGTCAGAGAGCATTTTCTCATTCCCGTTGCGAAGTACCTGTAGAAGGCTCCGAACGAGGGAGAGACGCGGAGGGTTGAGACTCGTTCGTTCCGCTGACAAATTTGCTGACGAGAACCCTCTCGTTCACTGATCTCTCGTTGCCTCCTCTCGAAGATTCACCCGGAATTTTTACCCGGGAGATATATAACACGTGTAAAATTTGCCAGGGAGAGAAGGAGCTCCATAAATCGTTGAAGCGCCATAACTGTCTATCGTCGAGCGTTACACGCACGCTGGCGCGCGCGATCTCATGTTGTTACAAAGACTCGTGCTCGAGTCGGACCCTCGTTACGTTTATTTATCTATTTACTTATTTTCTCTTCATTAGATTCTCGCTTTCCGCGCTTCGCTTTACGTACCAACGGCGCAACTTCGATGCTAAAATTCCATGGGGGTACGCATGTGAAATACAGGGAAAACTCGGGGAATTTCTTTCCTCCCGGAATAATCAGGCAAAAGTCAGGGTTTTTTTTCTATAATTATCGGGAATTATTGCAAAATTTCCTTTTTGCAAGAATTGCGAACAGTAAAACGGACTTAAAAACACTGAAAAGTATACAAATAGACATTGTTAATAGTTATATTATTCTTTATTGTATATATAAAAAGTTATGTTAGGGCCAAACATTAAAAATTTCAAAAACCGTAAACTAGTTTACTCTGAAGCTGTAAATCTTTGTGTTTTTTAATTGTGTGGTTGTGTATCCATTTGTCGATAAACAACCACACAATTATTAGGACGTTGAATAAGTTCTCGCTGTGTTCTAAAAGATAGCGTTACCAGGGTTCTTATGCATATGGAAAACAGGGAAAACCGAGAAAACACAGAGACAAGTCAGGGAATTTTGGAAATTCTCTGGAATTTTTTCAGCATTTGCTTTTTGCAAGAATTACGAAAAATGAATTCTTCATTATATCCAAAAAAAAGTCATGTCAGTGCCAAACATTGAAAATTACAAAAACTGAAAACTAATTTACTGTACAGCTCTATACATTTGCATTCGATCTGTCGATACATAACCACTTCATTATATTTATATTCATTTTTTATTTATTGTCACCGGCACAAAAATTTCTATTTATAATGAGAAACAGATTCTGTATTTGCTTTTAATGTATTCTTTTTACTTTACAGTGTTCAAATTATTTTTCGAATTTCAGTTCTTTAAAATTTGATTTCATTTTTTAACATTTCCATATATTTGATCTTAAAAAAAATTATGCTATCCAGTTCAACATAATTTTTCAATAGAAGAATCGAATTGAGAATTTCCTTCCTTTTTTCAAGTCCGTTAAAAATGTTGATCTTTTTTTCACCATAGTGATTCATTGCTACGTATATAATTTTTCCCGTATAGTTGGTAACGTTCAAAAATACTAGTATATTTGAAACGAGACTTCATTTGTGGTCTTAAACTTACAAAATATATATTTGATCAAAACAAAGTGTTCTTTATTCGATCCTAACCTGGGCCATTTGCAAAACCTGGAAAATTCAGGGAATTTCTCAGTTAATAATGCGCAACAACCACGATTTCGCTACTTATCATTTTACCAAAGAGTTCTTATGTAGAAGTAGTTGCATCGAGTCTTAATGTGCACAACTTTTTCGCAAAGCTTTTTACAAAACATGACAATTTCCCATACATTTCACTTATTATCTACTCCCTAGATTCTTACATTCCGCATTATTTTCACATTCTCCTTTTCTTCATTTATTCGTCCACTCAGTCGATATCTCCTCCCCCATGCTCCTTACTCATCTTTCTACATGTTTCCTCGATTTCTCTCAAATACTCGCATATCCCTATTTGAATTTTTCCTCCCAGCATATTTATGATTTCGCCCTTTATTGCCAAATCATCCATCCCTTCCATCCACTCCTCCGCTTTCTTTGATACTAAGTCCCTACCTTATTTTTACATATTATCAGGAGCTCCAATGTCTTATTTTTTCCCCAGAGTTCTCAATTTTTTCTCCAACTTTGCAGGCAAAATTTTCCTGGCTGGGCTCGTTGCATTGACGTTCGCGCAAAACCCAAACGAATGGAGCCCAACTTGATTTTTGAGCTTTCGTATTCAAACGAGGCATCCTCATAACTTGATCATCAGTCGCGCGTCGATCAGCGGCACACGTTTTTTGCTGAGTTCGAAGAGAAACTCTCGTCTGCGAGGATGGGGTCGATTTTCTTGATTTTTCAATGCCGCGCTGACTATACCGTTGCGATTGCGCGCAAGGAACGTGCGCGGCGAGTCCAACGGCACGTTTTCCCTACACACACGAACACGTCTCGTCCGCATCGCATAGCGGATATATCTAACGTCATCACGCGCATGCAGCCAGGATATACCGCATCGTTAACGCTACAATAGCGTTACTTCGTGCTACAGAGTGCATCCCGACGGTCAAGAAGCTATTGCGCTTAGCGCCACAGATATTGGCTATTAATATCCCCGCGAAACCGTAGCTCGGTTGCGCTACTTTTGCACATCTGGGTCTAGCCGATACGTACGAGTTGCGTATGAAAGAGAAACAAGAAACGTTAAATTATTTATTTGCAGACAGTGAACTCACGCGGACAGTGAAAAAGGTACGTTTGTTGGAGGGATTCTTTAGTCTGTTTTAAATTTTTTTCCATTAGATTGATGACCTCGAGCAAGTAATCAAATTGTCAATGTGCTGCGTGAGATATGATTATTATCATTATTACTTTGTTTATTATTTTATTTTTACCGGTTTATATTATTATTATTATTTCCACTATGATTTCCACTATGATTACTCTGATTGAGATGATGACGATGATTATTATTATTATTACTATTACTATTACTAGTTTCATTCTTGCTGTTTTTATATTATGATTATTATTGATGTTTTTACCATTAATTTTATTTTCACTGATTTCTATTATTAATATTATTTCTACTACAACTCTTACCCTGATTGCGACGTTTATTGTTATTATTATCATGATCATGATTATTATTTCGATACGTTTCGATCTTACTATTTTTGCATTATAATTATTGTTATTATCAATTGTTTGTAAAACTGCAAGGACTTCTAAATAATCAAGAAACAGAAATATTTCCCATTAAATTGGTACAGTAAAGTCATTGCAAAATGTATTATGCTATTATTTATGCAAAAAAGTAATTCTTTTCCGACTTGTGTCATTATTCACGCAACAATTTTCTTGAATCCGCGAATCACAATACTTGACGAATATACACTAGTGGAATTAATTCTGGACATTTTCAATAGAAATTACGCTTTTTTATATTTACGCAGAAAATGTATAATTTGTTACGTCGTAGTGATACCGTAATTTTTTAATTTTCATCCATAATGTTTGTACTTATTATTTGCCTTGATAAGCTTACTTTGATAAGAATGTAGAATATAAGTAATTATAACGTGAAAGTGATAAATAAATGCGAAGTTTCACAAGTTAAAAAAATGTCCACATTCAATTCCACTAAAGTATTAGACTGGCCCAAAAAAGAATAATTTTTTTTCAATTAAAATTTTTGTTGAAATGACAAAAAATAAGTGCTGACCAAATTTTAGCCCTTTATATCAATATTTAGAGGTCCCTCATCGCGATTTATTATTTCCCATTTATTTAATATGGTAAAAGTTTTTATTGCCGCTTCACAGTTTTATAACTCGCCTACGGGTAAGCACACGGATATGCCCGAAACATTGTTATATAGGAAATTCAACGCTCTACAAAAAAGGTCCTTAGTATTCATACGATAAATTCACTCGTTCGAATTTAATTCAACGTCAAAGTTGAATCTATGATAAATTTCATGATTTTGTGCGGTTTTTGGACTTGAACAACGAAATTATTGTTTTTTTTTCTGATTCATCTTAAAAAGTATTGTATCCTTATCAACTTATTCCCTAGGTAGTTTCTCAAATCCCTAATCAATTTAAATTTATTGTTATTTAAAAGTACATTAGTACAAAAATCTATTGTTAAACCGAATTCAATTACCATAGCATGATAAATAAATATCTAGGGAACAATTTAAAAAGAATACACTACTTTCCAAGATGAATCACAAAAAAAAACAACAAAGAAATCAATAATTTTGTCACAAAAGTCCACAAATATCACAAAATTATGAACTTTATCATCAATTCAACATTAATGTTGAATAAAATTTGAACGAGTGAATTTATCGTGTGAAGGCTAAGGACCTTTTTTGTAGAGCGTTAAATTTTCTGTAAACAAAACTTTTGGCGTTCCCGTGTGTTTACCCGTAGGCGAGTTACAAAGTTCAGAAGCGGCAAACAAAACTTTTACCATGTTAAATGAATGCGAAATAGAAAATCGCGATGAGGGACCTCTGAATATTAATATTAAAGGCTAAAATTTGGTCAGCACTCATTTTTTGTCATTCTCAACATTGTCAAAAAAAAAAAAAAAAATTCTTGAAATAAAATTTCAAATTTTTTTGGGCCTGTCTAATATACATATACATTTTCATATGGCCGATCATACTCCCTGCTCGCGCTGAATAACGACGACGAAACATACACCATGAGTAACGAAAAACTTTGTCCTCGAAAAACTGCGAGAGGTGCTCGCTTAGATAACGGGGAACGTAGCCCGGCAACAAAATCAAGTACGAACGCGAACACGTTATACAAGGTGGAGAGGAGGAAGCGGACGAGTGTAACCAGGACGAGGAAGAAAAAAAAGGTGCAGGGAGGGAAGGGAAATCTTATAATACGGCTTTGTAGTAGGTACGATATTACGTACGCAAGTGATACCGCGTATAGTGTACAACGCAAAGTCCCACATACGAGAGCCTCAAAGGAGTAGCAATTACAGATGACTAAGGTCAGTGTTAATACGACACTTGCGTGAGAGTAGAAGTTCCAAAAATGATATGGTTCGCGAACGATTGTGGTAACAATGCTCACTTGCGTAATATATATATATATATATATATATATATATATATATATATATATATATATATATTAGACTGATTCAAAAAAAAAATTTTTTCTGGATTCTCGTGCTATTGTTGGGCACTGATAAAACAAAATTTCTCTAAAAAGATGGGCGCGGTCACTCAATTTTTAGAGGTGGCTATCTAAACTTTTTTGTATTTGAATTTTTTTTAACGAACGTATTGCATTTAAACATAGTCATGGCTTCGGATTACGGATAAAAATCGGAAAAGTTTTGAGTTTGTTCTTTTACAAGCATAACAGAGAAAAACTGACCATACGTCGAAGTGCACACGAAACGATGAAAGAAATTTTCGAACAATGGAAATGTGCTGAAATTCCAACGCGTCGATTGAATAACGCAATCTTGAAATCAATAAAACTCCATCTAGTCTGGAAACAACTTTTAAAAAATCGAGTTAAAAAGAATTTGCCGTCACAAATATCGAAGGAGCGTAAATTTAAGAGAGATTTGGACAAACTGTTCAACGTTGCAAGTAGTAAGGGGGCCACTATGGCGACCCCCACTCCTATCCCCACTCCTATCCCCACTCCTCGGCCCCTGGTGGGGGTAGCCGAGGAGTGGGGATAGGAGTGGGGGAAATTGTGGTGGCTCGCCATAGTGGCCCGCGAGAAGAGGAAAGAGGATACTTACGCGCGTGTGTCGTCTCTTCTGCGGCGTCAGCAAACGCCTTGGCGCAGGGGTTATGGGCATTTCGAAGTAAAAAAAAATCTCACAATACGCTGGAATTTTTTTTTTATTTTCCAAACATGCCGTTAATTCACAGCCAAGGCGCTGCGGCGGTTGCGCTGGGGAAGAGGGCCGATAGCCACCACAGCCGTACACGGCTGAGCCACCAGCCCTCTTCAGGGGCTACGTGGTCGTATCGAGAGACGTTCAGAGAGAGAGAGAGAGAGAGAGAGAGAGAGACAGAGAGAGAGAGACAGAGAGAGAGAGAGAGAGAGAGAGAGAGAGACAGAGAGAGAGCAAATTTTCACAGTCGAAGTGTCTTTTCGGAAAATCTTATTGCCGTCGAATTGCGAAATCTGGAGGTAAAATTTAACAAGCCGATTTATGTGGGTATGTGTATACTCGACATTTCGAAAACATGTTTATATGAGTTTCACCACGAATTCATGATTCCGCTGTATCAGCAAAACTGTAAGGTCATGTATACCGACACCGATAGTCTCATATACCACATCAAGTCTGACGACGTTTACGACGATATGAAGCGTAACATTGCCAAATTTGATACGAGCGATTACCCGACGGAAAACGTGTACGGTTTACCATTAGTCAACAAGAAAGTGCCCGGTCTCATGAAAGATGAAAATAATGGTATGGTAATGACGGAATTTGTGGGATTGAGAGCAAAAATGTACGCTTTGCGAGTCGATGGTAAAAAAGACACGAAAAAGGTGAAAGGTGTGAAAAGTAATGTCGTCGCGCGAACAATAAATTTCAATGACTACACTCGCTGTTTACGGGAAGAAATTGAGATGACTCGTCAGCAGTCTTGCATAAGATCGAAGCTGCACGAAGTTTACACTATTTCAGAGTCAAAAATTGCTCTAAGTCCACACGATGACAAGCGGTATATCGTGCCGAAAAGTACGGACACTCTACCCTGGGGTCATTATAAAATAGCATTGTAAATGTGTTTGTTAGGCTACATGTATAAATTGTTATAAAATAAAAATGGATAGATATAATGAATGTAGTAATGTAAATTTGATATATATTCGAAAATATGCATGTTATATATAATGCGAGTATGTTAATGTTTACAGGATATAATAATTTATTTTTATAAGGAATGGTGAATGTATACATAAATAAAATGGTATGCCTATTGTAAATAAACTTTATTGAATTTTTCATATACTTTATAAAAGTTATTACAATATGTTATTTTTGTGTATCCACGAGTTTTGAGATTTATCCATTCCCAACCATTTAACATAAACATCATTGCCCTTTTTGCGTATTATCTTCTCCACGAGATATATGTTCGGATTGGCAACACGTTGCAGTTCGTATTCGTAGAATCCTCCGGCTATTGGATTTCCACTTGAGTCCTCGACTAGGTACGTTACAGGATAAGTTTGCTGCACCTTGACGATTTTAAACACTTCGGTGGTCCAATTTGGTGTGAAACCTTTTTCAAATATTGTCTTGAATTTGCTTACGCGCACAAAATCATTGACTTTGAATCTTGCAGGAGCCGCAATTTTTACATTGCTGTATACGGTGGTTAAGAGTTTCTCCGCGATCGCAGGAGTAACGTCGATGGGCCTCATGCCAATCGTACGGTGCTTTCGAGCATTGTACTTCATAACGAGTTGCGGTAACGCATCGATCCACTTGTAATTACCATTGAGTGTAAACATTTTCCACATATTATTTTTGAGAGTGCGATTGAATCGTTCGACGACCGAGGCCTTCATAATAGAGTACGTCGAATAATGATTGATGTTGTATATCTCCATGAGTAGTTGCACGTTTACATTGTAAAATTCTCTTCCTTTGTCGGTCTGAAGATTTTTCGGATATCTGCCATGATCGTGTATGATTTTCGCGATCGTTGTACCCATTTCGCTGCCAGTTTTACTTTTCAAGGGTACGGCCCATGCATACTTGCTCAACACATCGATGACGGTGAGGATGTAATTGTAGCCTTTGTTGAAACGCGAATACGGCCGCATTTCGACTACGTCAGCCTGCCACAAATCATCATACCCACGTACGATGACACGTCTTCGCAGAAAGTTTTTTCTTGCTGGTGCATGTAATTCCTCCACGAGCTGCTTTTCTTCGGACGTTTTTTCTTCTCCGAGCATATCGTGTGTTTGACCAGACGATTTTTACAAATCTTCGTGCGTTGTGTCAGCTACAGCGTCAGTTGCATACTGAATCGTTTTATACGTATCGTTCATAGTTATTCGAAGCGTATTCTCTAGTGCGATGAATTTCTTCTCAAATTCATCCAGGCGTTCTGTTAACAGCTTGATTTTCATTTCCACGTAACGTTTATTGGCAGCATCGTAATCCCCTTCAGGTAGGGCTACGCCTCGTATTTTACGTGATCTTGCATCGAAGCCACTAGAGGTTAGACAGAGAGCATTATCACGTGTATAATTTCTTATTAGCCCAGTCCACTGATAGTATGAATTATCCTGCGCTCCAAGCGATGATCCGAATTTATTGATCGACATCTCGGTATCAATAGCGGTGAAGGAATGATCATTATCATCGATGCGGAGGTTAATTTATAATGAGACCCGCTTCGCGAAGTTCCTCAATAATCGACATTATCTCATTGTCGTGAGCGTTGTTACCCGCGTGTCGTGAAGCTTCCAACAAGCGCAAACGATCGACCAACTCATTGGGATCATTCCAATGCACGTAATCGACTTTGTTGTTATTTAACGTCATGGCGAGCGGTATTTCTATACCTCTTCCAGTTTTTCGGTCGAAAGTTAATGGTCCAATTATATATTTATACTTGAAGCCTTTGTTACCCAATACAGGATTGAGTATATTGCTACCACGTCGATGTGCATTTGTTGCCAACAATATACTTTTATATTTGTTTTTGTCTTCCTCGGTGTATATTGCATCGTCGGGAATTCTCTTGAAAATTAACTCATAGAGTCCAGGGGTTCCCAAGTATTTTATGCCATCGATGAATATATTATCATCATTATCCACATCGAAACCCTTATCGCCTAACATCATTCCTTCATTGGTAAATTTGACGCCATACACATAATCCATGCTGGAATTTTTGTCTTGTGAAAGAATAGATGAAATATATTGTTGACCGAGTGGACCGAAATGTTCGCGCAATGTATTTTGACCTTCAGCGGTTTGTAATTGACGTTGAACTGTAGACACGAATGATTCGGGCGTGGTCTCAAAAACGTCTTCTTCAACAATGGTGGCTGGTTGCAAGGGTACAGCAGCCATCGACGTATCATCCAGAGATTCCTTTCGTCGCTTACGTTTCAACTGATTCGGTGTAGAAGTTACCAGCGAATCTTGAAATAACGAACGTGTGCGCTTTGTTCCTTGTTTCACATCCTTCTCTAGGTCCTTTGCTTCCGACATACTCAACGATTGTGTTTCCGGCCCAAGAGATTCAACAGCGGCTGATTGCTCAACAATCTGCTTGAGAGGTTCGGTGATTGGCCTGAAGTGTCTCTCCAATGCAAGATCTTCTTCCATTTTTCCAGTCTTCAAAGCTTGATATTTTTTGCGTATTGAGTCGCTTGTTTTCGCAATTTCCCTGGCAATCTCTTCATCAGTATCAATTGTCGTCATCATGCCCACACGAAATTATTTGTCGGTCGTTGCCCAGCTGATGTCTCAATGCCGACTGACTACATTACGGTATTGCAAACTCGTTAAATCCATTTCTATATCGACCACCGGACAATGAGCTATCTTTGTCAATCACCATGAAGCCATATTTGTGTTGCCAACATTTTTGACATAACACCAGAAAATCTTCATATGACATGTCCGTATTTACATGTTCATTGTAAACATGTTTCAAGTTTGTACGATCTTGTTTAAATAAAATAAGCAGATTCACATTGTCGCGTATAAGATGCTTGGGAACCTTGGCATATGTTTGGCAAAGGTAGAAACAATCAACGCTCGAGTGTCTGCCCATCGCAAAGTACTCTCTTACTGTATTTTGCTTGTCACATGCTACGTCATCGAAAATAAAAATGGAGTTCGGAAGCGCTTCGTGCGGTGGGATAACATCACTATTATTTGAGAATTTAAAATAGCCAATTTCGTTAATCGATGTCAGAAGATTTTCCAAATATTGATATTTTGACTGTTGAAGCGATTTCGAGTATACATATAGGTTTTCAAAACGTACACCATTTGGACTTTCTATTAAACTTAACAAAACATTGGTTTTCCCACAATTTGAAGGACCGCAAATAATGCTGCGTATCGTAAGTGGCAGCATGTCTCCATGCTTGCGTACTTGTTGACCCTCCATTACTCTATCGTCGAAATTGGTCACTTGAATCAACGTCGCTTGTTGCACGAAACGCATGTTTTCTCTCTCGAATCCAAACACACATTCGCCCAAAATGCGTCGTGTGAGGAGTATTTATAGGAGTGCACCGAGCCAAATCCGCTCAGTAGCGAGAATGTTTTTGTACCTATCGGACGACTGCAGTATTCTCCGCTTAACGGCTCATCAATTACAGTTTATTCCAAAAATTGTTTTGTTACAAAATTTTCATCACTTCGTTGACATTTTGTGGGAGAGGCTTCCCGAACACATAAAGGCTGATTCGGAAGTACAGCAATATCGCCGATGCACGCGCCATTGGAATTTACCGGGACAGCTAATACACATTGACGGTCCAGCACCGTTTATAAATAATTGTGCCGAATGTCAAAGAGAAAAGGCAACGGTTTGTTAAATCGAGCAATAAATGCACTTCCGATCGAGTTACATATTCCCGGATACCAATTTTGTGGACCAGGCACTCAGTTAGAGCAGAGATTGACACGGGGTGATCGTGGTATAAATCCATTGGATGCAGCTTGTCGCGACCACGATATAGCCTATTCTCGAAGCAATCATTTAGGCGAAAGACACGTTGCGGATAATATACTTGCAACAACGGCACGAAAACGTATTACTGCGAGAGATTCGACTTTTGGCGAGAAAACAGCAGCGACCGCTGTTTGGGCAGCTATGAAAGCAAAAACGAAATTCGGCATGGGAATGAAGACAAAGAACTCATCGGCAAAGAAGAAAAAACCCGTTAAGAAGAGAATACTGCCGATAGCAAAGCGTGGCGGAATTTTGCCAATGTTACCATTGCTGGGAGTTCTTGGTTCACTGGCTGGTGGGGCAGCTGGGATAGCAAAGGCTGTGAATGATAGTAAAGCGGCGCAACGTCAACTTGAAGAAATACAACGTCATAATCGAGCTATAGAAGGCTATGGGCTCTATCTCGCGCCCTACAAGCGTGGACAAGGATGTTCAACTAAGAAAAAAAAAAAAAACGCCAAAACTCGGTGAAAATGCCCATGGGTGTAACAACTAATGTACAATTGGAATGCTTAGCCAGGCGCATGCGCATACCATTCTTCAGAGGGGTCTTCATGCGCAATAATTTACCAGTTTATGGTGGCGTGCAACTAGATGAGAGCGGTATAGTAAATTTAGATGATGCCGATGGCCCCGGTACGCATTGGGTAGCCTATGCCAAGAGGGGGAGTCATATAATATATTTTGATAGTTTTGGAAATCTTCGACCGCCCAAGGAGTTGGTGCGATATCTTGGACCAAATACCACAAAAATACAATACAATCGAACATCTTATCAGAATTATAATCAGAGTATTTGCGGGCAATTGTGCTTGCAATTTCTCCAAAACGTCGATGATCAATATGTATTTAAGCCGTGACAATGTGTCAATCAACTCAGTATTCGAGGGAAACATGTCACTGACGCTTACGTTGACCGGCAAGAGTAGCCTTCTAACCGCAAATTATTTTCCCGCTATAGATTTCAATGATGGTTGTTATGAGCTCGGTTTGACGGATTTCGAAACTTATCACACAATACCAAATGTCAATTCATCAAACAACAAATTTTACTTTGACAATGATGACAAGGAAATTATAATCCCTGAAGGATCGTATGAACTGAGAGCCATAAATGCGTATCTGAATCGTGCAATTTTACTCAAAGGGGTTGATAGCGGTGATGATGCTGAAAATGAAATTGTTCCTCGAAAGGTTGATAACGATGACCTCGATGAAAATGGCGAATACCCAATCGTGCTACGCGCTAATCATAATACACTAAAGAGCGAAATCAAATGTGCGTACAGAATAAATTTCAGTAAACCTGACAACGTAGGATCCCTGTTGGGATTTTCATCAAATCGAATACTGCATCCCTGGAAATGGCAGGAATCTGATGTACCGATCAACATAATGAATGTCAACATTATCCGCATAGAATGTAGTGTCACCACTGGTGCGTACAGCAATGGCGAGCGTGTACACACGATACATGAATTTTCACCGAGCGTACCACCAGGATATAAGATATCGGAAACGCCTGCGCAAATCATTTATCTTCCGATCGTTGTGCGGAGCATTACGGATCTAACGATACGTATCGTGGATCAAAAGGGAAAACTACTCGATTTTCGAGGAGAAGAAATTACGGTGAGATTGCACATACGAAAGCGACGCTTGTGATGCTCGTTCTGTACGACACGGAATACGCCAGAGACAATATTTCTACGCGAGATAATACGATCCCACACGGTAATACTCTTGCAAGAAGACAAGCGGCATTGAGTGTTAAATTGCCCGCAAAGAAGAAACTCAGTGCAGCGAATCGTGAATTTTTAGAATCTCTGGGATTTATTGTACGACATACTTGAGGCAAAAGAATGACCGACGTTTTGAATATCAGTGGGGAGCCAATCTTTGACGATCGCATCATCAAAATTGAGACTCATACGTACAATCCGTATGCCAACTCAACGTTTGGACACAGCGATGAAATACGAATTCCTATACAACACCAAGACTTGTACACCCTACCATCTGAAAGTTTTCTCTACGTTGAGGGAAAGTTCACGGTGCTTAAAAAACCAGATGATCAAGCAATAGTAGTATTGGGAAACAATTGCGTTGCATTCATGTTTGATGAAGTTCGTTATGAGCTCGATGGTGTGGAGATTGATCGCAATCGAAACGTTGGAATAACAACCACGATTAAAAACTACATCTCTCTAAGCCCTGAGAGGAGTCATACTTTGAAAAATGCTGCGTGGGATGTAACACATAATAATGGGGGAAAATATTTCAATTTTTGTGTACCTCTCAACATATTGCTAGGATTCTGTGAAGATTACAAGCGCGTAGTTATCAATGCTCGTCATGAGCTAATTCTGATACGTTCGCGCAATGATAACAATTGTGTATTCAGTCAGCATCCATTAGTAGAGGCAGAAGTTGAATTGCTCAAGATACAATGGCGTATGCCTCACGTAATATTAAATGAGATAAGTAAATTGTCATTACTTCGAACATTGGAGAGTGGACGATACTTGAATATGAGCTTTCGCTCTTGGGATCTATACGAGTATCCACTGCTTCAAAGCACAACGAAACACTCATGGACTGTGAAAGCTGCCTCCCAGCTAGAGAAACCAAGATATGTAATATTTGCGCTGCAGACTGGCAAGAAAAATTCTATGGCAAAGGACATTACACTATTCGACGACTGCAAGCTCGCCAATGTTAAACTTTATCTCAACTCGGAATCCTATCCTTACGATGACTTGAATTTGGACTTTGACAAAAACAGATTCGCCATTTTGTTCAATATGTACTCTCGATTTCGTAAATCTTATTACGGCTGTAATAGTGATAATTCTTTGCTCACTATTGCAAAGTTTCAATATAACGGCCCTCTCACGGTTATCGATTGCTCGCGTCAGAACGAGTCTGTGAAAAATGCTACCGTGGACGTGCGAATAGAGTTTGAATGTAAGGAAGATTTGCCACCAAATACTACTGCCTACTGTTTGATCTTGCACGATCGAGTTGTTGAATATTGTCCATTGACAAACATGGTTCGTAAAATTGTATAGAGCAGCAAGTAACCCCCGCTCGATAAATAAATTATTTAAAGACGAGTTTCTTAAATAATGACGTCAGTCATCAATTGATCTTGCTATGGACTTGATCGAGCCATCTTCGTTATGTCTGTACCTACATTTGTCGATCTACAAGGATTCATTGTTGGGAGAAACTTTGTCGTGAAGGAAGTAGCGATTCTAAGAGCGGAATGTGTGCTCTCTCATTACATTTTCGCGAGTATCATACCATGGAGACTTCTCACAAAATCTGAGAGATACGAAGCCTCATGGTTGATTCGGAATCATCATGGTCTAAAGTGGGCCTATGGAAACGTTCCATATAGCATGGCTCAAGGTTTAATAACGGCTGCAGTTGTGGGCCCAACGGAAGTCGATACGTATCCCATTGTATATGTTGACGGCCATGAAAAACGAGAATGGCTAGCTGATATATTAAATATGAAAAATGATCTAGTTATTGAAACGTTGGACTTTGGCGATATGGATACCTTAAGTAAATTAGGCGTAAGCTATACTCTACGATGCGAAAAGCATGAAAAAAATTGTGCATTACAAAATGTATGTAAAATGTTTAATTGGTGGTTGAATCATAAAGATTCATGCAAATAAACGAAATGTGACATTATGTGATTTTTTAATTCTCCTCACCCCTTTCTTTCTTACATTATCTGTTATGAGATTACACAGTTGTATAAAATATTGCTCTCAAACATTCGAGAGATGTACGTGAGACGTTCGTGAGATGTTCATGAGACG
>OZ023322.1:19408747-19541247 GCA_964007375.1 Ophion obscuratus | reverse complement strand
AATCCGAAGCCATGACTATGCTTAAATGCAATACGTTTGTTAAAAAAAATTCAAATACAAAAAAGTCGAGATAGCCACCTCTAAAAATTGAGTGACCGCGCCCATCTTTTTAGAGAAATTTTGTTTTATCAGTGCCCAACAATAGCACGAGAATCCAGAAAAAAATTTTTTTTTTGAATCAGTCTAATATATATATATATATTACGTGAGTACGTGTGTAGTTCTTTTAATTTGCACAGTAACGTTCTTCAACGTGTAGTTCGAGGCTCGACTATAAGTGAGGCCTCAGTGCATACACGCCGCTTCGTTTTGTCTTATCTGCGTTGTTACACGGAGCGTACCAAAGTCTTCTGGTCACGAAGAATATATTAATTTAGTAAACTTTATCATGTGTATAGCTTGGAATCAGCGACTAGGTGGGGATCGAGTAATTACTGTGTGCATACGGGCAATTTAGTGTCAAGTCGACCTGCTCCCGCTTAATGGTGTTGAAGTTCGCATAATTGGAATACAACGAAAATTATGGTATTGAAGTTTGCATTGCATATGTGAGGATTTTTTTTGTTGTATTTCCCAATTTCTTTCGGCCCATTTAGGCTACAAAAATCACCGAAGTAATTTTGAAGATCCTTATTGAGGTTCCATAACCTAAGGTTTGAAAAAAGAGTTTAGATAGTAATAAAAATAGAGAACAAAAATTGAGTACTATTTTCGATGCAAATTTCCACACCATATGAAAATTCATATTGATATTTTTATTTCTCTGGTCTTATTATCGTGTCAAGTATTTTTTTTTGCACATTTTTATTGCAAACCAACGAGTTAGAATATTAACAAATGGTTGAGGAATTTTTTACGCTGAATTCTGAGCAAAAGAATTTTGAGCAAGTAAAAAGAAAGTCGTTTTCTTTGCACACCAAGAATGCAAACTTCAATATTATGCCACTCACCCTACTTTTCATTTACTTTAGCTAAGCCAAAAATGGGAATTTTTTTTTTTTGGCAAAACGGAGTGGAATCGTAATGGTTTGAGGTTTGGAAAAATTAATATGGCCAGAAACAATTTTCGTTCCATTTTTTCTCCGTTAATTTTTTTTTAAATCATCATCTTAAGCATTGCTTTTTAGGAATTGGGGTCAGAGGTACTTGATAATAATATATGAAATCGTTTGAGTGATTTTTACAGCCGAAATCGGCGGAAATAAAGATCGAGCAATTAGAAATAATTCATTTTTTGTTGCATCGCAACAATGCAAAATTAAACATCGTTCGAAATTTGGGGAAAATTGTTAAAAAGATTACGTCCAAGATTTTTGGAATTGATAATAAAATGTTAGAAAAAATTCTACTATAGTCATACTAAGTAATTCAAATAAATGAGAAAATTATCCAAAAAAATTCGAACAATTATTATTGAGCAATTGAAATAATCGAGAAAAATTATTGGAAAAATAAGTTTTCGCATAATGCTTATTCAATAATTCGAATAATCGAGAAAACATGTTTAAGCCGTAAGGATTTTCAATGATTAATTAATGACTAATAATCGCATTTTTTTCGTAAATTCGTGTAAAAGATTAATATATTTTCACAAATTTCCATTCTCCAGATGACGTTTAAGTTTGTATCGCTGGAATAGAACGGAAATTCTTCTCGACTGTTTCATTTCTTTATTTTTTTCAACTAAAATCTTTTTTGCAGATGTTTATTTTAAATTTGTGATAAGGATTCTTTAAAATGTTTTAGTGATTTTCGTAACCTGATGTGCCAAAAAAATGCGGTAATACGAAAAAAAAAGAACATTTCCCTTGCATTCCAACGATGGAAACGTCAAAAAGATTTTTCCGAGCCGCTCTCGTCACGCCTTTTAATCGAACTTTTCCATAATATTCATTTTTCCCACCAAACCGCGAGAAAAAAATATAAAATTCGCCAACATTATCCGCGAGCAGGTACATTCGTCATGTCATTAAAGTTTGCATCGTTGGACTGCAACTGAAACAATTTTTTTTTCGTATTCCCATTTTTTTCCGGAACATTTAGGCTACGAAAGTAATGAAACATTTTTGAGAATCTTTATTAAAATGTGTAACCAAAAGCTGCAAAAAATGGATAAAAAATTACAATGAAAATAAAGAATTTAAAAAAATCAAGAAGTATTTTCGTTGCGTTGCAACGATGCAAAGTTCAGAATAATGATTCGTCGTGGAACGTCCCGTGTATCCATAAGATCAGAAGACGTTTTCCACGTGCCTCACGGTCGTCGTAATGATAGGTTAGAGGGCCCGTATCAATGTGGCTCCGGACTAGAGTAAAGGTCGCGATATCGCATGCACTGGCAATTATTAGCACGAATTTCAAGCCGCGCTCTCCATCCGCTTCTCCCTTGATTACAATTTTTAATCTTCGTTAACGACAACGTCGGCTAGTCTCCAGCGGAGTCGCGTCTCGGCTTTTCGCAACGAGATCTTGAAACTCGAGTATATCGAGAAACGAGCGATTTCTCACGTTCCATCGGGATGTTGAATAACGTATCGTTGCTTTTTTTTCGTGAAAAATAATGCTTTATTTTAAAACATCACTTCTGATGCTTTTAAACGTTTCGAAACTGTTGTGTGATCAACTTCTAATGATTCTGTAAGTTCAGCTAGCGTCTTACATGAGTCTTTACGAAGCCTACAATTCAACATGTCTGAATCATCATTTTTAAAGCGTCTAAATCAATCACTGCATGTTGTTTCCGACAAAGCATGCTCGCAGTAGGTCTGAACAATAATTCTGTGTGCTTCAGCTGCAGATTTTTTTTGAATAATGTACTGCCGTAAAATTCGCCGCAAATATTCTTTGGCGGGAAATTTGACACGTTTGACACGATGAAAAAAAAAGTTGTTTACACTTTGGCGAAGTGACATACACAGAATTTCACGCTTGCTTATGGTAATTCTTTATAGACCCGTTACTATCTTAAGGGAGACTTTGTCCTTGAAATTTTCAAAAAATAAATTTCTTTTTATTACGGATTCTTAATCGACATGTAAGTAGAAATAAATCTGTCGAATCTGCCGATTAGCGGTAATTGTAAACACATTTGTGTAAACACATTACAAAACTTTGAACGCGTTTTTCTCGAAAACACATTTTTAAAAATGGCTGACATTCTCCTGACCGCTGTAATTAACATATCGACCTGAAATTTGGAGAGCATACTCGGAAAATATGTCTTCACGGAATGACGGATCGTTTTTTCGAAAGATACATTTTTGAATTTATTATTTATCTTTTTATGCGAAAAAAAACGCGAAAATTCGATTTTTTTTTAAATTGCCGCCATTTTCCGAAATTTGTACTAAACGAAAAACCCATCCGTCATTCCATGACCAAAGGGTCACAGATTGATAATATGCTTTGAATTTGTGTTTCGGATAAAAAAAGAGGGGGCAGTGATGTAAGCCGTTTACCTCCCGCGATTTGAGGACCTGTTTTCGCGGAGCTGCAACAGCCGCCATTTTGTTTTTTTTTCAAACAAATTTTTTTTTAACGTTCTGTATATCATGAGTAAAAGCAAGAAAAAAACCGCACTCAAAAAGCTTTAATCGTTTCCTTTAAAAAAAATAAAATGTATACACCTGAAGTATGGCACTCCAAGGACAAAGTCTCCTTTAAACTACACGCACGCAGTTCCGGTAAAGCCATCTGTTAGAAAGCAGCGAGAACTTAAGGCGGGAGCCTGAATTCGAAGGTCCGAAAAAGCGTTTTTTATTGCTTAAATAGTAGATAAACGATCCGAGAATATATTTACAAAGTTGCAGAGGCCAATTGTAAATATTGGCTTGGTAAGAAAGTCTTGCGACACACAACATGAGTAAAATATAAAAACATTTTATTTTAACAGTAAACAATTATTCAGTAATGTATGCTCCCTCTGTATCTACCACTCGTGCCCAACGCTCTGGTAGACTTTGCACGCCTGCACTCCAGAATTCTTTGGGTCGTGAATTGAAAAAGTCGACCAGTGTATTTTTGAGATCCGCGACATCATCAAATTTTTTATCCTGTAAATAATTTTTTAAAGCTCGAAACAGATGGTAGTCGGTAGATGCTAGGTCTGGTGAATACGGTGGATGCGGTAGAACTTCCCATCCCAGCTGCGAAATAGATTGTTGTGTCATCTTAGCTACGTGGGGTCGAGCATTGTCGTGGAGAAGCCGAACTTGGAGACGTTTACGCCTTTTTTGTTTGATAATTTCAGCCAGCTTTTGCAGTTGTGCAGAGTAAGTATTTGCATTTTTCGTGGTGTTGGATGGGAGCAGTTCGTAATATAGCATGCCCTCAGAATCCCACTAACAACAGAGTAAAACTCTCTTCACTTCACGGGGCCGCTTAGGGGTCGGATCTTGTTTTTCTCCTTTCGGTAGCCATTGTCGCTTACGTGTGTAGTTAACATAAAGCACCCAGCTTTCATCTCCAGTGACTATTTCTTGAAGAAAATCCTTTCTGTGTGGATGTTGCAGGAGTGAAAGACAGATGGACATGCGTGTCGCTTTGTTTGATTCGCTGAGATCGTGTGGTATCCAAGACGAATCAACTTTTCTGTATCCGAGATTTTGTAAATGTTGGAGAATCGTGGGATGGCTACAGCCGAGTTTGTAAGCTAATTCCCGTGACGACGTATTAGGCTTTGCTTTTGTAAGTGCTCGCAGTTCTTCATCGTCAACAGTTGATTTCCTGCCGGACCTAGGTTTGTCTTCAAAAGATGTATCGCCAGAACGGAAACGCTGGTACCAACGGGATATCGTTGAATGATGAACTACGTTGGCCTTGAACACACTACACATATTAGCGGCTGTGGTTCTTGCAGAACGCCCTTGCAAAAATTCGTAATATGCAATCGATCGAAGTGCACTATGATCCATCTTCGCTCGTACTGTCTGGGCGGAACAACTGACTCGCTTATATACCCTACGGCATGGAAGGTTCTAGACTAGTCTTGAATATACTACTCTCGAATGTTGTAGAACTTCGTTGGAAGAAAACATATTTTAATCGAAAGGAAAGTGTCGCAAGACTTTCTTACCAACCCAATATTTTTGAAGATACAAGGTCAAAAGCAGAGAAGCGATTGATATTTGATATTGATAATTCCTCCCATTGAAAACTTTGAAGCGCGTTTTCGCCAGTCTTCATTTTCACGATTTTTCCAAATTGGCGAGCGTGATAGCAAAAAAACTAAACGACCCATAGAATCGAACCAAAGTTTATTTTCTTCATTATGAAAATCCTAGGTGAATTAAAAAAGTCGTTGGAAAAGTATTTCTAAGTAATTTTTATAGCACGTTAAAGTGTTTTTTTTAACACATTTTTTTTCAAGCCGGAGAAAAGTTTTAATTACACGATTTTTTCAGCCTTTTCTTAATTCACGCAGAAGAAGAATATATGACAATTGAAAATTGTATTAGTTTATTTGGTTCAGTTAAGAATTACGAGCTGCATCTTTCCCGGCGATTGGGGACTGCAGTGGCAAGACGCACATGGAGTAGGATGATAAATCTGCAGTCATTTATTGTTTCATGTTAAACTTTTTTTTTTACATCGCAAATATACATAAAAAGATACCTCAATGTTAATTGGGCTCGCTTGTTTTTTCCCTTCTACAAAAATTCCCGAAAAAAACGCTTTTTTGGACCTTCTTATTCAGGCTCCCGCCTTAATCAACGTCCTAATATGATCGAAGAATCGATTCCTAGCATACCGTAAAATGGGGTTACTTTCAACAGGTTTTGGAATTTTTTTTACAATTCTGAATATTAATTTTTTTTTTTGCTCCGACAGAACAATGCGTCCTTTGGCTATCAAATGTATAAGAAAATCAAGGCCCCCTTATATATATATATATATATATATATATATATATATATATATATATATATATATATGTATATATATATATTCAAGCGTCAAAGTAACCTCGAGTGTGGAGTTTCTTTGCCAAGGCATATCAAACTTAAGTAAAAAATTATTATATTTACTTTGACATCATTTTGATGAAAAAAATTAATATTTTATGCATTATACATGGAATTGAATGAAAAGCAACGATTTTTTACAATCAAATTGTAATCTTCATGAAGGTTCATTTTGTAATCTTCATTTTGCATAAAAATATCAAGTACCTAGGGTACTATTATAGGCACTTCGTCAGTCTTAAGATTATCATTGAGATCAAAATCAACTTGAGCAACATTATAATAAACTTGACCAACAAATTTGAGCAACAATAGAAAAAAACACATTCAAATCGTATTTTGGCGCTCTGTTAAGCCTCAACAGCTGTCAAAGTTACCCTTAATGTCAATTCAACCCCGTTTCACGGTACCTATCTAGTTCTTCCACTCCTTGAGTTTGTTTGTGCCCCTTGGCTGACTTATCATTCATTTTTGCTCTCTTTCTACCTGCAAAAATCCTTCGTCGATGATGAGGTTCCAACATTCTGGGCTGGTCGCGATCAACGAATTGACCCGATATGACGGCAATTGCTGGTAGCTTTGATTGTCCAATCGGAGAATCTGATGCTGCACCTCGTTCATGTGGTTCGTTGTAGCTGATCATTCGTATCAATATCCGAAAATGTGGCTTCTTCGGCAGCCGAACTTGCCAAGCCTTAAGGATCCTTCTCAAAGTGGCTCTGACCACTTTTGCCAATGAGTACACATGTATCCACGTGATTCACGTGATCCTTCGCCAGGATTTTCCCGTCCAACACTCGATGAACACTCTAGTCCAATGACGACATTGGCTTTGGTGAAAATTCCCGCGCGATCATCACAAACGACATATGAGTAAAGTATCTCGTACGTACACCTATCGGAGTTACGAAACTGGTACGTCACTCGGGGGCGTTCTCAATCCGGCAGAGGTGCCTCTCAGTCGAGATTTACGGCGAACAGTTTTCGGCAATGCACTTTTGCACCAAAAGTCCGTACAGTTTGATAAACCTCCAGCCGATCACACCTAAATTCGACGCACTAAATTTTTATCGTCGCAAGTTCCACTTCTTCACTGTATACGACACTGCGAAATTTCGCCCATATCGTCATCTAACCATAGATCGGATCGTCGCTGCGTGAATCTCGGAACGGGACGAAAAATCGTTTTTTTTCTTTCGATTTTCGGATTTTTTAAATTTATCTTTGACACTGACTGACGCGAGGTAGTAAGCGCGTGTGTCTCGGTCGATTGCGGACGAGCGGACTCGCCGAGCGCGCGCTCCGACAGAAAGTACATGGGTGCGAGCGGTGGCGCGATCAGGACGGGCGACCAGGTAGCCCAGGAGTAAAGGAAGAGAAACGCCGGAGAGGAAGACCGGGAGGACGATTTGTCCTACGAGACGCCGGATTGGTCCTCCACGAGGTAGCATCAGGTGTCTTCTCACCACGTGCCAATAGAACGATATACGTGTATATAGTTTTACGGGCAGCTAATCGAGAAACACACGACCATCTGTCTCGGGTCATTGTCATATAGGAGAGATATTGGATATTTCCTTGGCATAGATTCTCGTTCGCGGCACCATTATACTCATCCACCTCTCACGATTTACACGTATCTTCGATTTTTATCGCTTTACGAGATCTACAATATCATCAAGAAAGTGCGACACCCATCGTACGAGATTCTTGATTGTCGATCACGATGTTTTTAGACGCGCGGGGAGGACTGGCCAGCGATTGATTTGAATTGATGCCGCGCATAGCGATCAGTTCCTAAAGTCATTTATAATACTTGGACACGAAATTTTTTACTCGGCTGGTCGACAGCAATGTGTGTGTGTGTGTGTCGAAATACTAATTTTATGTGACGTTGAAGTTTGCATCGTTGGAATGCAACATGTTTTTTCTTCATTTTTCATTCTATCATTCTTATCATGATCTAAAGCCCTTTTTTTTAGCGGTCATAAATCTTTAATGAGAAAACGTGAAAACGTTTGAGAGCTTTTCAGAGACTGAATCGGCAAAAAAATTGACCAATTAGATAAAATTCATTTTAGTTGCATTCCACAGATGCAATCTTCAACGTCATCATCGTAGTCTTTTTACAACCAGAGTTGAATAGAGTATTTGCAACTCGTGCTGTTTTTAACAATGGACTTTTGTTTGACTTTTATTTTGATCGGACAATGGGGCAATTTTATTGTTTTTTATTTTCTTATTAATTAAAAAATCGTGAGCCAGTGATTAATATTTCCCCAAATAAGTGGGAAAAAATTGAAGCAGGAATACATGCCACTGTTCCAAAATCTTGAGACTTGCGATAGCGTTGGAGTTTGCATCGTTGGAATACAACGATATTTTTTTTTTTCATTTTCATCAAAATCTACAGCCTTTTGACGAATTGCGGTAAAAAATCGTTAATAAGAAGATGTGGAAATGTTTGAAATATTTTCAGGACCTGAATCGACTAACAGAAATGGAAAAATTAAGAATTAATTTTCGTTGCATTCCGACGATGCAAACGTCAACGTCATCATTTTATAGTCTTTTTGCAACAGGAGTAATATTTTATAGTCTTTTATAGTATGATGTAATATTTTACATAATTTTATAGTCTTTTTGCAACAGGAGTAATATACGAAAATATCGTCAAGAGAGTCAACAGAGTATTTGTAATTCGTACTGTTTTTAATAATGAACTTTTGTTTGACAATTATTTTGAATGGGATGGTTATTTTGTTATTTTTTCTAATCAATTCACCTATTTAAAAATCATGAGCCAGTGTATAATATTTCTACAAATAAATAAAGAAAATAAAAGTAGAAATAGGTTCCAGTGTCTAAAAATATTGAGATTTGCGATGGTGTTGAAGTATGCATCGTTGGAAAGCAACGAAGGTTCTATTCTACATTTTAATTTCCTTACTTTTATTATACGACATCTTTTTTTTGTAAATTTATATAGTAAATAAATTAAAATAATTTAGAAATATTAATTTTTCTTGCATTCGATGCAAATAACTTCATGACTTTCAAATGCCTTATTCGCTTTTGTGAAAATACTCTAGGAAATTATCATTCGAACGGAATAATCGGGATACAAAAAATATTTCGTCGACTACTTAGATCGAATGTAAATTGTTCTCAGACTTTGAATAGCCGTATCCAATAGAACGAAATATCCGTTCATTCCGGGCTTGGTTTTGAAATGTTCCTGATTGTATATAGAATTTGGAAATCAAATTAATTCGAAAATAAAAAGATGGCTGTTGAGAAACATCGCTTTGTACAAAAGCAAGGTAAAAAATAAAACGACTCTTTTCGAATTAAGGAATATTTGTTTTACGGAAAGCAGGACAAAAACTGAACAAAAATAGTACATGTAATTGTTTGTGCGGTATTCGTAACTTCCGAGTTATCGTATTCTTATTGAGGATGAACTCAATTTTTTTTTTGCATCTTTGGAATGCAATGATAATTTCTTTCCGAATTCCTTCAATTTATTTTGGCAGATTTCGCCTGCAAAAAGCCCGCATTAATTTTTGACGATACTTATTTATTGATCTACTAAACAAAATATTTCGTAATAATAAAAATAAAGAAATTAAATTGTAAAAAAGAGCTTTCGTTGCGTTCCAACGATGCAAACTTTACCACCATATCCTTAATGAAAGCCACAAAGGAAGAATTTTATAAATTCGCCTACCCCAAACAGCTCAACAACAGCATAAGTCTAAAAATCGACAAATACGTGTCGACTTTCTTTCGCATACAATAACGTAATAAAAATTCATACTAATCAAACATAGTCAGAGGTTCGCCGGCAAAGTCCGACCGAGGAAATTGCGCCTACCGCACATTACAATTTTTTTCTCTTTCATCCACTCCAACCACATACGAATCATCCGGATTTTGGCATATGATTTTCTTCCTTTATTTCCATTGTTCCTTCGAGAGGCAAACATTCGTCAAGCCGATTTCGTAAGCTCGTCATTAACATACTAGGTGTACAAATAAGTTTTAGGACAGTTTTCAAAAAATTCAAGATTTATTAAAAAAGAAGTAAAACACAGTTATTCATCGAAGTAATCTCCATCGCACTGAATGACCTTCAGCCATCTCTCAGGTAACTCGCGGATGCCTTTCGCAAAGAAACTTCCGTCTTGCGAGGTGAGAAATTTAGCGACCCATTTTTCCACTTCTTCAAATGTTTTGAATCGCACGTCAGACAAATCGTTCTGCATTTTCCGGAATGAATGATAATCGGATGGGGCTAAGTCTGGTGAATACGCCGGGTGTGGTACAGCTTCCCATCCAAGCGCTAGTAACGTATCCTTGACCGGTTTACCCACATGAGGCCGCGCGTTGTCATGGAGCAGTTTTACTGGACGTTTTCCTTTACCAGAAAATGGACGTTTCTTCTCAATTTCTTGATTCACTTGCATCAATTGATGACAATAGCGATCGGTAGTAACTGTTTGACCAGGTTTGAGAAGTTCATAATACAGTACGCTTTTCATATCCCACCATATGCACAGCATGACTTTGTTACAATGAACATTGCGCTTTGGCGTGGATGTTGTCGGCTCGCCGGGGTCAACCCAATGATATTTGCGTTTCGGATTATCAAAATAAATCCACTTTTCATCGCCGGTCACAATTTTCCACAAGAAAGACTTTCTATGTTGCTTGTTGTAAAGGCTCACACAAATGTTAAGACGGCTGTTTTTATTTTCTTGAGTCAGAATGTGTGGTACCCACTTTGTTCCTTTTCGAATCTTACCCATTGCTTTTAAACGATAAGAAACAGTTTGTTGAGTTACTCCAAGCTGTTCCGAAAGTTGTTTCTCCGTCTGACAAGAGTTTTCATCCAGCAACGCTTGCAGTTCCTGATCGTCCACCTTTACAGGAGGCCCCGTGCGTTCACCGTCACTAACGTCGAAATCACCTTCTTTGAATCGCTTATACCAATACTAACATGTACTTTTAGATACAATGCTGTCTCCAAGAACAGAACATATCGATTCACACGCTTTCCTAACACTTTTTCCTTGATGGAATTCATAGCGAATGCAGTGTCTAATAAATAGCTTATCGGTCTGCATGTTTAATTTACAGAATTTATAGGTTATGTTTATGACTCCTTTACGTTTCGATACTACATATCAAGCGCCATCTATGATAAGTGAGCGGGATCTTTGAATTAATTAAGAATAGCTGTTATGATACAAAATCGAAGTGTCCTAAAACTTATTTGTACACCTAATACGAAGGACGTATACTCGCGCTTTGTCTCTTCTGGTCGAGAGTCTTTTATCCGATCCGGTTGATCACGCGAGACGGTGTCGTCTTACACGCTCGTGGAAGACACACGGAATGGATGGAGTACACGCCAACAATGTAAGTTTAATCACACGTTAAAGCGACAATTACAATCAGCATTGCTAGCGTCGCTTCATGGGTACATTTCTAATACGTGGCTACAGGAATTTCCACGTGCTTACGTAAATATAGGGTTTCTCAAAATGACCTGACATTCAAGTTTATTAATAAAGCGTTTTGGCACATTGCGTTTTTGTGACGCTTTTTATTAAAGATAGCGGATTGGAGGTCAGATAACTTTATACGTATTTTATTATTCCAAAGAACTTTTGTTTGAAATATTTTTTGATCGTACTATTAATTATCGAGATACGGCGATTTTTAAGTTTTCAACCCCTATTTCTTAGGGTTGGGGCGAATTGAGGGGCAATATTTCATTGGGGTTACTTTCAGTATGCAATCATCTAGTTTCGGTTAAAAATTCTAATGCTACGCTAAAAGTGGTGGGTTTTCGTCTCGTTTACCAGACGAGATGTCAGTTATCAAAGATTAGTACTCTATGTTCGCCACAAAAAAAAGAATGGCGCGCCATTTAAAGTGTCGAGTCATTTTGAGACACCCTTTATATGCACGCAGGCATGGTGCACGTGGACTGAAGGATGAAGAGGCGGAAGAAGAAGTGGAAGAAGTGAAAGAGCAAGGAGAAAATGAAGAAAAAGGATGGGACAGTGTTCACGGTAGTGGGAAACATGCCGCTTCTGGAACAACAACTGGATAATAGTCTATGATTATAGCAGTTGGATACTCGTATATGCGCAAAGATTCTTAAGTTACCTTTATACGGCTCGACACGCATATACTTTGAAGCCCAGAGGCCAAGGTGATAAATTTCTACCTTGACGTTTTATATTTTCCGATATATAGGGATGAGAAGATGCACCCGTGCCCCATCAACGCTGCACCACCGCACCGTCTCGACCAACCGTACAGTTTCTACCGTAACCATGCTCTCTTGTCCTCTCTAATAATGTATACAAGCATTTACCACTTTGCACGCATCGAAATCCGCAAATTCTTCACCCTTTTAGCTTCTTCTTGACGTCACTTGGTTTTACCGTCATTACGGGACAACGGAATTTACTAGGATTTTTCATTTTTCTGGGCAACAATTAGGGCTTGCACAGTAGTCGAAACGTTTGGAATATCGATTTTTGGTTTTCGACGGATTATCACAATGTGACATTTTAAAAATATTCTTGGAAAACCGGCGAACTTTGGGCGTTCTTCTCGAAAATTACTTTTTCAAAATCGGCGACCGTGATAGGTCGATCGGCGACCGTGATAGGTTGATCTCTGCACCGATCAACTTCAAATTTGACAAGCTTTTTTACATATCGAAAAGTAGTGCTTGAACGAAGGAATTTTTATTTCGATGCATAGTTTTTTTTTATCAACGAAAATAGAGCGTTTTTTTTTCATCAAAAATCGACAGCTTCAATTTCGACGGCGGCGATTTTTTCAAAAATTCTGGAAACTTCGTCATAATCCATCAGCGAACTTTAAACGTATTTTTGTCAAAATGACTTTTTGAAAATCGGCGACCACGATATTTTGAAAGTCACTGCGCCGATATGGTGTTGAAATTTGCATCGTTGAAACGCAATGATAATTTTTTTTCGAATTGACATTTTTTTTTGCAAATCAAAGCAACCGCGACCTTTTTTTTAAGATTCTTATTAGAGACCTATAACCTAAATCGATAAAAAATGATTTTTTATAATAACAAAAATGGAAAAAACGAAAATGAGGAATTTTCGTTGCATTTCAACGATGCAAACTTCAACGACATTGCACCGATCAACTCCAAATTTTACAGGCTTCTTTTAGATATCGAAAGGCAGTGCTTGAAAGAAGGAATTCTTGTTCGATGCGTAGTCTTCTTTTTATCAACGAAAATAGACCGTTATTTTTACCAAAAATCGATACTTACTTTTTAGACTGCGGCTATTTTTTCAAAAATCAACATTTTATTTATAAAAGATCATTTAAGGCCGTAGGCCACTCTGGAGGCCGAAAAAATGGGCTTATTGGGGATTTTTTTCTTCAGAAAAACTACAAAATAAATCGAGATTACAAAAAAGGGTGTTTATCATACATATCAGTGACTGTATACAATATTTTTTTTCGAAGCGATTAATTTCAAAATGGCGGCTGTGCAGCGTTTATCGCAAAACTGCATTTTTTAAGTTGGCCGGAAACATAACTCATACAATTTTCAACCGATTCACTTTAAATGTTGAATATATCTTGAAAAATACATTGTCTATGGAAGTACGTAGGATTTTTTTTATTTGGCATACATCATTCGTTATTAACAATTATCTGACGATTTTTTAGGAAAATTTTTGGAAAGTGAAAAATTTCGTCAGATAATTGTTAATAACAAATGAACTATGCAATATAAAAAAAAATCCTACGTACTTCCATAGACAATGTATTTTTCAAGATGTATTCAACATTTCAAGTGAATCGGTTGAAAATTGTCTGAGTTATATTTCCGGCCAACTTAAAAAATGCAGTTTTGAGATAAACGCTGCACAGACGCTATTTTGAAAAAAATCGCTTCAAAAAAATTATTGTATACAGTCACTGATATGTATGATAAACGCCTTTTTTTGTAATCTCGATTTATTTTGTAGTTTGTCTGAAAAAATATCCTCAAAAAGCCTATTTTTTCGGCCTCTAGAGTGGCCTAAACCCTTGATGCAAACACTAAATGCGTTTGATTTTTATTATTCTGGATGTATTGCTTCATTGCTGCCGTGGTCACCACGAAAGACTTTTTTTAAACAGTGCTTTGCACAAACCATTGTATCTGCGATATTTAAAATTTTTTTTCAATACAACAATTGTAAAAGCTACTTAATCATATTCTTTAAAATAAATTTAAAAAAAATTGAAATCCTGCATTTCCACTAAATATTTACGAAAATTCGTCTTTTTTCCGGCCACGAGTATCCATATATCCACGATTTTTTCTTCAGTGTCTTCCTCCGCTATAATTTCACTTTTCATCATTATCCATCGACAAAATAATCGGATAAAAACTTCAGGTTTTATTTTCCGGTGGGATGTGGCTACCGGAAGTTTATTTGGCAGCGCAATTAAAATCGAACGGATTCAAATTGTTTCCCCACCGTGCACGTCTATATTAGATTTCCATGGCATTGCAGTTTGCACCGTTGGGATGCATCGAAAATATTTTTGTTTTCCCATTTTCCTATTTTTTACGCCATTTAGGCCACAAAAATCACTGAAACTTTTTTAAACACCCACATTGAGTTTTCACAACCTAAACTTAAAAAAGCAAGGTTTAAATAGCAACAAAAATAAAGAAATGAAAAAACAAAGAATATTTCGTAGAATTTTAGCTTGCAAACTGCAACAGCATAGATTTCCTCCAAGTGCTGAAAAATATCAAGCTCTCTTTTTCGTCGTCGATTTGACTCGGTATGAAAAGGTGGCTGCTCCTTGACACGAATCTTGCCGGTGCATACTCAGGCTACGACGTTTACGCGTATATTCACTGACAAATCATAAGCGTAATGAGAGCTTGTCAGCGGGTGTTCCGACGTATACGACAGGGGAGCGTCTCGCTCCCGCGGCAATCGTACCTCTTTATGACGAGATAATAATTAGTATTTTCCGCGTTACAACGCGCGACATTGACATCTAATCTCGTCGTCTCTCCGGCAACAGCAGCGCTCCTTTTATTGCTTCGATCTCGCTCCGCCTTGTCTCTCGTTGCGCTGGTAAACTGAATTATTTTCTTTCATTTTTTCCCCCCCTCCGAGATAGCGCGAGTGGCAATTATCCGAAGGTCTTTACTACTTTACGTACGGTGTACAGATAAATTATCGGAAGGCAAAAATACACCGGAGATAAATATCGGCATTGTGCCTCGAGAGTTGCGTACGAAATGAGGAAAAAAATAATAATAATGAAACGAGAGGAATCGAAAAAACAAGAACTGGACTGTCTTCGATTGCGTTGCGACGAACGTTTGCGAAGCTGCGGGAAGATAAAGATCGGCAAATAGCGTCGTACAAAAATTGAACGAAACAAAAAAATGTGGGTTATCTTTCCGTAGTATCGAGTTCCGGGTCTCGCGTCAAGCACTCTTGACACATATGGGACAGCCGGTGTAATAAACGGCCAGTCTGCGCCGGTCTTATCGATGCGGAGAATATTTTATTGGCAAATGTATGTACGGCGAGGTGTCTTGGCTCGCTAAGGACTGGCTACTCGGGCGAAATAGCCGGATCGGAAACATTCGCTGCGCACACACTCGCCGGCACTGAGTTTGTTGTGCAGCTACTTGGGAAAAGTCTTTTTGTTTTTTCCCCCCATCCTCGCGGTCTAAGCTCTAACCGGGGGGAAAATTATTACGCGTATCTTTGCCGGGTTTGAGTACGATGGGGCAATTTTTCGTCGAGATCCAAATAACTACGATCGTCTTTTGATTCAATCGCAAGAAAAATTATGCCTGGCCAAGACATTTTTGAGGTGAAATATTTATCGCCGATTTGATTTTCGATAAAAAAAAAGCATTTTCAATTATTTTTAATCGATTCTTTTTAATTGTTCGAATTCTTTTTTTGGCTGTGAAAATCACTCAGACGTTTTCACGTATTCTTATCAGTGATTTACGACTTCAATTTGCAAATAAAAGAAAGACTTTGGATGAGTGGGGCCGGGTTGAAATTCCGAACTTTAAATGCTCCGACGGTTGAAAATTCCTAATTTTAATCTAGTCTGGAAAATTCCAAAATTTGCGTAAAATCACTTCTTAATAAATATAAAAGTTCTTGTAATAATTCGTCGATTTATTGAAAATTTTAAATCTTTTAAAATTTTCATGGGCGAATTATTTTGGCGGTGTTCAGATTTCCGGAGTTTTGGTTGTTCGGGCAAAATTCTATGACGTTGAAGTTTGCATCGTTGGAACGCAACGAAAATAATTGTCTTTTCATTTCCAAAATTTTCTAGTGCAGATTCGAGCTACGGAAACTTTTACGATTCTTATTCAGCGATCTACAAAAAATTTGCCAAACATAATTTTGGATAATAATGGAAATAAGAAATTAAAAAGAATTTTCGTTGCACTCCAACGATGCAAACTTCAACCCCATAAAATCCGTTCGGAGTTTCGATCTTTCGGAGTAGTATTCTTTCGGAGTTTCGAGCGTTTCGAGCGTTCTGATCATTCAAAGGTCGGAATTTCAACCTGGCCCCGGATAAGTGTCAAAACAGAGACATAAAAAGGTGACAAAAAAATCGTTGCCATTTAACGATGCAAACTTCAACTTCGTGCCATTCGCGTGATTGATATTTTGGATGAAGCTGATTAGTGCCCCTCGATGGGATTTTTTTGAAAATGAACTTTGAAGCTTTATTGAAGGAAAGAAATCCGGTTGGAAAAAAGTTGATTGAAAAAATGCACCAATGGTAGTTTTGTGAAGAAATTATTTTTCATTGATTAAAGGAAGCCGATAAATTGGTTTTACCTGCAAAATACCTTTTTTTTTAAGTTCTGTCTTCCGTTAAAAAAAAATAGTTTCTCCACTTGTACACTTGAAATCAAGCTCGAAATTTTATTTTTCCTCATTACGAATGATTGTTCATAAATACAAATGCCCATAATTCGTCTTTCGTACAAACAGTTGGTACGATTTTGTTCCCATGAAAAAAGTAACATTCCATCTTCCTCCAGCTGTCACTACGAATTTCATATGGTATTGAAGTTTGCATTGTTGGAATGCAAGAAAAATTCTTTATTTTTTCATTCCCCTATTTCAATCACTATCCAAACACTTTTATCCCAATTTAGGTTATCAAACCCTAACGAGGATCTTCAAAAATGTTTCAGTGATTTTTGTAACCTAAACGTACCGAAAAAAATTAAACAATACGAAAAAAAACATTGTTTTTAATATAGGCCATAAGCCAAGCCACCCTAGTCCAGCTTCAACGAGAGCAGTCAATCAAAGCTCATAACCCAAACAGTGCGTGATGCTTTTTTGGAGCAACACACCTGTGAAAATTCTTGTTTAATCACCCAAATTGCGTTGCCTCATTTAGGATGTTGTTGAAGTTCGCATTGTTGGAACGCAACGAAAGGTCCATTTTACAATTTGTTTTCCATATTTTTATGATTATAGGCGATCTTTTTTTATAAATTTATCATGTAGATCGCTTAATGAATATCTAAGAAAATGGTTGAAGGACATTTGTAGGCGATATGTGCCAAAAGAAATTAAATTCGTTGCAGTCCACCGATGCAAAATTCAGCATCGTCATTCAGGCTCCAAACATCCCTTGAGCTTCTCCAGCCTCATTAGGCATCAGCAATCCAAATATGCCAGAAAAAACGTCCCTTCGTAATAAAACAAAAAAACAAATAACGATATTCCATCGCACTCCAACGATACGACCATCAGCAGCATCCGACACCAGTAAGGAGGATGCAAAACGTATACGAAGTCTATAAAAAAATAATTAAACGATGCAACACCTAATTCTCTCCCTCCCTCGCATCGAGCTTCTCAAGCCTCATTAGACATCGGCAATCTAAACATGAAAAAAACTACCCTTCGTAATAAAAACGAAAAAAAAAAAAAACCAATAACGAAATTCCATCGAATTCCAACGATATGACCATCAGCAGTATCCGACTCCAGTAAGGAGGATGCAAAACGTTCACCGAGTCTATAAAAACAAATAAATTGAACACCGCAACGCCTAGTTCTCTCCCTCCCTCGCACCGGGGGATTTGCAACCCACGCAAACACACGTAACGTTCGAACTTTTATTCATGGCTTGAGATTCGATAGTTTTTCAAATACACTTGCGCGTTTGGTCGCTCCATAGTGGTAGCTCCGACCGAGTGATGGTATACACGCACCAGTAGGACAACAGATAGACGTTCATGTCCCACCAAGTCGTTACATTAAGCCGTGGTTACGACGGATAATTGTTGGGTGCAGCTCAACCTGTCTGTCCCTCTTCCTCTCTCTCTCTCTCTCTCTCTCTCTCTCTCTCTCTCTCTCATCGCACCATCACCATTCTCCCAATATTCTCTCTCTCTCTCTCTCTCTCTCTCTCTCTCTCTCTCTCTCTCTCTCTCTCTCTCTCTCTCTCGCTGACTCGGCGGGCATTACGCTCCTCCGGTATAACTCCGTAGGATGATGGTTAGGTGGTAGGTACACTCTATACGCCGGGGCGTCGGGACCCTTGGATTTAAAACCACCATTGGAACCGCGCGCTCTGTGGTCACCGTTGTAAATAACGAATGTACTGTTTATGGATCGTAAACGCCGCTCTAACTACGCTACTATCCGGCGCTCTCAAGCCTGAGAGTTTCGTACTCTTATCTCTCCGTTTCCTACTCCGTATATCACCAGCCTTCGGGCCATGTGTGCATGTGTCTGTGACTGTGTATATGTTGATGCTCGTATCGAGCTGTGTGAGGTGAGAATACGCGGCGTGCGAACCCCTAATTAGCGGCTTTTACCTGTGATTTTCGCGAAAACCGCCGCCTTATGTATTGTAGAGTTTGCAACACACACACACACACACACACACACACACACACACACACACACACACACACACACACACACACACACACACACACACACACCTAAACACGCGCGCACACACATATATTTGACCAATAATAATGGGAGTACATTCGCGAGATGAGGAGTATATGAGCGTTTTATCGCGCTCTTTCGACCCCCCTCATAGTCGCGGTGTATTATTTTAATCGAAGAATGGCGCCCCATGGGATTCGCAGATGTTGCCCCGAGAACGATCATTTCAAGGGAACGTCGTAATATCGCGATCTATGTATGCACTGATACACATAACTTTTTTTTTCAAGAGATCATCACAGTGTAAAGTTTTCAGAAATCGATTTTCTTTGCATTATTCGATAGTATAGACGGTTTAAGGCCTTAGGCCACAGTAACGGGTACAAAATCATGTGCGAATTTAACAATTATTTTTTGTATAAAAGTGATTCACTCATAAAATTGAATTACACATCGATTTAGTATGAATATCAAGGTGTTAGATTTTTTTTTTTTTTTCTATGTACAATGGCTGACTACTCGAAACTTCTCGAAACGGCTTTTTTCCAATTGGCGTGACAAATAACTTCAACAATTTTCAATCGATTTACTTCAAATTTTTAAGTTACGTTCCTAATTGCATTTCGCAGAGAAATACGTACGGAATTTCTGATAAATCGAAAACTTTTCATTTTATGAGCAGTTATAACGAAATTTTTCACTGAAAGTTCATTTCTTAAGTTCAAATACCTACGATTTTTGAATGAAACAATGTTTTTTTAAATTTTGTACGTACTTATCTAGGTATTCTAATGTAGATTGGCGAGAATTTTTGTTTTTCGTTGTAGTAAAAAATTGTGGATGCCAAGTGTCACGGCCGCGTACGCGTAAACATTTTTTCTCGAAATGTCGTTTTTCAAAACGATGGACACTATCAAAGGAAGAGTGTTCAAGCGATCGGTATCAAATTTTGACTCAACATTCTTCACGCCATTCTTTATCTTGCCATGGAAGCTTTTTTGAAATCTTCATAGTTTTTTTAAAGAAAAATTGTGGAAAAAATAGGCTGAATTCGCTAGTGCTTTGATTTGACTTATAAAATTTAGACTGATTAGTGTATTTTAACCATCGAAAAAAAATCTCGAAAACGAGGTATTTTTCGACCTCTTACACTATGATGATCTCTGAACACGGTTTAGAAAATCAGTTGGATGTTTACGTGAACGCGCCCGGAAGTTTGTTGATTTAGGACTTGCACACAGGTGAAATGTTTGAAAATATCGCTTTTTGGTGGCGATGGATTCTTGAAGTATAATAGTTCAAAGATATTCTCTGAAAGTTTGAAGTCAATTCGTGTGAAGTTGAGGGAGTTATGGGCGTTTATAGGTAGGTTTCGCAAACCGTTGAAACGCAGTTCGGTATGACGTGAAGCTCTCATCGTTGGAGTGTAGTGGAAATTAATTCTTGTCAATTACCCCAGTTATCTTTCAGGTGATTTAGAATGTGAAAATCGTCGAAATGTTTCAACGTATTTTCATTGGAAATTTACGAAATTTGTAAACAAAAAGGGCGTGGATGATGATGAAAATAATGAAATGAAGCATGAGGAAAAATGTCGTTGCGTTCCAACGATGGAAACTTCGTCATGAGGAACAGACGAAATTTAAACGCATTTTTGTCAAAATGGCTCGATGAAAATCGCCGACCACGATATCTCGAAAATCACTGCATCGATCAACTTCGAATTTTACAAGCTTCTGTTACACACCGAAAACAGTGCTTGAACGAAGGAATTTTTTTTCGATGCATAGTCATTGGTTTTCAACGAATATGGAGCGTTCTTTTTTCACCGAAAATCGATCTTTTCACTTTCGACGGCAGTCATATTTTCAAATTTTTTGGTAACTTCGTCATAGTGAATCTGTGAAATTTAAAAGCATTTTTGACGAACTGACTTTATGAAAATCGGTGACCATGATATCTCGATAATCATTGCATCGATCAACTTCCAATTTTACAAGCTTCTTTTGCATATAGAAAAGCAGTGCTCGAACACAATTTTTTTTTGATGCATAGTTTTTTTTTTATCAACACAAAAAGAGTGTTTTTTTCACCGAAAATCTAAAGCTTCACTTTTGACGGCGGCCTTTTTTTTATTTTGGAAACTTGGTCATTATAAATCGGGGAACTTCAAACGTGTTTTTGTCAACATGATTTTGTGGAAATCAAAAAGGAGTGCTTCAGTGGAGGAATTCTTATTCCAATGCAAAGTTTTTTTTTTTATCAACGAAAACAGAGCGTTTTTTTCACCGAAAATCGATACTTTCACTTTGGACTGCGGCAATTTTTTCAAAAATCATAATTATCAATCATAAAATTAAAAATTAATGATAAAAATCATAAGAATCATAAAAATAATATTTTATTAAATCCTTTGTCCAAGCGCTCGATAAATTCATTCAAAAACCAAATGCATTTGGTTTTTGTTTAATTTTCGAACAGTTTGTTTCCGAGCAGAAGTGGTACACCGCGAAGGACGTTTTTCAAACTGCGCTCTACACAAACCATTGTATCATTTATAAATCTTTTTCAATATTTAAAAATATTTGTCAGTATTTATAAATATTTTCCAATATTTAAAAATATTTTTCAATATCTATAAACATTTTTCAATATTTCTCAATAAAAAAACTGCAAAAGATATACATAAAACGATACTCTTTGATGTAACTTTTTTTCAAATTGAAAACCTGCAAACGTTTGCCCAGAAAAAAATTCACGAAAAATCCTCTTTTTTCCGGCCACGAGCTAGATGTAGCTAGTTGAAGGAGAAAAGTTAAGCTGGGTCTTACCTGGAACGAGCAATGATGGGGATGATGGGGATGGTGAAGCTGGGGATGCGATATGTTAATCATGTCGTCGGATTCTGGATCTTCGCAACCGGATGATCTGGCCTCGTCGCTTTCCAGCTGACTTTTCTCGTCGCTCTTGATCTCGCTGGCGTCCTCGTTGTCACGATTCCCGACGCACTCCTCCGTATTGGCCGTCGGCTCGCTAGGCTTTATCTTCTTTCTCGTGTCTTCATCTAATTCCTTGAATAACAAAGTCTCCAAAGGTTTAGCCGCCTGATCCTCGTTATTGGGTACCTGTCTGGACGAAGCTTCGCTCGAAATGCTTTTGCTAAACTTTTGTACCAGTGTGCCGAAAATTCTTTATTTCAATAATAACTCCATTGCTTATCGATATTTTTCAATGAAAAAAACTCAACCTCGGCAAGACTATGTATAAATTGTGTGTAAAATCTCGACCTCGTAATCTTAATACTCTCGTCAGAAATAATTACAATAGAACTGTTTTTTGGGCAATTAAGGCCGGAGCCTGGATTAGAAAATCCGAAAAATCGTTTTTTTAATTACTTAGATCGATAGATAAACTATCCAAGAATATATTTACAAAGTTACAGAGGCCAATTGTAAATATTTTTAAAGATACAAGGCCGAAATTTTTCAGCAGTTTTCATTTTCACGATTTTTCCAAACTGGCGGGCGTGATAGCAAAAAAACTAAACGATCTATTGAATCAAACCAAAGTTTATTTTCTTCAGTATGAAAATCTCTTCTAAGTGAATTAAAAACGTCGTCAAAAAAGTTTTTTTAAATCATTTGTGTAACACGTTAAAGTGTTTTTTTAAACACATTTTTTTTCTTCAAACGTCAGAAAAGTTATAATTTCACGATTTTTTCAACTTTTTCGCAATTCACCCAGAAGAAAAATATATGACGATCGAAAATTTTATTGGTTTTTTTTGTTTCGGTCAAGAATTAAGAGCTGCATCTTTCCCGCCGAATGGGGAGTGCAGCGGCAAGATGCACATGGAATAGGCTGATCTGCAGTACTTTGTTGTTTCATGTCGAACTTTTTTTTTTATACATTTCAAATATACGTGAAAAGATACCTCAATGTTTACTCGGCTCATTTGTTTTTTCCCCTTCTAACAAAAATCCCGAAAAAACGCTGTTTCGGACCTTCTAATTCAGGCTTCCGCCTTAAGGGGAGAGATATCATGATTTTTTGTTTATTAAAGGAAAGATTTCTTTACCTTTTTTGAGACTTAGGGCGTGTTTTATTACTAATTTTGGCTGTTACATGGTATTTTTGAAAAATAAATCTTTAAAAATGGCGGATGTATGACACGGTCTTCTAAACTGCATGTTCAAAACTGGCATGTGTTATAGTTGAAAATCTAATCGACCGATTTCGATGAAATTTGGTATGAATCTTTCTAACCTTATTATGTAAAACATAAGCTTGGATGTTTTTGAAAATTACAAAAAAATGTATTTTTTATTACAAAATGTAGCCATTTTTTTTTTGAAAATTCAATCTTTTTGTTTCAAAGCGTACCATTTAATCCATTTTCAACATTTCACACTTTTTCTTGGTTCATATTCTGCGTATGAGTGTTAATGAAAGAAAAATCTTCGTTGGTTTCTATTCAGATTAATCCCGCCGACGCTACGTGTCACGCCGTCTGACAACATCCGCCGCGACTCGAATAAAATACCGTGTTACACCTCCGTCATTTGTAGAAAAAAAAAAAAATACAAAAAAAAATACCATGTAACACCCAAAAGTAACAATAAAACATACACCAAGTCTCAAAATTGGTGAAGAAATTTTTCATATAAAAAGAATCATGAAAAGCAGCAATTTTTTCTTCGCCGAAAGGTATCGTCCCCCTTAAAAATTAAGCGTTTTGAGAGAAAAAAATTGAAAAAAATAATGACTAGATGAATAACTTATGGCGCAATTATTGTTGAATTCTTCGTACGAACCTCGGAGGCCGACGAGCTGAAGGGCTTCCTCGAGATTGAAACCGTCGGGCAAGCCCCGCGAATCGTTGCCGAGTAAACCCTCGACTTCGGTGCCGCCTAAGAGACCATCGCTGAGTAAATCCGAGGTGAAGTCGTTCTCGAGATCCAGAGAGTCGTTGAGACCGAGGGAATCGTCGTTGAGGGCGACCAACGCTTGTTCGTTCAAGTCCAACGTGGGCTCGCCGAGCAATAGCTGATCCTCGCCCTCGACGACGCCGGTAGTGCTGCTCGATCCACTTCCGCCTGGACTACCGGAACTGACGATGTACTCGCCTGCAAAGATTGGGGACACGAACGCAAGAGTCGTTAGAAAGCTGCTACGGTCTGCTTCGTTATTATTATTATTATTATTATTATTATTATTATTATTTCAAATTATTTGAAGAAAAGTAACGATGAGTTCTTCGAGCCTGGATATAATTGACGGATCATGCTTTTCTTTCACGCGAATACGTTTTGTCGACTTGTACGTCTCGGGGCGTTAAAAAATGAAGGGTTAGGCCACAGTAATGGATATGTTAAAATCATGTGCGATTTTATTTTCGTATGAAAAAGTGACTCACTCATAAAATTAATTACACATCTATTTGGTATGAATATCAAGCTGTTAGAATATATATATATATATATATATATATATATATTCGATGTACAAAATGGCTGACTATTTATATTTTCTTTTATCTTTTTTTTAGGCGCTCCGCGGCATGACATTTAGCATCCACAATTTTTTATCCAGAACAAAAATTCTCGTTAATCTACATTAGAATACCTAGAGAAGTACGTACGGAATTAAAAAAGTATTGTTTTATTCAAAAGTTGTAGGTATTTGAACTTAAGAAATGAATTTTCAGTGAAAACTTCGTTATAACTGCTCATAAAATGAAAATTTTTCGATTAATCAGAAATTCCCTACGTACTTCTCTGCGGAATGCAGTAAGGAACATAACTTTTAAATTTGAAGTAAATCGAGTGAAAATTGTTGACGTTATTTGTCACGCCAATTGGAAAAAAGCTGTTTCGAGAAATTTCGAGCAGTCGGCCATTTTATACATCGCAAAAAAAAATTGTAGCAGCTTAATATTCGTACTAAATAGATGTGTAATTAATTCTATGAGTGAATCACTTTATCATAAAAAAAATTGTTAAGTTCGCACGTGATTTTATACCCGTTACTGTGGCCTAACCCCTTAAAAAGAAAAAATTGAAAATCACGTTTTTCGAAATCTCAATTCGTGAAGTAGGCACTCCGAGCTCGCGAGATGAGAGTCCGCTAGGGCAAATATCTTGATGTCGAATGTGTGAATCATTGGAATGCAATTAAAATTCTTTTTTTCTAGGTCTACGCCAAGTTATTTGTCACACGCTCGGACTACGATCAAACGAAAACACTTTGGATAATAGAAAAAATAGGGAAATGAACGAAAGAAAGAATTGCCCATGATATTGAAGTTGGCATCGTTGGGATACAACGAAAATTCTTAACTTTTTCATTTTTTTATTTGTATTATTATCTAAACGCTTTTATTTCCCAGTTTAGGTTACGGAACTCTAATAAGGATCTTCAAAAATGTTCCTGTGTTCTTTGTAGCCTAAATGGGCCGATAAAAATTAGCTAATACGAAGGACGAAAAAATATCGTTGCATCCCAACGATGAAAACTCCAATACCACGATGTCCATGACTTCCAATTGGAGCAATTCAACGTGACATCAATTGTAAATCAGCTAGATTTTTTATCAGTCGATGTACAAATTCAAATGGTGGTGGAGTTTACACAGTTGGAAAGCAACGAAAATTTGTTCGTTACTTATTACCTTATTTTATTTTGCTCCTTTAGGCTACGAAAATTAATGAAACATTTTTGAAGATCCTGCTTAGAGATCTGTAACCTTAACCTGCAAAAAAACGAGTTCGCATAGATGACGGTAAAGTTCACATCGTTGGAATGGCACGAACATCATTTTTTTAAAATTATTCATATTTTTTCGCCGATTTGGGATGCGAAAATCGCTCAAATGTCTTCACGAATTGTTATTGAAGATCAATGACGTCAATTTGCAAAAAAATGGCTTTGGATAATCGTAAAAATGGAAAAAAATATCGTTGCATTCCAACGATGCAAACTTTAACGTAATTCAGATAAAATAGAGAAATGAAGAAATGAAGAAGAACTTTCGTTGCGTTCAAACGATGCAAACTTCAACGTCATTCAGATAGTGATGAAAATAAAGAAAATGAAGATCTTTCGTTGCATTCAAACAATGTAAACTTCAACGTCATTCAGATAGTGATAAAAAAAAAAAAAACACGAAGAAGAATTTTCGTTGCATTCCAACGATGCAAATTCCAACACTATCACAAATTCGATCAAAAAATGACATTTTCGTCACTCTGCCTGAAAACTTGCCCTAACGACCGTAACCATTGAAACAAATCTTGTATTTTTCCAAGTGCCATTTCGCATTGCAAAAAAATCACTGTGCCCGTTGAGGGAAAAGGGAATGTTAAATATATTTTTCAAAGTCTTTCAGAATCTTACAATTCGGCAATAAAGGCGGGAGTCTGAATTAGAAGGTCCGAAAAATCGTCTTTTTTTATTGCTTAAACCGATGGATAAACTATCCAAGAATATATTTACAAGGTACAGAGGCCAATTGTAAATATTTTTGAAGATACAAGGCCAAAAGCAGAGAAGCGATTGATATTTGATATTGATATTTCCTCCGATTGAAAACTTCGAAGCGCGTTTTCTCCAGCTTTCATTTTCACGATTTTCCCAAATTGGCGGGCGTGATAGCAAAAACCTAATCGACCTATTGAATCAAGCTAAGTTTATTTTCTTCAAATTAAATTTTTCTTTAAACACATTTCTTTTTCAAACCTGAGAAAAGTTATAATTTCACGATTTTTAAAACTTTTTCGTAATTCACGCAGAAGAAAAATATATGACAATTAAACATTGTATTGGTTTGTTTGGTTCAGTCAAGAATTACGAGCTGCATCTTTCCCGCCGATTGGGGACTGCAGTGGCAAGGCGCACATGGAACAGGCTGATAAATCTGCAGTCATTTATTCTTTCACGTTGAACAATTTTTTTTATACATTCCAAATATACATGAAAAGGTACCTCAATGTTTACAGGGCTCACTTGTTTGTTTTTCTTCTAAAAAAATTCCCGAAGAAAAATTAATTTTTATCCTTCGCAATTGACGCTCGCCTATATCTTACGTTATTTCTCGTCAACAGTTGTCTCCAATGTCAGACCGAAACGGCACCGTTCACGTGGCTCTCTGTAGATGCGATAGGCTTTAAAAAAAAACGATTCTAACGAACGAGATACCGTCAATCGATTCGCGCACGTGAATTTTATGAAAAATACGGACAAACGGACTGTAATAATTATCGTAATATCGGAGCCAACGTTTTATGAATTGCAAATAGTGCGGAAAAAGCGTGAAATAAGCGCGAGGACGAGAGCTTTGCAATTCCATGCACGCGCGGACACTGATACCGGTACAGTCACGGCCTTTTTGTCGCTGGGGCTCGATGCAATTGTTCGTCACTCTCCTCCTTTCACGACACTTCACGCAGCGGCTGTTATTTAAAATGTCCAACGAGTTTTTCTTTCGTCACAACACTCCGAGATTCACTTTTCAGCCGGCACATCATTTTGCACTCTTATTTATGACTTTTTATCGCATTTTTTTCCCTCACTATTGAATCCGATCAAAAGTTTCGCTTTTTTGTTTATGTATATTCCTAGGCGACAAAAAAATAGATAATTTATATTCATTGAGGGCAGTGTGATAATTGAATAAAATCGAGAAGGGAGAATAAAGAGGAAGAAAACTCGCGATCGAAACCCTTCGCGCCTCGTGGCACTCGAAAAACTGACGAGGCACAAGGAAAATTCTTCGAAGATGAAAAGAACTGAAGGGATCAGGCGGTGTGAGTTCGAGAGGCGAAGAGAGAGAGAGAGAGAGAGAGAGAGAGAGAGAGAGAGAGAGTCATTTATTTCGCACTCTGGAGTACTGTGCAAGTTTTTGTACAGATTGCATGAAGCCTTTTCTTAGCACTATATTAGCTTATATGGAATGCATTTCAGGGGGAAAGGAATTCCTGGTAGGGGGGTTAGAAGTAAAACTGAGAACAGAATCGGACCACCTCCCAGTGGTACTAAAGCTGGGGAAAAAAATCAAACTAAGACAAAATGATAGAAGAAGGGGACAGATTGTAAACAAAAATGCCGGGAACGAACGTAGACTAGCTTGGGAGAACGAAAAAGCGGAAGCTTATGAAGCGGCGATTAGTAAAAACTGGTATTGTAAAAGAGAAGCAAGCGGGGTAAAGGACCGTTGGAAAAGGCTTATAGAAATAATAAAAAAATCTGCCGAGGAAGCGGGCCTCACAAAACCACCGGGAAACAAAAAAAGACAAAAGAAGATGAGTAAAGTATTAAGGGCAAACAGAAAAATCGTATGGTCAGCGTTAAAGAGATACCTAAGAACGCAGGGAACATATGATAAAGAAAAGCTAAAGGAGGCGAGAAAAGAACTGAAGAAGGCCAGAAAAAAGAAAAAGACGCACACTGGGAGAGAAAAATCAAAGCGGTGGCCGAGAACAAAAATATGACGGAGGTATGGAAAGCAGTTCCGCCGTTTTAGGCCTAGGAAAGTAAGAGGGGGAATATGAATAACTAAAGAGGAATGGGTTAAGCACTTCGCGCGACTACTGGGAGGAGGAGAACTCGAAGAAGACGGCAGCAAGGGAAAAAATGAGGATAGGAGAAGCACGAGCAGACTAGAACAGGCCACAGAAAATGTATGAGAACCAAACGAACGCGACAGGTATTTATTGGAGGTGGCAAATAGAAAAATTGAAGGAAGGGACATAAGAGCTATACTGAAGGAAATGAAGCCAGGCAAAGTGGCAGGAGAAGACGGCGTCGGAGTAGAGTTCTTCAATTTTTTATCGTCAGAAGGGACAAAAGAATTCGTGGAGATTATGAATGAGCTATGGAAATACGGAGAAATAGCGGAAGGATGGGAAGTGGCGCTTATATTCCCGATTCACAAGGCCGGGGATACCGGAAAGGTGGAAAACTACCGACTCATGTAGGGTGATCGGTAGTGGCCAATGATTGGCCGATGCTCGACGCCAAGCTTGCCAACATTGGCACTCGAGCTTGGCCCGATCATCGACCGAGCCTTGGATGATAAGAGCGGCCCGATATTCGCAATCAATATTGGCCCTATAATGGTTTATGAGAATCGGCCGAGCATCGCGTAGGAGTTCATTCGAGAATCGGCCAACAATAAGTCCCCTCAAGATTGCCATCATTGGCACTCGAGCTTGGCCCGATTATCGACCGAGTCTTGGCGCATAATTGTAATCCAATATAGATCGCCAAAATTGGTCCTGCACTGCCGAAAAAAAATTAATTATTTTTGTATTGTAATTCGTCATTACCTGGTATTTCGAAATGATTAGTTCGAAGAAAATATTTCACCCATATGGGGCTTGAACCTTGAACTTCCCTACTCATAGCCAAACACGCTGCCCCTATGCTACCGAGTGCTTGTAACATTTGAATCGCAGATATGGCATAAGATACCAAATGGATTCTCATCATTATTTGTATCACATAAACTATATCAATTAGTTAATATCATTGTGATAATTAGAGAGTGTTATCGAATGTTATAGAATTTTCAAACCTAACCTATATACATAATTCCTCTCTCTGCACCTTCTCTACCCCCACAACCCATTAATATGTGTGTTGCAATAAAGACAGACCATTAGTTCATTAGTTCAAGTTTAATTTGAATAAATAAATATATTTAAAATGAATAATTCCAATAATGGAATGCAATAGGAAAAATTTGATTTTACGAAAAATCTAGTTAGTTCAAATAAAAAATAAATAGACGCGGTTAGTTAATATTAATAGAATTTTTCTGTCAGTGTAGGATGGTTCATAAAATCGGCAGAATATCGCGTATGAGCTCGTTCAAGAATCGGCCAACAATGAGTGCATTGATTTGGTAGTATATGTGTTAAGAATAATGTCCAATGGACTCGTAAAAAGTATTTATCTCGTTTCTCAATGACTTCAACGCGAAACAATGAATCGTCAATATACGAATTGCGGTTCGATCATGCGTTACTCAGCCGAACATTGGCCTCGTATCGGCAAAAACATGATTGGCGAGTCTATACTTCGCCACTTATCGGCCTCGTATCGATAAGCCAATGATTAGAGAGCCTATATTTGGCCAAACATTGTCCTCGTATCGGCAAACCAATGATTGGCGAATCTATACTTCGCCAAACATCGGCCTCATATCGATAAACCAATAATGAACAAGTCTATACTTGGCCGAACATTGGCCTTGTATTGGCAAACCAATGATTGGCCAGTCTATACTTCGCCAAACATCGGCTTTGTATAGACAAGCCAATGATTAGCGAGTCTACGTTTGGCCGAACATTGGCCGCGTATCGGCAAACCAATGATTGGCGAGTCTATACTTCGCTAAACATCGGCCTCGTTTCCACAAGCCAATGATTAGCGAGTCTATATTTGGCCGAACATTGGCCTCGTATCAGCAAACCAATGTTGGCTAGTCAATACTCAGCCGAGCATTGGCGTACAATTGGTTAATCGATCATCGTCCCGCCAACATTGGTCCAAGTATTGGCCGTTACGGTTTAATTGGCGAAACCTACATAGGGAGGAATATCACTATTAAATATAGGTTACAAAGTACTGGCAAACGTCGTGAACAAGCGATTAGGAAACTGGATAGAGGGAATGGGTAAACTGAGCGAGACCCAGGCAGGTTTTCGTAGAGATCGAGGGACACGAGATCATTTATTTGCAATAAACACGGCGATAAATAACCGACCAAAGTATAAGGGCGGGAAGCTCTTTACGGCGTTTGTTGATTTTCGAGCAGCCTTCGATAGGTCAGTAGAGAGAAAATGATAGGGAAGCTACAGAAGCTAGGAATAAAGGGAAGGCTATTAAATATGATCAACAAAATATATCAAGTGACAGTAAATGCGGTAATAACAGAGGAAGGAATAACGAAAAAATTCAAATCAAAGAGAGGGGTACGGCAAGGATGCCCACTTAGCCCTACGCTTTTCAGCATCTTTATAGAAGACTTAGCGGAGAACTGGGAGAGGAAAAAAGTGGGAGGCACCGTTATAGGGGGGACAAAGATCTACGAATTAAGGGGGGATTGTCTTTTTTTCGCAAAATTTACCGCTTTTTGGGAATTTTTTTGTGAAGAAAGTATACAACGGAAAACTTGTGAAACTTGGCATATAGTTTTATTGATCTGTTTACTACATACAAAAAAATTTTTAAACAATTTCATCAAAAAATCCGCCTCCCACCCCCCTCGACGCGTGATGGTCCTTTTTTGATGGTGTGCATGATTTCTCAAAAACTATTCAACCGATTGCCTTCAAAATTGGACAGAATGCTCAGCTGACATCCTTTTATCGTTTGATGAAGCAAAAAAGCAATACGTTTAATAGTTTTTTATTTATAACAAAAAATCGATCAATTTTTTTTCGAAAAATCGATACTTCAAGATCAAACCGTCACCAAATCGTCAATTTTTATTTTTTTTCCCTTCATCGAACGATAGCTATATGTGTCTAAAATAAAATGCTTTTTGGGTTTTTGTTGCAGGATGAACGTGAAGGCTGTAATCGTGCACACCATCAAAAAAGGACCATCGCGCGTCGAGGGGGGTGGGAGGCGGATTTTTTGATGAAATTGTTTAAAAAATTTTTTGTATGTAGTAAACAGATCAATAAAACTATATGCCAAGTTTCACAAGTTTTCCGTTGTATACTTTCTTCACAAAAAAAATCCCAAAAAGCGGTAAATTTTGCGAAAAAAAAAGACGATCCCCCCTTAAAATTTGCAGATGATATCGTATTATTCGCTGACGACGCGGAAGGACTGAGGGGACTTCTTCGGGAACTGGAAAAATACGCAAAGGAAAACAAATTAACGGTCAACCTGGATAAAACAAAAATAATGATTTTTAGAAAGGGAGGAAGGACGAAAATAGAAACAGGGTGGGAGTTCTACGGGAGAAAACTAGAGATAGTGAAGGAATATAATTACCTAGGAGTGTGGCTGTCGTCGGGCAATACTTATGAAAAACATCTTCGGATGGTGAATGGAAAAGTAGTGAAAGCAATGAACATGGTATGGGGGCTGTGTAAGAGGGCGAGAATACATAGCTTGAGCCGGAAGATCCAGTTGATGGACGCAATAGTAAGGAGTGGTCTACTATACGGAGTAGAAATTTGGGGGTGGAAACGGCGCGAGGAGCGGGAGAAGCTACAGGCCAGGTATATGAAAATGATCCTAGGGCTGAGGAGAAACACACCTGCGTATATATGGAGAAGAGAGGCAAACATCACGGGAATAAGTATTAAAGTCTTCGAAAGAGCAGGGAGATATGCGCACAAAGTGATGATAATGGAAAATACTAGATTGCCAAAAATTTGTCCGAGGGAGGAGGCGCGGGGAGCAATAAACGGCGGTCCGACCAAATGGGGGAAGGAAGTTCAAAGGGCGATGGGGGAGGCGGGAGAAGGACAAATCTGGCAGGTAATAAGAGAGGGTAGTGACCGTGAAGTTAAGAAAAAAAATGAGTAGAGCAGTAACGAAAAGGAAGAAACAAGAAATACAGCAGGACTGGGCAGGAATAGACAAGTCCAACTACTGCAAGGAGTACAAAACAAGGGAGATAAACCAAAGAAGAGAAATCTATTAGGAAGACAAGAGTATATCAGGAGGAATCAAAGAAACATGGGCCAGGATGAGATGCGGGAGTGTAGTCAGAGAGAAAGAAAAAGGATTTAGGGAAACAGCGTGCAGGCTATGTAAAAGGACGGAGGAAACGCTGGTGCATGTGTGCAGGTGTACCGTGGGGAAGAGGAAGATAGGCGGAGTTATTGCGGAGAGGGTAGGACGTTGGATAGCAGAGAAGGAAGAGAACGAAACAAAAGCAGAGTTAGAATCCACACTACAGTCAGGGCAGCCCTGCAACGAGCTGTACACTTACATAAAACACTTCGAGGGAGTAGCGAATGGCCAGTAGGGAATTGTTAGACGGCCGCGGAAGAAACGCAACGAGGCAGGCCCGTTTTTGTGCGGAAAACATTGTTCGTCACTAGTTATAAGTTATGCCGTAATTTTAAGAAAACCTGTAAAAGCCCAACGAGGGCATACTTTGGAATAAATTATATGTATGCATATAGAATGCATGATAATTAAAAATAGTTAACAAAAATAAAATAACAATACTATATAGGATAACTAATTAATAATAATATAGAAAACATTAAAGTTAAAATTAAAATTAAAATTGCAATTGAAAATGGAAAGTTTGGCTACGCTAGAATCAGCTCAAAGATTCGTTTAATAGTAACCGGCTTAAGGTACGCTTGAACAAGAGACGACTTTTACAGGCTCTGATTTGAGGGTCTATAGTGTTCCAGAGGTAACATGAGGTGGTGCAGAAAGACCTAAGATAGTAGTTGGTCCTACAGTTTGTTATGATAAAGTCACTGCAGAGAGAGAGAGAGAGAGAGAGAGAGAGAGAGAGAGAGAGAGAGAGAGAGAGAGAGAGAGAGAAGGAGAGAGAGAGAGAGAGAGAGAGAGGAGAAGACGTAACTAATTGAGGGACCACAGAGGGGTTGTCGTTGAAGATCCACTTGCTGGTTGTATATTGAACCCCCGATGTCTCCGCCCTCTGACCAATCGTTGGGTTTCGATCTGCTCCCTGCTCCAAAGCAACTTTTTGTACGAGCACGCCCGACAGTATGTAGTTTTGGAGCCAACATTTTTTTTCCACCATTCGTTTCATACAATATGGTGAAAAAAAATTACATTGTATTCTCGATAATTCCCTCGATTTTACGAGCTGATAAAATCGATCGATAAATCCATCAATTTCATTTTATGAAACGATCAATTTTGGAGTGTCTTGTTTTTGGAGCAGTTGATTTGCACTCAATTCGTTCGGTGCTTCATGCTGGATGATTTTCGTGGCGAAATTTGAGTCATATATATACCGGGCTATACGGAGTTTGTTAGTGAAATAAACTTTGATGTTTCAATATTGCTTATTGTTGTTATATTCGACAAAAATTGAAATTTGATATTGTGGTAACGTATCTCGGAAATAACATTTTTTTAATACATTTTTTTTGCTCCAAGGTTAACTATTAAAGTTGAATAAAATTTCGGTTGGTTTGACCATGTTTGTGGCAATTCGACAGGGGCTCGATTCAAGTTGACGTGAGTAACGAAAAGTCATCGTTCTCATTAGAATCCAATCGACAAAAATGTTCGACATTCTGGGGCATGGAAAATTATCAAATTTGTTGTAGAATTAAAATTGAATTTTTTCGAATTTGAATTACAACTTACAAAATGAAATTCATAATAATCAGACCAAAGGTCATGGTGTTGAATTTTGCAACGTTGGAATGCAACTAAATTTCTTCTTTATTTTTATTACTTTCTCAATTCTTTTTTTGCAGGTTTAGTTTATTCATCCCTAGTAAGGATATGCAAAAGTCTTACAGTGATTTTTGTAGGCCAAATGTACCAAAAAAATGGGCAATAAAGGAAAAAATATTTTCGTTGCATTCCAATGATGCAAACTTCTATACAGTCAAACCCCGATTTAACGAATCTCTAGGGAAGTTCGTTATATCGAGTTTTCGTTACATCGAAGTCATGTGCTTAAAATGTTCTTTAAAAAAATATATATTAGTACTATAAATATGAGGATATTTTTTTATAGAAAGAAATATTTAAATTGGAGTAACTTTTATAAGCAATTGGCAATTAAAGCACAATACATATAATTATGTTGCTGTATCAAGATTTCTGGTGTCTATCGTAAGGGAATTGACAAATCTTATCTACATAGAGGATTTCGTTATACCGAGGTTCGTTATATCATGGGGTTGAAGTTTGCATAGTTGAGATGCAACGAAATTACATTTTTTTTTCGTACTGCCCAATTATTTTTCTCGACTTTAAAGCTACAGAAATCGTTGAAACATTTTTGAATGTCTTTTTCAGGCATCCACAACCTCAATCAGGAACAAAAAGAGTTTGAATGGTAAAAAATATGATGAAATAAAAAAATATAGAAGAATTTCCGTTGTATTCCAACGTTTCAAACTTCAGCACCATGTTATATCGAGGACATTTTTTACTGAAATTTTTCGGTATCCTCGCAACGATAGTGCTCGAATTTACGACTCGAAAACGTAATGAAAATTCAGCAATTTTTTACTAAAAAAGATCAATGGACAAAATGAGTAAAAAAACGTCGGAATATAAAAAATCACCGTTTGGATTTTCCACGGGCTGAGATGGAAAAAGAGGGATGAAAGCGTTCGAGATTTTGCTCGAAATTCCCCGGATTGAGACTTGCGTTCTTCATCGTGACGAGCATCGGGATGTTATTAGAGATAATAATCGCAAGAAATAATAATTCCCGGAGCGGCGAGCTCCGGTCAGGTATAGAGAAAAGATCACCTGCGAGACACGGACGAGGGAGCTCAAAGCCAAAAAGGAAAATATATTATATATATATCTAAAGGGGATGCTTTTCTTTCTGCGGCTAACTTTGAGTGTGGCCCAAGCCGGCGGAGTATGGTCGCACCTTTTGGATGCCTATTACATTAACGATGTGGTACGTTGGCAGCCATTGTCCGGCCCAAATGCGCGTCCGAGCGAACGATAATGGCCGCCAGTAATTTGGAGGAACTCGACCCACCCTCCGCCTTCCCCTTGCCCCAAAAGAGAAAAAAAAACTAACGCCCTTTGAATCACTGATGACCGTCCCGTCGAACTACTCCGCGAGGAATATATTTTTCTTCTTTCCAAAATGAACTTTGACGGTAAAGAAGAAAAAAATGCCGTCCGAACTTGTGCAGGTTCGGCATTTTCCGAAATTCTGACTCGTCATAAGCGTCTTCGACTCGAGATAAAAAATCAAATATTCTAAAGCTATTTTTTTGGTGTCTGTCCCGTAACTTCTACCGAGCCGAGAAAAATGGGGATGCCTTACCGTATTTGTAAACAATGCAGTGATAAGTGCTCGATAGAAGGAAAAGCGACGAGATCGCAAAAGCTTGAAGTGCATACGATAGAGAAATGAAAAAAAATACACCAAAAAGACTCGGCGGATTAAACAAACTTAAAACAAAATTCGTTGGCTCAAAAACAAATACTATCGCTTCTGATGAGGTTGAAGTTTGCATATTTGTAACGCAACGAATATTAATATTTGGCAATTTCTTTTATGTCTTTTGGTAAATTTTACGTACAAAAATCCTTTACCCATTTTTCAAGATATTTGTTTAGCGATCTACAACCTAAATTTATGAGAAAAACTACTATAATGATGAAAATGTGGAAAAAAATGTACAAAAGAACTTTCGTTGCGTTGCAACGTTGCAAATTTCAACACCATTGTTTCTGATATCCAATGTTAAGGCGTTAGGCCACAGTAACGGGTAAAAAATCATGTGCGAATTTGACAATTTTTTTTCGTTTGAAAAAGTGATTCACTCTTAAAATTAATTACACAACTATTTAGTATGAATACCAAGATGTTAGAAAATATATATATTTTTTTTTCGATGTACCGACTACTCGAAATTTCTCCCAAACACTAATGATGATAATAATCTATAATAGGGATGCTATGAATTTCACATATGATTCCAGATAATAATGATGATAATGATGAAAATAATTATTGCTGTTCTTACAAAACATTAAGGGGCCAGTCCACTTTGAAAATTTAAAAAAATCGAAAGCAAGCCCGAATTGAAGAAATCGACGATGATGAGCAATCAGAAGGGATTTTGTACGGTGCAGGAATTGCCGATTGAGATTAGGTAAGAGTTTTTCATAGTATACACTTTGACGCGTTTTCCTCGAAACAACGTTTTCAAAATCTAGCTCCATCATATCTCTAAAACTAATAAACCGATTCTCTTAAAATTTAAACCACATATTTTAAACATGATTCGTAACAAGATAACCCTCGATGGTTTTAAAATTTTGATTTTTACTCTTTTTTTGCGGAAAACTGCGAAAAAATGTGTTTTTTAATTACTTTTTTTGTTTTTCATTTGCTATTTTTTTTATTATTTGATAAAACTTTATATCCGAGGGTCATTTTGTAGCTGGTATCATACTGAATCTAATGGACTTTGATTTTTTTGTTTCAGACAAGCCGTTGCCAAGTTGTGATGGAGCTACCTAGCCCACCTATTTTTGAGGCGTTACGTTAAACTATAATTTTTGTACTTAAAAATGAATAAAAATGAATTAAAACATTTTTTTTAAATGTGCTTCAAGACTTTATTTATCAAGCCCAACAACTTTTATATTCATATCTTTTATATAACCCTCAAAAAATTCGCGAAAATAGCCTTTTTCGTGGCTCCAAAGTGGACTGGCCCCTTAATCGAAAACTTTTCATATTGTGAGCAGTTTATGAGGCGTTATAACGAATTTTTTCACTGAAAATTCATTTCTTAAGTTCAAGTACCTACAACTTTTCAATAAAACAATATTTTTTCAATTCCGTACGTAATTCTCTAGGTATTCTAATGTAGGTTGACGAGAATTTTGTTTTTTGTTCTAGGTAAAAAATTGTGGATGCTAAATGTCACGCCGCGGAGCGCCTAAAAAAAGATAACAAAAGAAAATATTAGTAGTCGGCCATTTTGTACATCGAAAAAAAAAAATCCTAACAGCTTGATATTCATACTAAATAGATATGTAATTAATTTTATGAGTGAACCACTTCTTCATACGAAAAAAATTGTTAAATTCGCACATGATTCTATACCCGTTACTGTGGCCTAACGCCTTAAGCAGCCGCTTTGCTCTTCAACATTGACCAAAATCGACAGATGACCTGCCCGAGTCTCCACCCCGCCGTCAGTTCGAGACCGGAAGAACAAATAAATTTGGCCCAAAACGCGAGAAAAGATCACCAAGTGCAATTCCCGAGGGATCGAATTGTTCCCGTTTCTGTTTTTTCCTATCCCCGTACAAAAGTCGAAAATTCCTGTATGGATGGAAATGAAAGGAAGAAAAAAGAAATCATAAATTCGGCGTACGGCAGGAAAATTTGCAACATCACGCGCGGCCCAACAGACGAATATTATTTCTTTCAATTCTTCACGGCCCCTTTGAAATGCACCGAGGAGTGGAAAGGCCCCGCGAGTTTTCCAGGGTGCGGCATACGGTGCAGCAGAGGGTCGAAGCTTACATCCAAAATGTTCATATATATATATATATATATATATATATATAAACTCGTACAGGGCTCTGACAGATCATTTCTCATATTTTTCACCGTTCCACAGGCGTGCGTTTTACACGGCGCGCGAGTCTCTCTTAACGATCTTTGACAATAATTCCGGCATTACTAGACAGATTCCCCCCCCCCCCGAAGGCACCGTCCGAGTGTCTTCTTATTTATATACACGTACGAGAAGGCGTCAAAGGTACGTCGCATACATGTATACCGATCTAATACGTGACTCTCCAATACTTTCACAACAAACGAAACGTTTTTTTTTCACCTCCAATTCGTGAATCGAACTGCAGTAGGAACCGTGGCTTTGCCAATGCCCGGCATGGGTAATGAACCCGTCGGGTAGCCCGTCATCGAGCATTGTCCCCAAACGAGTGACAAATATATCGGAGCAATTTTATTCTCCATCCTTGGAAGCACTCCTACGGCGCGCATTGTCAAGGGTGCGATTGGGATTGAGAATGAGGAGGGTAGAGGCTCAGGCGGATGGGAAATGCCAGCCTCTGACGACGTCTCATTTTGGCGAACGAGGTCCGATCAGGATTTATAGGAGAAGGGGGCTTTGGTCCTTTGGTTAGTTAATTATGTGTCATTGAGCAGACACTTTGATGGCGGGTCATTCCAGCATCGTTTGGGTTGCTGATTTTACAGTACGGTAGGCATGCTTTTTTATTTAGTCCTGATCCCGTCACTGTGGCATCATTACGATGCAACCGAGATCATCACCGAACACTTGCCATCACGCATTCCCGTGCACAAATTTCCCTAATGACATCATTTAGATCGGCCATTTTTTCCCTCGTTCATCGTCCTCGTATGAGGCACACTATTGCGCACTGATAGCTTTGCTCGTTGAGCTACAATCACCAAAAAAGTGAGCAAGGGAGAGCAAAAAATGGTTGAGGAGCTTTGCCGATATCGCGCCACTTTTCTTATTAGTGGTTCAACGTTCAAAGGCGCGTGGGCACTTCGAAGCCTACGATCACAACACTGCGTTTTGACGGTGTGCCGCAATGGACTCCGATACGAGAGACTCTGTTGAAGTCGCCTGATAGACTATCTCGTATCCACGGTAATGCCATTGGCATGGGCCAACCAATGCTCGTTATAACGAGGGGAACCCAGTGGCTTTCATGTCGTAAAAAAAAGAAGAACAGAAACGAGAGGAAAAAATCGACCAATCCCAACATGACTGAACTCTTATTTCCAATATGGCTGCCAGACAATGCGCACGACAGGATTGGACAGCGTGGAGGGGAACTGCTCACTTCCCATAATACCATTCTCCCCGTATGGGTCCCACTGTGAGTGATCCGTGGAGAGAGAGGGAGAGAGAGAGAGAGAGAGAGAGAGAGAGAGAGAGAGAGAGAGAGAGAAAGAGAGTGACAGAGAGGCGAGACTCTTACTATATACATGTTTACGTATATATTGGATACACATATATATGTACACATGTATCCTTGTTGCGTCGGAGATCAGTGGTGCTTCACCCGGAACAATCGTTTCCGACCCTACGAGGGGTTGATTCAACCCCCTGACGGACCATTTGGGCAGAGCCCCGCTGCTCACTCGAGATGTAGCAATGGCGGATCCAAGCTTTCGTATCAATCTCATGAAATGGGTGGGAGGAAAGAATAGCGCGGGGAAAATATTCGCCATAGATTGAGGACTTCCAATGGGGATGTGCTTCCATTCAGTTGTGACCGAAAAAGCACAAATCCTCCATGAGTTGTTTCCAAGAGGAAAGCACATTGGGCGCGCTATTCTCGGTGGAATAGACATCATTTTGATACTCTTGTGGTTGAATGACTGTTATACCACCTAAAAACCGCTTTGTTTCATGCAAATGTCCAATTGCACATGGGAAAGATGCACTTTCACTATAATTCCGTTTGTCGTGGAACCGGCAATGCATGTTTTGTTGTTATAAAGGAAAACATTGCGACTCGGGGAAAAGTGACTAGAGAAGTTGACATCTGTGAATCTGTTTTGAAAAAGATAATTGAGCATTGAGCAGGGAAATAAACGCGTCATTTATGCAAATTAGTCGAACTTGTACCAACTGAAATTTCGATGACCCAGATCTGAGCTGAACCGTGTGACTTATTTAGACTGCGTAATGTGCACTGTTTGGATTTCCACAATGAATGACAACGACGATGTTGAAGGTTGCATCGGTGGAAGACAACGAAAAAAAAATTATCTCCTCATGTTCTTCATCATCCAAAATCTTGTCCAGCAAATATTGGCCTTCAGATTCATTATGAAGGTCTTAAAAAAACAGTAGTGTTTCTCGTAGCCCAAATTTGACCGCCTAATGTGCACAGATTGGATTTCCACAATGAATGACAATGATGATGCTGAAGTTTGCATCGTTGGAATGCAACGAAAAAAAAAATATTTCCGCATTTTCTTCTTCATCCAAAATCTTGTCCAGCAAATATTGGCCTTCAAATTCATCATGAAGATCCGAAAAAAACAGTAGAGTGTTTCTCGTAGCCCAAATTTGCCGAAACAAAGATCGGGCTACTAAACTTTCGTCGCGTTCCAACGATGCAATCTCCAATATCATTGTTAACGTCGTTTACTGACGAAAAGCGATTGATCATCCAGCGATAATGCAGCTATCGATCGAGATGACATTTGTAACGATGTTCTGGAACGATTCGAAAGAAAAATCACAAGTTCTGTCGTATATGGAGAAGAGCTGGAGAATTTTCGAGAGCCTTTCGTCGGCCGATCTCGAAGGTTGTTTACCACTGAGTTGAGATGCTCGAAGATACCATCTAAATCCAGATGAAAATGCCTTCTCTATTGATCCCTTTATTGCAACGTCGTCGCTCTCATTTTAACTCGATACGAGAGCCCTGCCTGTACAGCTTCCACAAGTCTAATCCCCATGCCGGCTTGCGTATCAAGATCGGCTGTGTAATCGCCAATGAAAGACATGGCAAGCACGGTAGACAGGCAATAAAACAGATTTGGGGTTGACGGTTCGATATTTCCTAAAATCGAGCCTAAAATACCCTGGATCAACGTAATTCCACAGTAATTAATCGTCCCATATTGATTACCGTAAAATCAGGTTTTCAGCCGGATGTTTACAGGTATAAACGTACATCGAGATGAAAGAACGATGTCCTTCAGGTTGATGCGATGCATACTTTCCGACTGAACAATGTTTAAGCGTCCGTCCGAGTCGATTGCGGTAATGGATCTCATTGATAATAATAATTATACGTTGTATCCATGGGAGGGACTTGCAGCGATCTAGAGAGGGAGAGCGACTGAGAGAAAAATAAAAAGGGAGATTGCTGCATCAAAGAGGCTAAAGCAGAGTCTTTCCTGCGAGGGACTGCAGTTCAACGCCGTAGCCATTGTTCTCCACTTTGCTTCTTCCTTTGTTTGCTCCTGACAATATTCCCACTGTTTTTTTTTATCTCCGGACCATCACCGTGTCTGGTCTGAAACCGCCCCCCTCTCCCTTGTTCTTTCACGAGCATAGAGAAGCGCATCGCTCCACCCACTGATAACAAACGGAGGATCCGCTGCGATGAACCCACCGAGTTTTATCGCAACCGTTGCATCGATTCGTCCTTCGAGGCATCAAGAAAACGAACGGTTCCAACGATCCAGTTTAACTGCACTCGCCAACGAAGCGAACGTTACATTTTTCAAAATATTTTTGTCAATCCCTTCCGTTATGAAGATGGAATTTCTCTTTGTCGCTCGGTCGAGAAAGATTCACGCCATTTGTGCAACATCAAGCGCCGACAGTTCGTTGCTACTACATGTATACCCTCTTAATACAGTGTCCGTACTGCGGTCGTAAAGGATTCAGGCTAAAAAATTGATTGAACATGTGCCTTCAACGTTCTTAAGCTAGCACTTCACTACCTATACCTTGAACTGTAGCGAATTTTGAATGAAATGAAAACATCGTCGCATTAATGAATGGGATTATTTCGACAAATGTGGCACGACGTCAAGATCTCGGTGCGCAATTATCAAAAGAGAATGTCTCCGTATTGAGACGTCAGAAGAGGATTAACGATATTCGTCTACCGCAAAGATAATTCAAAAAAACCTCGAAAACGATCACCCACGTCTTCTAGATACTCTTCGCTTCGTTTTTCACGGACGAGCACTGATTTATTAACGAATAAGTGCAACTCAATCAGGACCCCATCGTGAGGCATGGTACCCGTGTCTGTGCACGGACATCTACGTCTATCGCGCTTGTGTGAATCTCTATGAACGGACAAAAGTGATTCAGGATAACGCAACAATGTTTCATGCTTGATCCTTCGGAACCACATTTGTTGGGCTCTGATTGTCCGTAACCCGTGTGTTCTTAACATACACGTTGGAAAGTAATAGTTGATGCGTGAACTTGTACTTTTCTCACATTGTCCCGATGGCGTCCCATCATACACACAGCGAAGTTCACCGATGCGCCCCTCTCCATGAATATGAACGGACTTTGGTGTATGCGGATGTTAGCCCACGCTGATGCCGCTGCTGAGCCTCTTTCATCATATTTATCCATTCCTCCACGAGCTGTGGTTGCTGGGCGATTTTCTTGGCATGATCTCCCACCCGATATGACGGCCGTGGCGTAAATTCATCTTGAGGATTCAGTCGACTTGATGCAGAGAACTTCCGAAGCCCTGAAAGGACTCATGTTCGAGAAACGTGAACTCCAGTGGAGTTTCATGGACGGGAGACAGTGCAAAGCCATGATTAAAAGACTGTGTTTGTGGAGGTCGTCTGTACGGTGGAAGGATTCTGGGGCGGTAGGATGACGATGAGGAAGATTTTTTTTTTCTTGAAGTGTACTTGTTTAGTAGTTATCTTCATTGGCGACGTAGTTAACGCGGTTTTCTCCAGCTAATGTTCAAGCCCCATAGTCTGCCAACTGGGGTTCATCGATAAAATGGCAGCTCATCACCCGGACAGCAAGATGGCGGTTGGCGGTAGATACACATTGACGACCCTGCTGCACGATCCACCCAATAGGATAAAAGTTTCTCTTGGTGTCTTGTAAATTGTAAATTGTGAACTCTTGTAAATGATTGATCTTCTATCATCATCACTTCTATTATCATCATATTTGTAACACCTGACTTTTTTCCCCGACGCCGTTACATTGGATTGTCCAAGAAAAAGCTGTGGTAGCTTTTTGTTAGGAGCTTCTGCTGGCTTGAATCGTGCACGTAATGAAACAAGGTAGTCGTAGCAGGGGCTACATTACTGAGTATACGATCAGATTTCCGACCTTCGTTCATGGGCACGGTCATCGAGCGTGAGCGTCGAAAGAAGTGAAACGTGGGTGACGATGAACCGATGAATATCGGCGATTGTCAAGGTCGTTAATAGTCCCTTCGTCACGGGGCCTTGCATATGTTTATATATGTATTCATATACATATAGGCTTTTCGAGTAGCGGTAAAGCCGCGGTAAAAAATGAAGGAAAAAAATCGTCGAACGAAAAGTTGGTGAAAGGCTGTTTCACCACCAGGTCTCTTGAACGTGCCTGTGGCACACATACGAGTCACTCTGGGATGACTTTGCTGCTGGACAACCAGGGCCCCACATAGTTGCTATGCAATGCTATGACGTTACTGGAGTATGGCAGTCAACTTGCCATTTTTCGAATGACTATCAATTCGCAGAATGGAGTTGTCGGAAATGCACGTCCGGACGATTTTTTTGCGGAAAGGGATATCGTTTGGATGCATAAAAAAAGGTTAAACAATCTGTTGATGAATTCGTTTTCTCAATAGTCCGTACGGATTCCGATATGCTAATCATGACGTGTGCAAAAGCTCCCTGGATTTGAATCATCGCCAGAATCACCAATGGATTCGATTTGCGACCGAGGCGATCATATTTCCGGCGGTAGTAGGGTCAATTCCGACTTGCCAACTAGCCATCAACGAAAATCTGCAAGAAACAACACCACAGTTTGACACGGCTCCAGAGTTCACGGATAATTTGGCTGCGGCGCTTCGTTGGTTTCGCAAGTTGTCGTGATTCATCCAATACTATTCTTTCTCTTCGAGACTTTGTACGTACGTCATGCTTCCTGGACCTACCCCCGATCACCTATGACCACCGAATATTCCCTACATAATCTCCCACGGATGTTGCCTTCTCGACAATATTGATCGTTTACGTACATGCAAAAAGTCTGCCGCTACAAAAATCATTTCAGACTGTTTTTGCATGATGATAAATACGAGTTATCACTCATTTTTATTCCAAAAGAATAATTGTTGCTGGTTGTTCCAATAATGGACATTGGCCTCAGAATCCATTCTCTGTAATCAAGTCTCATCGAATGGTAGGTCCAAAAGCTTGTGAAAAGCAAAAAATGCATAGGTCCCTACATTATTCTCGATGCAGTTCAGCAAAAGAAGAAAAAGATTGCAAGGACGCGTCTCGTGTTTCAAAACGTCTACGTAGTGGTTCACTTGGTCCAGACAATGGTGATGCGTAACTTTATTTTTGCTTCTTGGTTTTCAGGTCCTTTGAGAGGTTCTGGGTTCTTTAGGAGAAAGAGAAGAGGAGACGAGAGGGGGCGAGAGAGATGCCGAGGTATGATTGCACGACGAGATTCAACTTGACCAGTCACTCGCGAGATATTCTCGAGAGTGTGTGTTCGTTTTGAACTGGCAGGCGTCTCTCGAATGCACCATTCCCACTTAAATGCCACAGACGAATATCCTTCGCGACTTTATTTTTCTTTTTCTCTCTAATTCTAACTCTTCCTCCATTCACACATCCGGGACAAAAAATTCCGTCTCCCGAGCTCTGGAAAAGAAGTCCTCTGGATAAAACAGAAGGACAAGAATGGGCGTACATCTCTTTATCCTTGCGCGGAGGTTCTCAGGATCCGGAGAACTGCTCCGCGGGGCTCCGCGGGGCGAGGAGAACAAAAAAATGTCTCGTCTTGACGCAATAATAACAGGTTGTGCACAGGTACATGAGTCCGGTCAAAGAACAAGATGGAGAGCAAGAGAGAGATGGAGTGGTGGTCCGAAAAGGGCTGTTGCGATGGTCCTTAAGGTGACGGGATTCTGACCTCGAGCAACTTCAGTCCGATACACATCTATCCTAAATCAACAAGATTCACGTCGGACAGGAGCCCAAAATCCGGCAGCACTTGACTCTCTTTCTCTTCGCCTCTTTCTTTCGCCACCCCCTCACTTTCTCTCGCTCTTCTGCCTCCAATCATCCATATTTTCAACGAATATTATGTTTGGCTTTGCATTCCTCCGGCCGCGGGTTCCTATAGGACAATTGGTAGTTTGCCTAAGGATTACCTACAGAACTTAGCCCTCGTTGCGATTGAACGTCATATGGGCTGGATACATCGCTGGACGAAAGTATTCCCAAGAACGAGGTTGAAAAGGCTCGGAACGGTGACTGTACAGGTCAAAACTAATCGAAGGGATAGCGCTATGAATGCTCAATTAGGCTGACGAAGTTGCCCACCGCATCGAAAGTTCATCCTAAATGACATCAATTGCCGACATGTCCAAAGCTCCATATAGAAAGCTTATTTGCACCTGAGGCAGGCAAGTCAGCAGTAATTCATACATCTACGAGACCAAAAACTACATGTATGCCTTTCCGATCAAATGTACGGGTCCACAATTCCGCAATTTACGGCTCTTTCTTTAAATCCTGCAAATCCAAATCTCTACGGTGTGGAAATCCGTCCGAACCGTATGGAAGCCTGATACAAGCCAAAGGCAATAAAGGACCATTGTGTCGGAGCAAGAGGCACCGAAGAATCGTCCCCGCATATGCCGACTTATGATTTTTCTTCGTTATATATGATTCGAAAGTGGAGAGACAGATGGAGAAGTGTCCTCGTCATCCTCACGGACCTTCAATTGCCACCTCTTCGGAAGCATAATGCGACTTTTATGTTAATGTTTTAATCCGCGTCGACATTTGCCGATGGAATTGAAACGTAGCGCCGACGTTGGCGCAGATGATGAAGAGGCCGAAGCAGAAGAAGAAACTTACTTCGTTCCATTCGTGGTGTATAGGGACTTACTGACTATACGCCAGGATGAGCAAGGATCTTGCGCTATATGGCACACTTGGACGAGGCATTTGGTGCACTTTTGTGAAGGACAATATGCCCGAGTGGTATACCTTCGACTATGCATATATATATATATATATATACATATTGGACAAAGGAATAAGCTTATGTTTCGATGTTTCCTCGTATGGGAGATTAATGATGGTATCAATTAAAATACCGCATAGTGAAACCAGTAACGCATAGAGAACTTACGTGCGCCAGAATCCGATGACTTTACTTCGTCATTCCAGCGAAGATAATAATACGAAACATCCCAAGAGGTGGAGTCATGGGGCACACTCCTGCACTGATCATTTATTCCCATTTAATTATCATCACAACACTAAGGAAAACTATGTTCAGGCCTTCCCCTGCCGGAAAGTAATTATGGAGACGAATATTACATGCTTGTAACCGCAGAATCATCGAAATTCATTGGAATCCGGCGTGATTCGTTTTATTCCAACGAGATGCAAAATTTTCTCGAACATCTCAATACATTTAGCGCCTATGAAATTCCGCCGAATGTACATTCAGCGCAAGCTCGAATGAATCTTCGCAAGAATGTAAAAAGGTATCTTGAGGATATAAGTAGATGTTTGATATTCAGTGAAACGGAAACCGAAATTCTTGTATGCAAAATAAGCTGAAATTCAGTATGGTGATATTGAAAAAAAATAATCAAGGGATGAGACGACCCTTTGTTTTTCTTTCTCTCACCCCGCATTTAAAATAGGTGACCTAAATTGAATGAAGGGGTCCTCTCACTTTGGGCGCTAAAAAAGGCTTTTTTTGTGATTTTTTATAGGTTTATATTGTAGATGTTGATATAAAAGTTGTTACACTTAATAAATACACTTTCGAAATAAATAAACATTTTTTAAATGTATTTATGTAACTCAACCCAACTTTAAACGCGTTTTTCTCGAAACAACGTTTTTCGACGGCTTGTTGATAAAATCTTTGAAACTACTGAACCGATCCTTATGACATTTTAGCCACATATTCTTTACAACTATAGCTATAGCGCATATCCAGGATTTTTTCAAATTTCGATATTTACTATTTTTTGTCAAAAACGGTGAAAAAACACGTTTTTTGTTGGTTTTTATTAAAAAAATGTCCGTCATTTTGTTATTTTTGCATATAACAAAAATCGTATGATACGCGCTATAGCCATTAACATACTGAATCTAAAACCGTTTGATTTTTTTGTTTCGGATGATCCATCTCCGAGATTTCATCAACAGCGCAGACCTACCATTTTTTAAGGAAACTTTCTGGTAAATATTCGGAAGTTTCACTCCTGTCAGAATCGAGCTGATTTTTTTTGGTGTGGTTTCTTAGAGTTAAAAACATCATATTTAATATTATTATGGCAGCGCATCAACAAAAACAATGCCAATAAATATTTTTTTCAAGAATATTTATCAAAGAATATTTTGACAATTTTTCATTATCAAATTGTAAAATTAAAAAAATTGTAAAATGTACAATTAGAGTGAAAATATGTTAATATAAGGTTTTATAATAATAAAGAATTAATAAAAAAAATGTACAGCCTCTTTTTAGCGGGAGTGACACTTCCGAATATTTAACCATTTTGTAAACTACCATTGTCGTCTATAAAAAGTGACTTAAATAAATACATTTAAAAAAATGTATTTCCAACGCCCCCCCCCCCCCACCCCCCGGGAGCCTCGAACTGGCTGGTTCTCCCACTAGAGTTTCGGAGGTTGGTCCGTGACGTGCAACGAGCCACGATATGAGTGATGGTGCGTGCTTTGCATTGTGCTACCCCTACGGGGAGGACTAGAGGGAGCGGGGCTTCCCAGTCGCAAGTCGTCACTCCGAGTATTACGAAAGAGCGAGAAGGGAATTTTATATATATATGTATATATATATGCAGCTGCTCCCAGGAAGCCCGAGGAATCGGACGAGGCGAGCAACCCCCGAGGGGTTTCTGGCTCACTGGCGCGATCCCGCGACGACTGCGAGAAGGGCACAAAACATGGCGGCGAAACACGCGCGCTTCCCAAATATTGATTCTCTCCTGGGATAGACCGCGAGGAGGAAGCAATTCGAAACGCTCCGAAGGAAAAAAAGGCCAACAAGGACATTCGTTTACGTGATCCACATTATAAATACGGAGCCTTGCGAAGATTCACTGAGTATGTGCTCTTTTTCGTTCCCTGTGAAATTCTCGTGGACTATTTTACACCAATTGCGAGACGTGTAAGAAATTTAGGAAACAGGACGTGTCTTTAGATTGTTAAATATTTATTGCTGTTTTATTTATTTTTTACATTTGATTTATTTTGATATTTATTTTGTTATCGTATTATTATTTTATTTATTTTTTAAATTTGATTTATTTATTTATCTAAACATTTATTTTATTATCGTTTTATTATTATTATTATTATTTATATTAGCTGATATATTGATTGTTTATAATATATTTATTTATTTGTATTGTAGTTTTTATTATTATTTCATGATTTATATTATCGTTGGAACGCAATCAAGTTTTTTATATAATTGCCAACATTTTTATCTGGGATGTTGGACTACGAAAATCAGTCAAATGTCCTTCACGATCGTTGTTGGAAGTCTAGAAGATCAACTGCAAAGAAAACATCTTGGATAATAATGAAAAGCGATGACGAAAAGCATAAAAAAAGATTTTCGTTGCATCCCAACGATGCACAATTCAACGCCACAAATAATTTCGAACTATTTTCTTTTCGTAATGTCAATCTTCTCTTAAAAGGACGAAAGCTGATTTTCATCGACTGAGTAGCTTTCACATGGCCTTAAGGGGTAACAGGTCTACGTTAGGCCGGAAACTATGGGAATTTTCGAGTTGATTTTGAAAAAATGGATGAATATGTGCTCTTTTTCGTTGCCTGTGAAATTTTCGTGGACCATTTTACACCAATCTGCGAGACTCGTAAGAAATTTAGGAAACAGAACGTGTTTTTAAATTGTTAAATATTTATTATAATTTTATTTACTTTTTAAAATTGTATTGATTCATTTTTTTAGATATTTATTTTATCGTTTTATTATTATTATTTATATTAGCCTATATATTGATTATGTATAATAGTAGTAGTATGTATTTATTTCCGTGTATACCCTTTCAGGGTGTTTACATAGTTTCCCTTCCCGTCACTTCCATACAAAGTTTTTATAAAGACACTTACATCTAGAGGAATAACTATAGACTTAAAACTTGAACTTAACCTAATTTTCACTTTCCGGTATTTCCAGTCATTCGAATTGCCTAAAAAAGTCGCATATTTGCTTGCTCGGTTTCAATTTCAACTGCGCCTCTATTTTCTCTTGGATTTCCAGTCCCCTAGCGTTTCCTAACCACTCCTCCAATTCGCTTACAATTGTCTGATTAACCTTCCGCCTTACCTCTGGGCATACGCTTATGTGCCCCAAGCTCTCAGTTTCCGATTATGTATAATATTTATATCTTGTTTTGTCTTATATTTCTTATTATTATTTCATTATTTATAGTATCGTTGGAACGTGACGAAGTTGTATATAATAATAGAAAAGGATTTTTGTTGCATCCCAATGATGCAAAAGTCAACTCCAAAAATATTTTCGACGTACTTTTTTCCGCAATATCAATCTTCTCTTAAAAGGACGAAATCGGATTTTTATCGACTGAGTAGCTTTCACCTGGCCTTAAAGAATAACAGATCTACCTTAGGTCGGAAACAATGGGAATTTTCGAGTTGTTTTTGAACAAATTGATGGATTTTGTTGACATTTTATATTTGGTTTCTTAAAATATACACAAAACTAAACAAAAACGTTTTTTTTTCACAATACAGGATGGCGGCATACTGACCGTCTGCCCTGAGCCACCTTTTCGCCCCTTAGCAAATTTATTGAGTTGAGAAAATGGCAAGTTCTTTTCGGAAACAAATTATTATACCACTTTGATGCTTGAAAATAAATATATCAAAAACTTGTTGGTGTAGGTTTGATTGCTTTCGAAATTGTTAAAGTTTCTTGAAATGGGTTTCAACACGTATTCCGCCAATATTAATTCGATTCGTTCGCGACGCATGTCCACTGAAACCTCACTCCCGCTCTCTTCCTCTCTCCCTCTCGTTTTTTTTTCGCTACGCCTGTTTCCACGCATTTCGAGAGCCAGCGGATATTTCATAATTATATATTTTCCGCATCCCTCCTCGTATCGCGCCACCGCTTTTCGGCCCAACAGTAGCCCTCCGTGCGACTGTGACTAATCGAAACGGAAATTAATAGAACGCGTATATAAATTGCGCCGAGTGCGTGCCGCCACTGCAAAAGTCTTCGTTTGTTGCATCGTGTGCATGCCACGGTTCCACAACTTTCCAAATTGTCAATTTCTATGAAAGTTCATTGTTACAGCTCTTTTGTGAAAGAACCGTCTGAGATTTATCCTCGTGTTTATTACATAATAATTTCAATAAATTATACAAAGCTATAGCGTACCTTTGGACGAACTATTTTTTAATTAAATCTTTTTTCAACTAATTCCACGGGAATATGGTAAAAATATTTTGTAAGATTATCAAGATTTAATTTAATTAAATCTTTAACCAAACAATTCCATGCGATTTCACATTCTAACTGACCATGCAACTTTATTTAACGATAAAAGATCTTTGCTGCTTATTCTCTTATTTCATAAGAAATTTCGATTTATTTTTATTGCATCATAAATGTTGATTTCATTGTGACTTCATCATGCATTTTCATTTCATTGCATTTCCAATTGATTATAAATTTTCACTTCATTTTCATTTCATGGTAAATTTATATTTTGCTTTCATTTTCATGCCATTATGAATTTTCATTTCATATGAAATGCCATATAAAATACAGAAATAATCAGCGCGGTCTTTTATCGTTAAATAAAATTGTGCGACCAATTAGAATCTGAGTGAATGCAATAATAATCTGATTCAACTAATTCCACGGGATTGTGGTATAAATATTTAGTCGGATTCGTATGGGGTTACCCCCACTTGCGATTTTGAAAAAAATCGATTTTTTTTTTATTGCATTTTTTTGAAGTATAAGTATCTGAGAATATGTCCTGAAAATTTCAAGTCGATTCGAACAAAATTGACTGAGATATGAGCGTTGAAAGAGAAGAATCCGTTGTGTAAACGACCGGCTAGTCTGCCGTCTGGCGCGCTCGACCCTCCCTCCGACCTTCAATGCATTGTTCGATGAAAAGGGTCGTATACCTGGCATTCACAACGTTCATATAATAGACTGGAATTTATAAAAACGTATTTTCGTTGTCTGTTATGGACTAAACTCGTCAGTTCGAAAGCTCGAAAGTTCGACTATATAAGACGTACACGGTGCGCCAGAGAAACTTACTTATTTGAAAAAATTCCCGCGCGGTGAGTTAGGCGGGCAGAGGGGCGAGAGGGGGCGCATCTGGAGGGGGAAGTTCCCAAGTTTGTATATTCCGCCATTCTGCTTCTGTTCACGATATGCATGAGGCAATATGGGCGACCTTCGATCATTACAGTTCAACCGATGCAAATCCACACCATGAGAGATGTCCAACTGGTGAAGAATCGTGGTGTTCGTATCGAGCTCGTTACGAGCTCAGGCGAGAAACGAGGCTTTCTAACACGATTACAAACCACTTCCATCAAATGTATTGGATGCCATCAGACTTATATACAACGATCTGAGTAAGGAAACTTTACTCGAAAGATGCGTCGGTGGCTTCAATCAAAATAACAACGAAAGCTTCAACCAACTTATTTGGAAAATCAGCCCAAAAGTCGTCTCGAGTGAAGCAATCGTTGTAAATTTAGCAGCTTATATTGCCGTTGGACTATTCAACGAAGGTTCAAAATCACTATTATTTTATTTGAACTCAATCGGAGTGAGCTGTGGACACAACGCGCACGAATACGCTGATAAAATGGACGAAGCACGGATTGCACTGGCAGAGAGACGTGCGGCCGAGAGCACTCGTGAAGGAAGAATGTTACGAAGGCAACACCAAATTTCTGTTTTGCAAGCGGCATCGTCGGCGGAAGAACTTCTGTATGGGCCCGGAATAGATGACTCTATGTAAGTTTACAAAAAAAAAAATATTTTCTTCGTGTAAATTGAAATTGAAACTTTAAACGCGTTTTTCTCAAAATGGCATTTCTGAAGTCGGTGACCAAGATTACTCGAACACTAATGAACCGATATTCTTGAAATTTTGCAGGCTTATTTAATACATAAAAATGTAGTCATTAATCGTTCGATTTTTTTTTCGAAAAAAATGGCCGTTTTATAGCCAAAAAACGGCCGTTTTTTTTCGTTAAAATCGAACCATTAACTTTGACTGTCCGCCATTTTGTGAAAAATGAATATTTTTTAAAATCCTTCGATTAAAGACTAATTTATACTTATATTTGACTAAATCCATCCGCATTTTTTTTTCAGATGATCCACTTCACCGCAATGATGGTCACCGCAAACCGTGTATATAAAAACATTATTTCATTGACGGCCATTTGCCACTAAACAATGTAATATTTTTCAATAAAAAAATTACTGAAAGTTCTTCAAGATGTGTTCTTTAAGATGGTATATTGATCGATTAAAAAAGCTTTGTAGTTTTCTTTAAAAAAATTCATGAAAAAGGCCTTTTTTGCGCTACAAGTGGGGGTAACGCCTTAAGATTTAATGTAATGAAATCTTTAATCAAATGACTCTATACGATTTCACATTCTAATTGACCATGCACCGTTATTTAACGATAAAAGATCTTTGCTGATTATTCCCTAATTTCATATGAAAATGCACTTAATTTTTATTGCATCATGAATGTTCATTCCATTGTCTCGTATCATGCATTTACGTTTCATTTATTTTTCATTGCATTATGAATTTTAATTTCATTCTTAATTGATCATAAGTGTTCACTTCATTTTCATTTCATCGTGAATTTACATTTTGTTTTCATTTTCATTTCATTATGAATTTTCAATTTCATATGAAATTTTATATAAAACAGAGGAGTAATCAGCGCGGTCTTTTATCGTGAGATGAAATTGTGCGACCAATCAGCGTAGAAATGACGGTTCATGGAACGACCATTAGATACGATGTTTCGTGGCCGATTAAAGTATATTTTTTCTCTTCATAGTTCTCGGTTCGCAAATTTGGAATAGCGCATACGATCTCCACTTTCCCATTCTCTCTCTCTCTGTCTCTGTCTCTCTCTCTCTCTCTCTCTCTCTCTCTCTCTCTCTCTCTCTCTCTCTCTCTCTCTCTCTCTCTTTCGTATATAAGTACGATCATAGTATAATTCACGCTGCGTTAAAGAGAAAATGCGGAGTCGATAGGATCGCAAGTACAGTAGACCGTACAAGAACTCACTCCCAATATGCGAAGTTCGTACCGCGTGCTACATAATATGAACCTACACACACTTATATATATATAAGTATATATATATATATATATATATATATATATATATATATATATATATATATATATATATATATATACACACACACATACACATATATATATATCCATTTAAATATACAGGGCCCCTCCCTCCATAATTGAATATACAAGATATTCGTACATTTCACGCTGTGCGCGCATTTGAAATGTCAGCGATGGTCGTGTTCGTTGGATCTCATCATTTTGATACGAACAAGTGCGTATGCGCATAATGATACGCAACGCGCAACTGTGCAATGAAACGAGTCATTCGTTTTGCGCATGACTCGTTTCATTGCGCAGTTGCGCGTTGCCCATCATTATGCGCATGCTCACTTCTTCGTATCAAAATGATGAGACCCAACGAACACGACCGATGTAGGAGGTGTATATTTTGTACACGATACAACGACGCACCCACGAGATTTTTTTCGCGTATTTCCCTTGCTGACCACGAGGCTGATGATGGGCTGGTCTCTCGCGGGTCCGTCCCATGTGAATCTCCGCTTGCGCGGTCCAATTTTCTACAACAACGAGCCTTATAAGCGAACGCCTCGATGAACCGATAGGGATCAGTTATTGTTATATACGTTACAGATGTAATTCCCGTTACGAATTCGATTACACACTAATTGGATTGATCAATTTTTTTATTCGCCCTGTCCACCATTCCCGCGTGCCTATGACAAAGGGGCCATTCTCATTTCTCTTCGGACAATTGGATCGGGCGCAATTATCCCAAAGATTTATATGCGACGCGACGCCGAGAGTGATCGCGGCTCGCTTGAATTACAAAGTTTTGCCTTGACAAGTTGCGACCTGATGAGGCACGTATCACGTCGAAATAATGATTTAGCGCAATCAAACGAAACGTGCCTTGAGAAACGTATATGTGCGAAGTTTGATTAAAAACAGAGATCAAGTCGTGTCGAGAAACATTTATTAATGACAAATAAAAATGTTTTTTTTTTAATCGGGTAAACAGGTTTTTTTTTCTTTTAGAAACCAAGAACGCGTTTTTTCTCATTGAACAACGGGAAGGCGCGGAATGGAGAAGAAAAAATAATCGAAGCGAGCGAAAGACGATGAAGGCGTATGTAGATGTGCGTTTGTACGTGTGTTCATCCATTTGTGTGTCAATTTGTGTGCGTATCGAAAATGTGTGTACGCGTGTCGCACACATACGTACGTGCGGCCTGTGTTGGCCCACGGGCATTCTTAAGACTCGAATCCATTAATCAAGACCCCCACACACTGAGAGCTGAGCTCTGGACTCCCCGCGGATTCGATCGATCGCCAAGACAAGATTGCCACGCAATGAATATATATATATATATATATATATATATATATATATATATATATATATCACTGTATCGCTTATTGCGTTTTCCGAGAGCACAACCGCGAGCCAGGTACCGCCTTTTGGTAAAACCCTTTAATTTTTATTTTACTTTCATAATGTGAAAATAAAATGCAACGACCTATCAGGAACACGGCTGAAAGGTCGACTTGACGGTGTTGAAGTTTGCATCTGTGAAATGAAATTGAAATAAAATTTCTTCAAATTGCGTAAATTTCGATTTCATTTTCATTTCATCATAGATTTTTTGTATTTCATATGAAATCCCATTATGAATTTTCAATTTCATATGAAATTCCATTATGGATTTTTAATTTCATAATGATTTTTAAATCTTACATGCAATTCCAACATGAATTTTCATTGTTTATGAAATTGCGAATACAATTTCATGATAAATGTTCAATTTCATATAAAATTTCATGGCGCATTTTCGATTTCATGTGGAATTTCATAATGAATTTTCAATTTCATATGAAATTTCATTACGAATTTCAATTTTTATATAAAACAAAAGAACAATCAGCGAGGGTCTTTTATCGTTACACAAAGTTGTGCGGCTAATTATAATTTAAAATCATGACGCGTTTATGAAACAACGAATGTATTTATTTATATTTATTTCCTGAATTCCAACGAATACCCTTGGGGGTTTTAACGTATTACCTTTCGGGATGTTCGGGCTATGAATGTCACTGAAACGTTTTTTTTTTCGTATCGATGTTTCGATGTTGACCCCGAATCGGCGAAAAAAGTAATTGGATGATAATGAAAATGAGGAAACTTGAAGAAAAACAAAGTCCTGCATTCAAACGGTGGAAGCTTCAAGATCGTTCGATTCGAAGACGCCTTTTTGTCGAATGCACGGTCTGTCGGCCACTATCAGGCGTAACACATATCATCTTCAAACGCATGCACAGCATCTTCGAACGCAAAACTAATCAATCGATCTATCAAATCGAAACCTATTTAGCAAGCATTTCTTTTACATTTGTCACCGTTTTTACGCTGGAAGGATTTTCCGTCAATGACTTTGGCAATGCTAATTCAAGGAGTTGAATAACTAGATTGATTTCTACGAGGTACCATAATTTACCAATAAAACAAATTCGTCGCTGATTCGTCTTACTTATTCCTGACGATGCTGACTTACAGTACAACAATCTTTGAGACAAACGTAGCAAAGTTTGCACTTTTTCATATCCTCAGCCATTCTTTACCGCCTATCACAGCAGATTCATGACGTTGAAATTTGCATAGTCCGAATCCAACGAAAATTATTTCTTTTTTAATCACACAAATTTCCTTTATCCAGACTAAAGCCCAAAAATTACGAAAACATTTTTTAGAATTCTTTTTAGTGATTTACAACAAACGGGCAAAATTTATTTTGAATAATAATGAAAATAAGAAACTGAAGAGAATTTTCGCTGCATTCCAATGACGCAAACTTCAACCCCATGCAGATTCATGACGTTGAAATTTGCATAGTCTGGATGCAACGAAAATTATTTCTTTTTTAATCACATAAATATCCTTTATCCAGACTTAAGCCCAAAAATTACGAAAACATTTTTTAGGATTCTTTTTAGTGATTTACAACAAACGGGCAAAATTTATTTTGAATAATAATGAAAATAAGAAACCGAAGAGAATTTTCGCTGCATTCCAATGATGCAAAGTTCAACCCCATGCAGATTCTGTGTACGAGTCATTGATCAAGTTTTTTCGGAACAGCCACTGAACGTGCATTATCGAGTGGAATGGCTCGTGCGGGTGCAGGAAAGAAAGGTGTTCGCAAAGCCCCGTGTTCGAGGGCCACACACTTGCATATATGCGAAGTATTAAATGGCCGCGTGAATGAAATGAAAAGGTATATATATATATATATATATATATATATATATATATATATATATATATATATGTATATATATATACATTCATGAAGTTGAACATTCATGAAGTTGAAATTTGCATCGTTGGAATGCAACGAAAATGATTTCTTTTTTGATCACACAAATTTCTTTTATCCCGACTCAAGCCCAAAAATTACAGAAAACATTTTTTACGATTCTTTTTTAGTGATTTACAACAAATGGGCAAAATTTATTTTGAATAATAATGAAAATAAGAAACTGAAGAGAATTTTCGCTTCATTCCAATGATGACTTCAACCCCTATGCAGATTCTATGTACGAGTCATTGATCAGGTTTTTCGGAACCGCCGCTGAACGTGCATTATCCAGTGGAATGGCTCGTGCGGGTGCAGGAACGAAAGGTGTTCGCAAAGCCCCGTGTTCGAGGGCCACATACTTGCATATATGCGAAGTAATTAAATGGCCGCGTGAATGAAATGAAAAGGGGTATATATATATATGTGTGTGTGTGTGTGTATGTATGTATGTATGTATATATGTATATGTATATGCATACACGTACGTAAGGAAACAGGATGGAGGGACGGAAAGGGCCGGGCTGATGGCAGGAGAGATGCGGGAACCTCGGAGTACGTAGGGAACCATATGCTCGTAGAGATGAGGGCGTTTCTGAAGCCACTCCCCGACCTTAAAACCTCTCTTGTGGGATCTCAACGAGGGGAAGAGGGCGGGAGAGAGTGCAAGAGAGAGGGAGCGAGTGAGAGAGAGTTACGAGGATCATAGCAATGTCTACCGCGCACAAACCTCGTTGCGACCTGACGAACGCGCGATAGGCATTTTTGAGCTCACGACGATTACGATAAATAATGATGTCGACGTTTGCACCGTTGAAGTGCAACGAGAATTCTTCTTTTTTTCTCATTTCTTTATTTTTATTACTATCTAAACCCTTTTTTCCAAATTTTGGTTATGGGATCCTGATAAGGGTCTTTGAAAATGTTTTTTGTGATTTTTGTCGCCTAAATGGCCTAAAAAGATTGGGCAATATGGGAAAATCGTTGCATCACAACGATGTAAACTTTAATATGATTAAATAATGGTGTTGAAGTTTGCATAGATGGAATGCAACGAATTTTCAAAAATTGTTATTCCTTTATTTGTATTACTATCTAAAGCATCTTCGTCTAAGTTTCGGTTAGCGAACCCTGACAAAGATCTCCAAAAATGTATCAGTGAGTCTTGTAACCTATAAAATTGGGCAATACGTAAAAAAAAGTTTTCGTTGCATCGAAACGATGCAAACTCCAATACCATGTTAAATATCCCAATCCCACTAATCCCACTACGTCTAGGAAAAATGGAATTGGGTAATAATAAAAATTGAGGGGCTATACCAGTGTGACACTTTCAAAAAATGATTTTTTTGCCTTTTTCGACAGTTTATACTTTCAAGACTATCATTATCATTCATGGCACTTATATCAGTATCATTTTATCTTGCATAAATCGATAGTTAAATCTTTGAAAGCGATTTTCTCAAAATGAGATTTTTCAAATTTGCTGACATTGTAACTCACAGAGCAATCATCCGATTGACTTGAAATTTGAACTCAGTACTCTTGAATATATTTACTCTACAATGACGTAGGATATTTTTGATTGGGTGCAAATGGACGATTTGGCATTGAAGAAAACGACCATTTTATAGGCCCGAAAACATAAGTTTTTTTCATAACTACGCCATTTTGTTAGATTTTGATATTTCTCGAAAATTCTACGTCATTGTACAGGAAATACCTTCCAGTTTAACGACATTTTTTCCTCTTTCGGTTTCAGCCACTCAATCGGCCGGAATCATGTCAGCAGTGGAGGAACTTTTTTTTCCGCCTCCGAAGGCTGCGCATAAGTCGCTTGGATCTCAATATTTTCCTATGAAAAAATTATGTAATATGGGCCAAATATAGCCAAATATATTCTTACTTTTCCGAAACAATTAATTGAGTACTTTTCTTCCAAAAAATGCCCGAAAATCACCCAAATTTTCAGTGTTCACACTGGTATAGCCCCTTAATAAAAGAACTTCCGTATCGAGCAGCGATGGCCAATACTCGGATGGGTGACAGCTTATTTACTCGCAGTAGGTACGCAGTCTTACACAGTTTCTGATGATAACTCAATTGAAGCCCGAGCGAAATCAAACCACCTGTATCGTCACAGGTTTTTCACAGTTTCCCTGTGCCCTCGTGCAAACGCGATACAGTAGAACATTTAGAACAGTGCGCAACAGTCTCGGCGTTCTATCGGGAAATAGTCGTGTGGAGTGTATGGATTGAAAGTGTAACGTAAAACGGGGTTAATTTGACATTCGGGGTAACTTTGACAGTTTTTAGGGCTACTACAACAAAATACGCCAGAATACTTTTCTTCTATTGTTGCTCAACCTTGTTGTTCAAATTTATTGATAGGTTTCTAAAGTTGATTGTAATGTCATGTTGATTTTCATCATAATGATAATTATAATACTGATTAGGTGCCTATAATAGTACGCTAGGTACTTCATATTTTTATGTAAAATATTTACCTAATAAAGATGACAATTTGATTATTAAAAATCGTTGTTTTTCAGTTAATTCTATGTATAATGTATACAATATTATCATTTTTTCAATCAAAATGATGTCAAAGTAACCCTTAATCTTCGACATAAGTTGCATTTCAATGCTTTGTCAAAGAAACCCTGCACACGCGGTTACTTTGACACTTAAAAAAAACATACAATTGTGGGGGGTGGTGGTGCTTGACTTTCTTATACATTTGATAGCCAAAGGACATTTTACGGTACAGAATCGGATCATGAGAACCCGAAAATTCACGACGAGGAATGGTAACGAAAATAATATTGTACGAAAAATTGATAGATGATAAAAATATATTTAAAAAAAGGGTCAAATAATTAAAAAAAAGAATAATTGTCTCGATAGATGAATTAGATACGTAAAATGTCTATTCTACTAGCAGAATAAAAATTGTACGTATCTAATTCAAATGGAAGCTACAAATATATATATATGGAATAATTTAGTAAACAATAATATATTAATAAAATGATTATACTGCACATTATTATTTTTTTATTAATATATTATTTTTTTTACTAAATCATTATATACATATATTTTTTTGGACCTTTCATTTTTAAAGGGTCCTTTCCCCTTAATACATTCCCCACCCTATTCCATTTCACATCCCCACCTTGCGGCCTATACATACTAATATTATGAATTATTATATTATTATTATTTATTAGAATTATTATACGATTGTAATTATTTTTATTATAATTGTTATTTTTTCATTGTTGTTATTATAATAATTATCATTATGCATACGTTACCTACCCGTTCGTCAAGTACAACAATCGCTTCAGGTAATAGCATGAGTACAGTCCTCTCGTTTTCTTAACGAAGTCCGCTCGATTGTCATTTTATCGAATCGATCTTACCGATCGGATCGCAATATCCCATGAATTTTTAACGCACAAAATTGATCGATTGCGCCAACGAATGATAGAGAACATGCACGCTCGTGGAGCAGTTCGTATCGAAGCAGGCGGTGTGAAACGTGTGTGGTTGTATAAAGTTTTCACCGTGATTATTTGGCTCCGCGTGCCTTGTGTTTTACGTTAATTGGACGGCTATCTCATGATTGCGAGAAGCGCGGCCAGGTGCGCTCGTGCGTGTTTTACAAACTGCGGCATTCGACGCGAAAGACGTTTAGAGACGGTTCCGTACAAATTGCCTCTTTGATCCGACACGGTAACCGAACAACGAGAGAAAACGCACATCCGCAAGCTATGTAGACTTTCATAGGCAGTAACTAGAGGGGGGTAATCGATAAATATACCGTAAAACTTTGAACAGGTTTTGGAAGTTTTTTCTAGGTAACTTTTTTTTAACATCCTAGATACCAACTTTTCTTGCTCCATTAAACATTTTTTTAAGTGTCTAAGTAGCCCCGGGTGTGGGGCTTCTTTGACAGGGCATTGAAATGCAACTTGTGTCAAAGATTAAGGGTTACTTTGGAATAATTTTGATAAAAAATGTAATATTTTATGCATTATATATGGAATTAAATGAAAAACAACGATTTTTTATAACCAAATTGTTATCGTTATTAAGGCAACAGAACTCGAACAGTTTTCGTCCAAACGACTTTAAATTTTAACTGTAGCTTCCTAGATTGATTTAACAGTCACGTATGAGCGCTTTTTTCGATGAATCGAAAATTGTAAAAAATATATCACCTTTGAGATGAAAATTATGGTCGAAAAAACGAACTTTTTTTCAAACTCGTCTCTATTTTTATTTTAATTATTTTTCAATTTCTCCCGTACTTGACTGCTCAAAATAATATAATTAACGAAAATATTTCACTCTTAGTTCCGGGACTAAATTTACGACAGTTCTACTGCGTACCGCGGAGAAGGTTGGCGGAAAAACAGTAGTGCTATAGTGACTCGTGCGCCGCCATTTTGTATACTTTTGACAAATATTTTTTTTTTACATACTTCAATATATACCTTATAAAACCTAAAAGCTCTTTTGACCATGTATTTTATTCCTATCTTTAAAAAATCCAAAGAAAACGGTCGAAAATGGGCAGTTACAGTAGTGCCCTTCCTTAAGGAAACATTTTACATAAAAATATCAAGTACCTGGGGTGCTATTATAGGCACTTGATGAGTCTTAAAATTGTCATTGAGATCAAAGTCATCTTGAGCAACATTACAATCAACTTTGGCAACACTATGATAAACTTGAACGACAAATTGTCGTTCAAGTTTATTCACCGCACCCGCCGCCCGCCAGGTCAAGCGGGCTCGCTGCGCACATATTTAAAACGTATTTTGGCGCTCTGTCAAAGTAGCTCCGAAAACTGTAAAAGTCACTCTGAGTCACAAACTACGTCGTACTGGCCCGAAAAATAAAGATCGAAAAATTTAAGATTGGTCCGCAACACGGATATGGTGGTAGCTCACAGTGAATAAATATACCGAGCAGGAACGAATTTAAAGGTTTGGAGACCCTGAGGCAACGAAGAAGTGGCAGACCTTTAATTATTTTTCAAACAAGATTACTTTTTTTTTAAATAGCTTATGAATAATTTGTTGCGAAGAAACAGGATCCTTTTAAATAACGTACATTGTTTGAAGTTACGGCGGGACACCACTGTGACGGGGCGAAAAAATATTTTTTTTGCGCTTTCTCAAAATTTACATGATGAAGAATATGTGAAAAAATGGTCAAGTTGAAGTATTGAAAGTTGAGCAAGTTACAGACGATTTACTGAAAGAAGGTACCGCAAGGGTTTTCGTTTACTCAAATCTTCAATCGCACTTTTATGGAAACGACTTTTCTGGACCTCGCCGGAATCGTGGTATTGAAGTTTGCATCGTTGGGATGCAACGAACATTTTTGGTTTTCGCTCATTGAGAATACAAAAAGCACTGATGCATTTTTGAATGCATCAGTGCTTCCTTGCACCTGTGCACCTAGTGCATTTTGCATCCTTGTTAGGGTTTCATAACCTACACTTGGAAAGAAAGGGAAAGTAGTAAAGGAAAATAGTAAAAAAAAGAAATTAAAAAAATAAAGAAGACCTTTCGTCATATTCCAACAATGCAAACTTCACCAGCATACGGAATCATTACTCTAGTTATAATAGTCCTACTATCAATTTAAAAAAAAATCCGTAATTGCAGTAGCTATAGTAGTAAAAAAAAGAAATAAAAAAAATAAAGAAGCACTTTCGTTGCATTCCAACGATGCAAACTTCACCACCATCCGGAATCATTTCTCTAGCTATAATTGTCCGATCTTCAATTTAAAAAAAACGTAAAGTTCCGTAATTGCAGGAGCTATCGTTGTACGTTGCCGAATTTTTTTAAGTTTTATTCAAGCTCCCGAATATAAGTAAAATTTTCGCCAAATTTACACTTTTTTTTAACAACCGCGATCTCGTGAATGATAATTTTTTTGAAAAACCGGCCACGCCCAACGAGAACTACATTTATGTGGATTGTAAAACTTTATTTTCATTTTTCAGACGAACCATTGTCAAGTTATCGGTCCACCCTCTGGACTACATTTTTTATACAGAGGCTTTATTATACCTCTATAACCATGTTAACTGTTGCGCACCATTCGTCCGCACACACACACACGCACGCACGCACGCACGCACGCACGCACGCACTCACACACACACACACACACACACACACACACACACACACACACACACATATATATATATATTATTCGATTTATACATGAGAAGAGTGGGGGTAAAATCTTATCATTGCATTATCACGTTTCTTTTCAATTTTACGAGAAAAATTGTTATAAACAAAGTTGTTTAAAATTAAAGGTACTACAATTTTGATTGTTATCAATTTTTCGTAGGATCTATATTCTTCGATTTATACCTGAGAAGAGCGGGGGAGAAATTTCGTTTATTGAATAACTCGTTAAAAGTCCATTTGACACGAAAAATTGTTATTCCCAAAGTTGTTTGGAATTTCCTATAATTTAGGTTCTCTTCAATTCATAATTACTGCACTAATTGCTGAAGTATTTATGGATGTGGATGTGTAAAAATTATACTGTTCGATAAACTGATTATTTACACCTCTCTTTTCCTGTACCGTGAACGTGCGTCCCAAAAATATAAACTTTAGAAAAAATCGGAATCATAATTGTAGCAAATAACATTTTCAACACATCAAATTTACAACGACAATCAGCAACAAAAAAACAGACAGAAAAAATAATGATACATCAATAATAAACGCGATAATAGAATGCTTAGGTTCACCCCCCGCTCTTCTCAGGTATAAATCGAAATTCTACGAAAAATGGTTAAGAATCAAAATTGTAGGAAATTTAATTTTAAACAACTTTGTTTATTACAATTTTTCGCGTCAAATTGAAAATAAACGAGTTATTTGATAACAAAAAATTCACCCCCTCTTTTCGGATATAAAACGAAAAAAAATCGATCCTATGAAAAAATTGATAAGAACCAAAATTGTAGGAAATTTAATTTTAAACAACTTTTGTAATAACTATTTTGCGTGTAAAATTGAAAATGAACGAGTTATTCAAGAAACAAAAAATAACCCTTTAAATCAAGATGGCGGATGAAGTGAAAAGTCTCGTACCTCTACTTTTTGAATTTAGACTACTAGTGACCCCCCCCCAACGAATTCCGAAAGAAAATTGCTGCTAAAAATTTTTGTAAATCTTTGCCTGTTTTTTGAACTAATTCGACTGGGCCGTGCGCCTTTCTGAACGGTCGATCCGAGAGCTATCACGCTGTTGAACATATCCTTTAGCTTGTGGGCCGATTTTCACTCCCATGGTTTCTAAGGTCTTCAGGATAGATTTGAATCCTTCGTTGAAGATTATGAGAGCGAGAAACGTGGCGATTTCAACCACTTTTGGCCCAGAATGGAGGTGCTTCGGAGCAAAAGTCCAGATTAACGAATTGAGCTACTCGTTATTATTTTGAGTTTCCGCTCCCAGGCATCCGCTTAACGATTCTTCTTTGGATAAATCCTCATAAATTGGCTTTATAACTTTTTGATCTGCTTCAGAAAGAGGCGGTTTATTGTGTTTGAATTGCTCAGCCTCTCCGAGAAGCTCATACCTGCTTCGTTCCAGGGCCGTAACTTGTGAACCAGTTCGAATATCGAAAAATCCTTGGGCACGCATTTTCTACACATGTTGTAGATGTGAATTATGAAAAAAAAATCGATTTTTTTCGACCCGAGAAACTAGAGGACTGCCTTAAAACATGTCGAAGAAATGATCGAAACGTATTCAGATCGGTTCCATATAAAAAACGAAGTACTGGGAGCTACCCACGTACTCAAACATTAAATTCATACAGTCGACGACCTCCTAATCAACACCAAACAGTATAGGTTCCCACAAGCCCTTAAAGGCGAAGTCCAGCGTCAGGTAGATGAGCCGCTAGAATCAAATAATATAAACCACTCGGAATCTCCAAATAACAGTCCTGTTTGGATAGTACCGAAAAAACCGGACTTCAACGGCAATAAACGTTGGCGGATGGTAATAGACTTCCGAGCCCTTAACGAGAAAACAATCAACGATTCTTAACCTTTACCGAATATCACTGACATTCTGGACCAATTAGGATACGCACCCTATTTCTCCGTATTCGATTAAGCATCCGGTTTTCATCAAATCGAGATGAACCTCGAAGATAAACTAAAGACAGCCTTCTCCACGCCATACAGGCACTATGAATTCACCCGAATGCCTTTCGGGCTCAAAAATGCTCCGGCGACCTTCCAACGCTTAATGGATGTTGTGCTCAGTGGACTCCAAGGAGTATCCCTCTTTGTTTATCTTGACCGTAGTTTACGCAGAAGACTTAGAAGAATACGATGACAAAATTCACAAATTAATGAAACGATTGCGTAATGCTAACCTCAAATTACAACCGGATAAATGCGAATTTCTCAGGCCAGAAGTAAATTACCTCGGCCACATAATTGGAAAAGATGGATTAAAACCAGACCCAAACAAATTGTCAGCAGTAAAGGAATTTCCTATTCCAAAAAACGTTAAAAATATTCGCCAATTCTTGGGTTTAACAGGATATTATCGCAGGTTCATTAAGGACTTCTCAAAAATTGCAAAACCTCTAACCCATCTCTAAGAGGACAAAACCGACTTTGAGTGGACGAACGAAACGCAAACAGCATTCGAAATTCTTAAAAATAAATTATGCGAAGCCCCTATCCTCCAGTACCCCGAATTCGATAAACCATTTATTATTACGACAGACGCTTCCGGGTATGCTCTGGGCGCAGTCCTGTCACAGGGAGAAATAGGAAAAGACACACCCATAGCGTACACATCGTGCGTATTACGCGGCGCAGCCCTTCGGTACGATACGTACGAGAAGGAAGCCATGGCAATCGTTCACGGCGTGAAGGCCTTCCGTCCTTATATCTATGGTAGAAGGTTCACGCTCGTTACCGATCATAAGCCCTTGGTTTGGTTCAGAACCGCTAAAGACGCTAACGCGCTCAAATGGCGACTCAAACTTTCCAAATACGACTACGAAGTCGTCTAAAAACCCGGCCCACTTAACTTAAACGCTGACGCCTTATCCCGAAACCCGATAGGAAAATTGGAAGATGTCAAAACTATACCCAATTGTCAACAGGAACAAATCGAAAATTAAAAAATCACGTTACAAGATTTAGCACGCCAATTAGAAGAGACTAGTGATAGCGATGAGGAAAACGAAAATCCCACGATTTTCACAACTCAAGCTGAAGTCCATCCCGTTCCCTGTGAAGATATAAACGTTGTCACTCGCTCACGAGCAAAAAACTATGCATCCCCGGAATTAGGAAAACCGTCACAATGAGAAAACGAAACATCTGGCGACAACGCTATGACTAGGGTCGATGCACCTACCACCAAACGGGTAGACGTGCACCCCGAACCCCGACACCTTGCGCGCCGCACTTGTAAACCTATAAACTACGAGGAGAGTAGCGACGAGGAAACAGAGGCCGAGATATTCGAGCCTACGCGTGCCCGACGACCCAGAGAGGCCATTCACCCGAAAAACAGCTGAGGGCCCTAGCCAGCACAAAGCACGTCATATCCCTTATTCCACAAAATCCGCCGATCCTAACTCGGACGATTCGACAGATTCAGATACCAGTTCTTATGATCCATTAACTTCCGATGACGAAGATCCACCTGCAGAAGAACCAATAATGTCCAAATTTAAATTCGCCAATTGCATTGATACGAAAGAATTATTCCATTTCCGTAATGATAATTTAGTCTTTCATCAATTCACAAGGAAAACCATGCGACACTGGAGCACAAAAATTATCGGAATCAAACAAGCTTCCCCTCTGGAAAGATTTATCAGTAGGCCAAGCCTACAGTAAAAAGGTCGGAAAAAAATATCATGTTTCCCTAGTCATCAAAGACGAATATTCTGGATCATTATCCTTCGTATCAGAAAATGTTAAAGAAAGCGTAAGAGAATTAAAAGACCTTTGCGAAGATCTCAAACTCCAATCGCTGAGTATTTGCCACAGTAATTACGCCGAGCACCTAATATGGGCCGACCTCCTCAACATAGTTAAAGAAACGTTCAAAGCCAGTCCAATAAAAATATTGACTTGTTTGGGAACATTACAGTACGTGCCGATCGAAAAACGCGATTCCATTTTTTACGAGATGCACAAGTCCCCAATAGGAGGACACAAAGGTGTCTCAAAAACGTACAACAGAATTAAACATGAATATTTCTGGGAAGATCTGAAAACTGACATTCAAAGGAGAGTGCAACAATGTCTCGAATGTCAATGAAGGAAATTAGTCGGAATCAAAACCAAGCAACCGATGATAATTACCGACACTCCAGGTACAGTTTTCGAAAAAATATCGATGGATATAGTAGGTCCAATGCAACGTACTTCCAATCAAAACGAGTACATTCTCACAATCCAAGACCATTTATCAAAATATTGTGTTGCAATCCCGCTATCAAATGCACTTGCGACGACAGTCGCTGATGCATTCATAAAAAGATTCATATGTGTTTTCGGCGTACCCAAGGCATTACTGACGGATTAGGGGAGTAACTTCCTAAGCGGTCGAATGAAAAGAATCGCGAAACGCTTCCGCATAAAGCGATACCGAACTACAGCGTTTCACCCCCAGTCCAATGGATCCCTTGAAAGGACTCCCCACGTGCTAGCCGAATTCTTGAAGCAGTGTACCGATAAGGATAACGAATGGGATCAATGGTTGGAACTAGCTGTGCTTTCATACAACACCAGTGTTCACGAAAGCACAAGAGGTATTTCCCGCAATTTCCTCGAGGTTAGGTCTCCCAGAAGGGAGATTCTGGGGGATATTTCTGGGAGACCAAACCTCGAGGAAATTGCGGGTTCGAACAATACGGAATTCTTTTCTAAGGAATAGCCACTAAGGCGAAAGAAGCGGAATCTGGCACAGTACAAACATTATACTCAGTAATGTCGAAAGATATAACTTTTACCGTCGCGAGTAGAGAAATCGATCAAACTTGTAATTGTAAATTAATAGGTACGGAACACGCGAGGTTGTTCGTATACAAAATCACAAAAACAAAAGCATTCGTCGCTCGCGGAAAACTACCTATCGCCAACTTAGATATATTTGCCTATGTTAACTCTAAATTCATATATGTAGAATGCCACATTCGGAAACAAATCCAAACACTTTATTATGATATACTCGTCCAACAATGTAACCGAGAGCGTCAAATCCTTCGAAATAGCCTGTCTCTCACGACGCAAGCATCAGACGAATTCGCATATAGGCTAATGAAAGGCCCAGGCTGCATGGCCGCTATAGCAGGCGAAGTAGTACACATCATTAAATGCATACCAGTTGAAGCCACTTTGACCAGGTTGGTGGAATGTTATCAACAATTACCAGTCACCCATAATAACGAAACCTACTTCCTCACTCCAAGAACCCACATCCTGACGAGGAAGGGGACTCAAACCGACTGCAACGCTCTGCTTCCATCTTACTACCTGGTCGGGAATTCATGGTATACCTTCACTCCGCGTCCGATCGAGGCAATACCTCCGGAAATCATGAAGCCGACTACTGAATCAACATGGCACTATAGAAATCCCGCGTCATTGGCAACAAGCGGAATCTACTCAAAGGAAGATCTCGAAAAACTCCGAGAACGAATAATGTTCCCCGTAGAAAACCCTGCCATACTAAATAATATGGTACGCGGCATTACCGGGCAACGAATCGTGAACCAAGGCGAGCGCTTCCTGAATCTCTTTGACAAAAACTCCCTACAAGATCTCGCTGAATCTGCATGGAGTCATACATGGGGCCGCTTCATCCAGTTCGGAACGGCCAGTGCAGGCGTCATTAGTATTATACTCGGTTTCCGAGCGATAAAACTGATCGTCGATACGCTGATCCACGGATATGCATTACACACGATCTATGTGTGGTCCATATACCTGGTCGGTGCTATTTGGTACTCCGTCACCCACCTCTTGATCCACCTGGCTAGAAGGCCAAAACAGAATCCACCGAAGGATGTGGAACTCGGATTGGAGAAAATCGACCCCGTCCAACCCACCGTTCCAACACCGGAAGGAAACAAACGAGACGAGACAACACGAACAGCAGACCGGAATCCTTATCCTAGCCTACCACCGAAGTCCGGTTTCCTCTAAAAATGCCCTGGTAATTGCCTGATACCCCCGCCTGTTCGCGACTTAGTACACCCTTCAGTGCTACGTTCGCATCTACGAAATCGAGAGAGAGAGAGAGAGAGAGAGAGAGAGAGAGAGAGAGAGAGAGAGAGAGAGAGAGAGAGAGACGCTGAGAAATATAATTGCCCACTTGCCCTTCTCCGTAGAAATACGCATTAGGAAATAACTCGTAGCTCATAAAATTATCATCTCTTCATTTTTATTCAACGTCGTAATAATATGTGTACACATAGTTAAGTAAATAAAAATAATTATAGGAAGTATATGCGTACATATATATATATATATATATATATATATATATATATATATATATATATATAAATCTTATGTATAACAAAGGGAAAAAGAAAAAAAATCCTGTTTCATATCGCAGATCGAAAGGAACAAACATCAATTAATAAACCATACGCCAATTTTATTGCGGAGAATAGGCAATACATAAGTATCGTGACCCAACTACACTCCGAGAGGGGATGACGATTCACTTGGTGGGCGCAATGGCCACCCCGACGACACTTCAAATCTCGAAGCTGAGATCGCTACCCTCTCCGAAGCGAACTGGCTCAAGGATCGTAGGCCGCGAGAACGCCTTCTGGAGTCGACCACGCTGGATGATCCCAGTTGTCTTCAGGGTGAACCTGGCCCCAGCGGTTTTCGAACATCCACCGGATCGAATAATAGTCAAATTCGGACCCCCGCTCCAAGGCCTCCAGTAGACCACCGGCTTCACGGCGCTCCCCTCGTCGAGCTCGAGCTGCCTCAATGAACGACTCCTGCAACAGAGACCAAAATCCGCATTGAGCCCCAAGAAGGAAAGGAAACAAAGGCGACTAGTCGATACTCACCATATGACGGCCTACTCGCTGAATCTTCTTAAACGCCAAAGGGAATGGAACAAATAGAAGCTTCGTGGAGCTTTGAACGGGTAATTCGGAGGAATGTGCAGGACCCACTCGAGATTCACCTTTAAATACGTGATGCCCCACCAAAAAACCAACGAGTTCGTCCTACTGAGACCGTGGAAACTTACCCCTATCCAAAGAAATCGACCAATGGTAAGCGCGATCTTCTCCCAGCGTACCAGACGGAATCCCTTCCCCAAACTTATGGAATATAACCAACCGAGTCTAACCCTAGCAAACAGATAGAAACGTAATAATTTTCCAGGATACCCTTTCAGCAATAAGCAATTTTTGTTATATATATGTACATACCACATGCTTTCGCATAAAGTGATAAAATACCCTATACGTACCTCTTAAAGATGAGATAACCACGAGACATCGACCTTCGAATATATTCAAGTCACGTTGTAAGTCGATTAATGACAATGCCAATTCATACTATCGTGCTAGCATACTTTTTGATCACCACCCTGAATGACTGATCGAGCGAGACGCTCAATCCTAAAGGGGGGAGGTGTAACGTCGCGAGCAATGCGCATAAAAATATTGGGGTTTCTCTCTCCTACTTTATTGAAATCTGGCGAGAACACTGGCCTGAGCGATTTTCCATGGAAATCGTGAATAACCATTGAACGAATATGGCATTCCCATTTTTCGACACATTCCTGTATCTTCTTAAGCTTAGACATAGCACAGCTGCCATGTAACCTATTGATAATAAGCGAGCGTCGGGCGTACTTTCGTACGACCCTCCTTACGCACTCGAATTCAACGAGAACATAGTTAAGGCACGCTTTCTCGGGAAAGTCGTAAAACAAAAAACATCATACTGCAAGCCACTGCATGACCCAGAATTCACCCGCCGGCGGAGGCATAGCAGAGCTCCGATTTTTAAATCCATGAGGGAACCAAGGTAGGACCAAGACCGCCGGAAATCTCCGCGCTCTTCATACTCGCGAAGTGACCCTCTCACCCATCTGCGGCAACATTGTAAACACAGCGTGCGTGCGGCCCATCGACTGACGTTGTAACAGGCCGAGAGCGAAGGCCCTTTCACCCAAGTCCGAAGGACCGTCATTCAGCAAACGTAAGCTAACTGCATCATGTTTTGTATCATTTTCTTAATGCGCCGAACTGTATTCTTCCCATGTTTCCGACCGGCCAAGTGGACGGTACTCGGTAATAAACGAAAATTTGTAAACGGTAACTACATCTGTCGCAATCACTCACATATCTCTTGACCATCTAGGAACTCGAGACCTGGAACACCCGTTCCACACATTCTCCTTTTACCCTCATCCCGTGCTATTGCGCTTGGCGTAGGCAAGAAAGAGGGAAACGAAAGTTTTATGCTCTCATCCCTTCCGGATGTGACAATAATTACATCGACATACTAATTATATAGAAAGAATAGTTATATCTATATCCTAATTATATCGAAGCGATGTAATAAAATTCCAAACTGTGATGATCTCCCGTGTTGAATGGTGTTGGCCTGGGCCAATACTTGGATGGGTGGCCGGAAGAGCGAGAACAATTAACTTGCGCTTTAAAACGAATTCTCACGGAGTCTTCGATCACCCAATAGCCGCGCGATGCCTACATACGTATGAAATATCATCTCGCGTGTGGGTGTATCACGAAAGATCCGTCGATGAACCGCCATGCTGTAGTCACAGCGGGATGCCCGCGCGCCGCGCCCACAAAATACCCGCGGGGCTCCCCGATTATTTCTCTACGACCGAAACTCTGAGTTTCTCGCGATATATTGATCGATATGTTGACGAAAAGAAGAAAAAAAGTTCAAGTTTTGCGATTGATACCTCGAAATGACGTCGTCTTTCATGAGGAAAATTCGCCACGTTTTTTAAACATGTATCACACACTCCAACATTGTTTTGATCTACTGTTCTGTTATTAGAGATCCGTTTCGATGTATCCTGTGGAGAGGATTTCCCAATGGAGAGGATTTCGGGAACCTGTTTGTGAAGCGGCTGTAACCCGTTGTTGCTTTTGTGTAGGGAGAGAAGGAGGGGGAGGGGGCAAGTTGATCCCTACAAATTGCTCTCGCGGTAATCTCGTTAAGGTGTTGTACCGTGGTATTTGCTCCTAACTCTTCTTTTTCTCCTCGGTTGTTAGGGACGAGACGAAAGGCTTTCACGGAAAATAAAGAATTTGTGGGAGTGTGGCGGGAACATATAGATGCGGGGAACATTGGTAGTTGTAGGTACAGTGTATTCGCAAAACCCGCAAGTGTTGAAACTACTGTGGTTGCTCTCCCGCTGTTGATGGGGTTCAAGTTTCAACGTATACCTAAAGTTTGCGAGAGTGAGAGGGGGGGGGGAGCATGGAACAGACAGGCAATCCGCAAAAGTCGGTACCTGACTTTCTTACAACGAAAACGAGCCAATAAACGCCCTTCTTCCTACTAATGGTCGAGCCACCGTTGGGGCAAGTTGGTCAGACCATTATCTGTGATTTTCACGCTGCACCCCCTTTTCCCTCCAGCGGCTATGGCTTGCACGGCGACTGCCTATCAGGATACATGGCAACTTTTGGGATCGATTGGTAGAGTGGGGAGAATCAATTTGTCATAAATTAGATCACAGTAGAAATTGGTACATGGAGTTTGTCTTATTTGCGTTCATTTGTATCACCATCAACATAGTATGGAAAAAAAGACTAACGATAATAATTGTTAGCAAAGGTCTACAGAAAATTTCGATTAAATGAGCAGGCAATTCTTTCAATTAAGAATGGCGGAATCAATATCAGTGTCAATGAGTAGTCTGACAAAATGGACCCAACGCCTATTGATATTATGAAGAAGTTTCCATTTTGAGAACCCAACGAAATTTTTTTAATCTGAGTCTGAAGTTTGCATCATTGGATTCCAACAAAACTAACTTTATTTTGAAATTTTTAAATACATTTTTTCGTGCATAGTTGGTCTCTAGAATATCTGTGGAGGCCCTACAAAACGTTCAAAAAATATGTTATTACTTATATTCACCCTTATTGAGGGGTTAACAGTAAAAAAATAATATTTCGGGCGGTACAGAAATTGTGTTTTTTTTTCTTCGCGATATAAATTCTGACTACCGACGAGAAGACACGAAAAAATTGGCACGGATTATTAGCTTCCGAAAACCACCCTTATCGGGAGGTGAAAGATGGAAAAATCGTATCGTCGGCGCCAAAGAGATTCTCATATTTTTTTTTTCATTCACCTTATATATTCCTAATGCCAAAGGAAGGCAACCAAAAAATTGGCAACGATTTTCAACTATCGGGCCCGTCCTTCTCGGGGGCTGAATGCCGAATGAAAAACGTATTTTCGACGGTAAAGAAGTTTCCATCGTTGGAACGCATCGATATTTTTTTTCCTCATTTATTTTATTATTTGTATCATTATCCAGAGCTTTTTTCTGCCAATTGAGGTCGTAAATTTCCAACATAACGGGTCAACGGGTTACGGCGGTTTTCACATGCTAAATCCACTAAATAAATTCGAGTAATTAAAAATAATTAATGTTCGTTGCATTCCAACTATGCAAATTTCAACCTCCGACAATTCAAAGCCAACATCTCTAAAAAATCACAAAAATTGATCAAATACCAAAAAAATGCTTACCTTCCGAATAAAAGCGTCTCGAAAATCTAAATAAATTTCAACTATCGCGCCGAAATTCCCTACGCTAAATACAAATTCTTCATGCAACTTGACTTCCTCCAACATGTGCCCTTTTCTGTCCCTCCCGTTCACAAAGGGAAGGGAGAAAAAAAGAAGTTTGGATCATTGGAGCATGAGGCCAATGTTTAAAATGTTCCCATTGTTTCGCCCGTGCAGGCTACAAAAACTACCTAAACATTTTTCATAAATCTCATCAGAGATCGGCAATCTAAATTCTACACCGCCAAAAAAAATATTTAATTTAAATAGGATCTATTCTAATTAAATAGTTTTTTCCTTGTCTCACGGCCTACTACGATCTTATTTGTTTCAAAGATATTTTTAAATTTGTTTCAGCTATTCCTTTTAAATAATAAATCGATTCAAATTGAATGAATAAAGATTCGATTCAAATAAATCGTTACTTGCTTACTTGCTTACATATACTGTAAAGCCAAGTCCAAGTAAATCCAAGTAAATCCAATCCAATCCATATGCATAAAATATTTCATAAAGCCAAAATGAAATGAAGCACTTAATTCAGAGTTTTATCACAATGATTTTATATCCTAATTCGTCATTCCCTGGCCTTCTGAAATTATTTTTTTCGAAGATGATATTTCGCCGCTATGGAATCGAACCTCGAACCTACCTACCTATAGCTACGCATGCTGTCCCTATACTACCGAGTGCTTGTGACATACTGATCGCAGATATGGCATAAGAGACTAAATTAATTCCTATAGTTATTTGTTGTATCATGTAAACTATACCAATTAGTTAATATCATTGTAATAATGAGAGAGTTTTATCGAGTAACCTGCTATATATATATATATATATATATATATATATATATATATATATATATATATATATATATATATATATATATATATATATAACCCGATTTTTTAAAAGTTTTTTCCAGACTAAATGGAGTTTTATTAATTTCACGCTTGCTTTATTCAATCTACGCGTTGGAATTTCAGCACATTTCCATTGTTCGAAAACTTCTTTCATTGTTTCGTGTGCACTTCGACGTATGGTCAGTTTTTCTCTCTTATGTTTGTAAAAGAACAAACTGAAAACTTTCCGATTTGAAGGTAAATGACGGGTACTTATTTTCGGAATTTCCTTGCCGATTAGCCAAATTATGTTGTCTTCGTTTTTCCGAGCCATTGTTTAAAATTGTCCTTACTTGAGCCACATTGAAAAAAAAACAACACCACTTACAAATGCGCTGCGCCAATACAAAATGGCGCCACGGATGCGCAGTGACTTGCGCAGTGGTATGCGCGATTTTATGTACAGTGGCTGGGAAGAAATATAAATGAGTTTGAAGATAATATAAGTGTAGCATTTTGAAAATGTAAATATACGATTTATGAATAAAAGCTTATAATTTAATTTTTCGTAAAAAGTGCGAAATGTTAATGCGTAAAAATAAATCTACATGAATAAAGAGAGTAGTATAGACGCCATTATTGATCTACCTGGATTTAAATTGTGAATATTGCAATCTTTTCAAATTGTTAGAGTTTATTTTTGTTACGAAATAGCTGCTGGATGTGATTTTTATCCGGAACCCGAAGCCGTGACTATGCTTAAATGCAATACGTTCGTTAAAAAAATTCAAATACAAAAAAGTCGAGATAGCCACCTCTAAAAATTGAGTGACCGCGCCCATCTTTTTAGAGAAATTTTCTTTTATTAGTGCCCAACAATAGCACGAGAATCCCGAAGAAAAAAAAATTATGTTTTTTTTTTAATCAGTCTAATATATATATATATAATTCCTCTCTCCCCTTCCTCTCTATCCACATCCCCCTTTGATGTGTGTATAGCAATAAAGACAGAACATTAGTTCGATCAAATAAAAAATGGTTGACTCTGCGAAAATGCTATTTAAAATAAATAAATAAAATTTAATAGCTACATTTCGTCGATTCAACTAAATTGTGTTTGAGCAGATGAAACCGAATCACAGGTTTATTAGAATTGAATAAAATATTCATTTATGAGACGACATTAACCCCTTCGTTGGCATTGACGCAATAGTGCGTCAAATAATTCCGTGCCCTGTGTAACATTGACGCAATAGTGCGTCAACCTTTATTTCCCTATTTAACTTGCTCTGATTTGAAATCGGAGCCTCACTCGGAGGTTTTTGGGCTCGCTGAATCCGAATTTAAAGTCACAATTTGGAAATTTAAAATGGCGGCGCCAATATGGCGGGCAAAAATCAAAAACTTTACTCGATTTATGTTGGAGAGGCAGCGCGGATCAAAGATAAAGGGTGCTCACGAGCTCACTACGAGAATATGGTTTTATTGTAAACAACGATACACGGAATAATAATGAATTGATGGTGACCGTGAGCCACGACCGCCTGGTCAGGCTGGTGGAAGAAGACTCGCGTTTTTGTAAACGCATTAAACAAAGTGTAACCATGGCGTCGCCAAGGACTCTAGATCATGACATGCTATGATCCAGATGACCTATTCGAGATCGCGGGGCGTGTTTCAACTCGTACTCTTAACACTTCCCCTCGACACGCGATTTGGATTTTATTCCGATCATCCCCAGATAGGTTAGGCATTTAGAGTGCTTTGGTCCTGGGAGCGCTTTAGTGAGGACGTCGGCTGGCATCTCATCGGTTGCGATATGCTCCAGATGTATTCCTCCGTTGTTTAACACCTCACGCACGAAGTGGTGTCGAATGTCGATGTGTTTCGTCCTGCTGTGAAACACGGGGTTGCCGGCAATCTTCGATGCTCCGATGTTGTCGTTGAAGAGCGTTATGGTTGCGAGGTTGTCGAAACCGAGTTCCATCAGAAAATCACGAAGGAATACTGCCTCCTTAGCTGCTTCTGTTAGGGCCATATATTCTGACTCAGTTGACGATAACGCAACCGTGCGTTGTTTTCTAGAATTCCAACTGATCACTCCGTTCGCTAGAGTAAACGCGTATCCAGTGAAGGATCTTCTGTCGATCGTACAATTTCCCCAGTCGGCGTCGACGTAGCCCTTAGTCGGCTCCTTTTCGGGCTTGTAAGCGATGCGATAGTCGGAGGTGTATTTCAGATATCTTAGTACTCTCTTGGCAGCGGCCCAGTGCGTCTTGTCGTAGCAGGTCAAGAATTGACTTAAGTGGCTCACCGTATGGGCGATGTCGGGTCTCGTTGCTACGGCCAGGTACATGAGGCTTCCGATCAGCTCTCTATAGGGTAGCTTTCTGTCTTCGGGATCGCCGGGATCCGTTCGTTTTTGGAGTTTCGTTCCAGCGTTCATCGGAGTGGATACGGGGTTACACTCCGACATTCCGAAGTTGGTTAACAGGTCGTTGATGTATCCCTTTTGATGGACCAATATGTTATTTCCTTCGCGCTGGAATTCGATTCCGATGCAATACTTGACCTCTTTTAAGTCTTTTATTTCGAAAGACTTGTCGAGTGAGCACTTGATCTTATCGATCGAGTCTACGTTGCGGGCGGCTATCAGGATATCGTCTACGTAGATAGCCATGATCACCGACTCTTGTCCTCGGCCAATTTGGTACACGCACGGGTCTGCGTTGGTGGGCTTTGCTCCCAGTTTCCGCAGTTCCTCATCGAGCCGTTTGTACCAGGCCCGACCGGCTTGGCGCAGACCGTATAGCGCCTTCTTCAAATGGAATACCTTGTTTCCGGTCTTGATGTCTTCTAGCATCCTCGTGGCTTTCTTCCGAATGGTGCCGTCGCGTTCGGTTCGGACGAGCTGTTCCAATACTTCTTCGAAGAACTCGGGAATGTTCATGAAGACGTCTTCTTCAAGGATTCCGTTGAGGTACGCTGTAGACACGTCGAGTTGATGAATTTTCATTCCATATTGGGCAGCGATGGCGGTGAGGAGTCTGATCGAATTCAATCGTGCCACGGGAGCGAATGATTCGGTGAAGTCGATTCCCGGTCTTTGCGTGAATCCTTGCGCCACTAATCGCGCTTTTCTCTTTTGAAGGGATCCGTCGGGGTTATATTTGTTTCGTAAAACAAATCGGCCTCCAATGCTTGATTGACGATCTGGCCTATTTACGACTTCCCACGTGTCGTTCTTTACGATCGATCGCACTTCCTCGGCCATGGCTGACTTCCACTCGTCCATTGAGTTTCCTGCCAATGCGTATTTTAGTGAGATTTCGGCTGTGCAAGCTGTCTCGGTCACGCCGCTAGTCGACGGACCTTCGTTTTGTCCAGCTTCATCGTCCTCGTCTTCGTCCTGTCCTGACGTGGGCTCATTCCGCTCGGGTACCCTTGGGGTAGCGGGTTGAAATAGCTTTCGCGGTCTTCCCCTGCGTCCTGAGCGTATGGTGCGGGGTGTTCCCCTCCCGCGTCGTGGGGTTTCATCCTGTTCGTGATCATTTTCTGCCGCCGGGCCGTCTTCCGATGACGGTTGTATATCTTCAATGATAGTTTCATCTTGCGACGCTCTGTCGGTGAGTTTTTCTGGAGTCGCTGTGTCCGCGGGTCCAAAATTCTCGACGTGTTCCTCCGTTTTCGTCGATTCTCTTTCCAGAAACCTCACGTCGCGGGACGTTTCGATTTTTCTTTCCGCTGGTATCCACACTCTGTATCCTTTGGATTGCTCGCCGTATCCCACGAGTATTCCTTCACGAGAGCGAGGTTCGAATTTTCCCTTCTGGTAACTCGTGTTAAGGCAGAACACTTTACATCCGAATTCGCGCAGGTGATTTACGTTCGGTTTTCTTCCGAACCAGGCTTGGAAGGGCGTCGTTTCCGTCAAACTTCTTGTCGGGCATCGATTTCGCAGATAGTTTGATGTTGAAACTGCTTCCGCCCAGAAGGATGCCGCTAGTCCGGATTGGGTGAGGAGGCACCTGGCCATTTCCACGAGTGTTCTATTTTTACGTTCGGCCAATCCGTTTTGTTCCGGATTCCTCGGCACGGTCGATCTTCGTTGAATACCGTGTTGTCGTAGGAATCGGTCGAATTCCCCGTTTGAGTACTCGCGGCCGTTGTCGCTTTGCAAGTATTTTATCTTGTTTCCGATGAGGTTTTCTGCCATTGCTTTATATTCGCGGAATGCTTGAAATACCTCGTTCTTTTTGCGAAGAAATCGTATTTCGCACCATCGCGTGGCTTCATCGATGAATGTGACGAAATACCGAGATTTTCCATTGGATTCAGTTCTCATGGGGCCGCATACGTCCGTGTGGATGATCTCCAGGGGTACGGTTCGTTTGGCGTGATTTTTCGGGAATGGAGTACGTGTCATTTTGCATCGCGTGCAGATGTCGCACGTGACATTCCCCAATAGTTTTGCCTTTTCGAGGCCTTTGACCATACCTTTATTTTTAGCTTTCCGTAGGTCGTCGACGTTCACGTGGCCTAATCGTCGATGCCACAGCTCGAGCTCGTTGGTTTTTCCATCGTGATCGTAGAGCCGCCCGACGCGGTCGGCCGTGAGGATGACGTTGCCTTGCTGGTCGGTGACGGTTGCGCGACTTTTGTCGAATATCACTTTCAAATCGTGGTCAGTTATTTTCCCCACTGACAGGAGATTTGAGCGTAGGTCGGGGACTAGCAGTGTGTCTTCGAGCTTGATGTTTCTTTTAACATCCTTGACTTGTGTTACGATCGACACTGTACCTTTCCCGTTGACGTTCGTGGACTCGTGATTCGCGAGATTCAGCGATTTGCCGCTTGCCTTCTTTATTGTCAAGAATTTTTGCACGTCGTTGCATAGGTGTGACGTACAGCCGCTGTCGAGACACCATCTGTTTTCTGATGGATCCTCGATCGTCAATGCCGCGGCTTCGCACGCTTCCGCGTACAGGCTCGTATCTTCAGCTGACTTAGCGTAGTGTTTGGCGTTACCGTGATTATGCCTGCAGTCGGATGCTTTATGGCCGATCCTATTGCACTTGTAACATCGTATTTTAAAGGACGAGTTACGATGTTCATCGTTGCCATCGTTATTTGCGCTGGTTCGATTTTTCCATTTATCGTATGGTCGTTTCGCGAAATTTTTGCTGACAGCCATTGCGTTTTGTACATCTGTTCGATCTTTACCGCGCGCATCGTGTTCCTCGATGATTTTTATTTTCAGTATCTCCGGTGAGGGAAGATCGTCGCGGGATTCGATTGCGCATTGGAAATTTTCGAATGATGTCGGAAGGCTGTACAATAACAAAATTGAGAGTAAATCCTCGTTGATATTTACCTCCATTGCTTCTAACTTGTCGACTACGTCGAAGAAGTTTTTAATATGTTCGCGTAGGTCGTCGCCGTCTCGCATCCCTTTTAGTACGAGTCGTTTCAATAGGGTAGCCTTTCTCGCCGGTCCCTTTGACTCGTAGATCTGCTCGAGCTTCGTCCATAGTTCGTGAGAAGTCGCACAGTTTTTTACCTGTTTCAATTCGGCTGGGCTGATGCCTAGAAGGATCTCCGACCTGGCCTTCTCGTCATTTCTTCTCCATTTGGCTTCCGCCTCGATCGATCTGGGATCATTCGCCACTAGAGCCGGCTCTTTTTCTTTGCCACTGACGTAGCCCCACCACTCGCACTTAATTAGTAGTGCACGCATGTGGATTTTCCACGTGTCGAAATTCTTGCTCGTTAGAGTCTCGATTTTCGTGATGCCCGACATCGTGGACATTCTTTGTCGTGGATGTTGTCTTCGTAACACGTTGTGTCCGGCTCGCGTTTATTTATTTTATTTTCCCCCCCCTTTTTTTTTTTGCTTTATCGATCTACCGCAATGCCTGGGCCCATAACCTGTTGGAGAGGCAGCGCGGATCAAAGATAAAGGGTGCTCACGAGCTCACTACGAGAATATGGTTTTATTGTAAACAACGATACACGGAATAATAATGAATTGATGGTGACCGTGGGCCACGACCGCCTGGTCAGGCTGGTGGAAGAAGACTCGCGTTTTTGTAAACGCATTAAACAAAGTGTAACCATGGCGTCGCCAAGGACTCTGGATCATGACATGCTATGATCCAGATGACCTATTCGAGATCGCGGGGCGTGTTTCAACTCGTACTCTTAACAATTTAGATGAAAATTAGTACTCTGGGATTTTTGAGGTCGCTTATTACGAATCTGAACTTTAAATTTGAAAATTTAAAATGTTCAGACCCATAATCAGTGACCTACACAACCTACGATTACCGAGTTTCATGTAAATCAATCTGTATTATTTGTATTTTCATTCGCTATATTCCTCGTTCGTCATATTGTTCGTCGTTGTGAATTCCTGAATTTTGAGTTCAGATTCGTAATCAGCACCCTCAAAAACTCCAGAGTACAAGTTTTCAGGATAAAAAAAAATTCCTGCCATTTTGGGCACTCCTTGTCGAATTCTCTCTGCCAACGAAGGGGTTAAATAAATTTTTATTTGAATCAATAAATATATTAAAAAGAAATAGTTCCAATAATGGAATGCAATGGGAACCGTTTGATTTCACGAAATATCTTGTTAATACAATTTTTTTTAAATCCAATAGACGCGTTTAATTAAAATCAATAAAAAAAAAATTGTCAGTGTATGGAAAAAAATTTTGAGTTCCTTCATCAACCAATTTTCGTTGCGATCCACGCGTAATTCCGCATCACGGAGAAAGACGTTTCCGCCAATGGCGCGAGCCTATTTTAGGCTGCAAAGATCGGTCCCCCAGCCCCCATAATGCCACCGTGCCATCCGCTTGCTCCGCGCGTTGGTCGCGCTCTTGCGGGGCACAAAGCACATTAATTTGCTCGTTTTAATTACTGCGAGAGGTACCGGTATGCACGGAGCAACAAGGTCGGACCCCATCGACGTGTCGCTTGTTTTTCCCTGTATACGCGCACACGGTTGAGGGAGGGGGGTGGGGGGGGGGGGTTAGAGGGGAGGAAGAAGCCGGCAGCGTGGCGGTGACGAGGCCAGAGGGGAATTTGATTAATGATGCTGTGCTGGATCGGGAATGAGAGAACGCGGTAAAAGAGAAACAGGGAGAGAGAGGGAGAGAGAGGGAGAGAGAGAGAGAGAGAGAGAGAGAGAGAGAGAGAGAGAGAGAGAGAGAGAGAGAGAGAGAGCGAGAGAGAGAGAGGGAGGAGCATATCTTAAGGGACAGCAAGTCTCTCGTTCTCTTTCTCTCTTTCGTTTTGCCCCACGGCCCTTGCTCTGTGTCAGCTCGCCGACAGAAAACCCATTTTCGAAACTACTCTACGAAAAACCTATACATTTTTTTTTCACGGATATACATGTATATAGCGAGGGAAAAGAACTCGTGTTGAGAAGAGCGAAACGAATGCCGTTACCACGGCGGCGTGGTAAAACATTCAATGAACTTTTTGAATAAAATTTCGAAACTTTCGTAACGATGATGAGAGCTCTCGCGAGGGGTGAGTTGACGTTCGAGGATTTTGGATGGAGTTCCGCTCCAGCGAGAAAGTCCTCGATGAAACTTTTTTTTTTCCACTGCTGTTTGCGCCGATTTACGCAGCCGAAGGGCTATTTCCCGTCATGATGAAAAGTGCCACCCTCCCTGCCCTTATTCGCTTCCTCCGTCGCCCTTTTGCCTCGGGGTCGAATTGGTTGTCGAAGTTGATTGGTACCCGATGTTCGCGCGTAAAATACAATTCTATATGGGATATGAGATCGGGCGGAGAGAAAACCTGCGAGAAAAATGGAAGGGCGGGCCGTGGGGAGGGCGGAAAACCGACGGGAAAAGTGAAGATACGTAGGGGAAGGGCGTAAAAAAGGTTAAACGTGGGTGGATGAAGAACGTTTTAAGGATACCCAAAACGAAGGGATCGTTTGCGAAAAATTAGGCACCTTCCCTTGAAGTTGAACAATTTTGGGAAAATTTTTATCGTTCAATCGATAAAAATGGGCTCGAAATATGATCTTTGAATTGGCATAGTTGGGCACAACAAAAATGTTTTTTTTCCATCATCAAACTATTTTTGGTACGATTTAGGCTATAATAAAATACTATTACGTATTCTGATTAGAGATTCACGAACGCCATTTGAAAAAGAAGAGTTTTTGTTAATGATAAAAATGATAAAAAGTTGAAAAAACGTTGCATTCCAACTATGCAAATTTCAACGTCATTTAAAAATATCCTTTCCGCACATATATAATAGTGAATTTTTCTTTATTTTTAATGTTTTAATTTCATTACTATCTACTTTAGTATTACCCTACTATTATACTACTATTAGTCTACTATTACCCCTTTCCCAATATTGGTTATGGAACCCCAATAAGGATCTGCCAAAATGTTTTAGTGATTTTTGTGATGAATGAGTCAGCAAAGAAATTAGGCAATACGAAAAAAAAAAAATACTTTTGTTGCATCCCAACGATGCAAGCTTCAATAGCATTAGATATCCTACATATACATATGTGGGTGTGCGTGAGATCTGTGGATGAGTCTGTAGTGTTGGAAGTTAATAACATCTCATTTTTATTAACCCTATCCTACGTTTTGTTTATACTCAAAAATTCTCTTTGCAAATTCAAGTTCCAAGCCTCTATGCTATTAAAGTTTGCATCGTTGGAATGCAGAGAGTTTTTTTACCTTCCCAAATTTCCGCTCGTAGACCTAAGGGGCCGTCCATAAATTACGTCATTTTGAAATAGGGAAGGGGGTTCGGTTGTTGGATGACGGTAGCGATAATTGGATTATGATAATAGGAAGGATAGGATGATTTCAGGGGGGGGTGTCCAAAATCAGCAAAAATCGATTACGTAATATATGTACGGCCCCTAAGCTACGAAAATCAAGAAAACTATGAATATGCAAAATATGATTTTGGATAATAATAAAATTGAGAATTGAAAAAGAATTTTCGTTGTATTCCTACGGTGTAAACTTCAACGCCATTAGCCTCTGGTAAGGGCCCTAAAAGTGTTGGAGGAATTTCCTCAATCCAAATCGATCAAAGCAAGATCAAGCAATTGACAAATCATTATTTTTAATTAATTTTAATGATACAAATTTCAGCTCCGTCTCCGCTTCGTCGTTTTACATCGTTGATTTGTATGAACACAGTATAGTAGCTAGATAGGATCAGAATAGTAAAACTGTATTGTGGGGAAATGGACCCCACAAATGATACCTCTTCTACGGCGACGATTTCCGGCCGCCATTCGTTCGGGCGCTTAATGAGGACGTTCACAGTCCTGCTCCTAAATATATATATATATATATATACAGGTTTCCCAGGAAGCAGCAACACCAGCAAGAGAGGACACATTACGCGTGGCTCAAGTGGTCCCCACTTGAGCCACGCCGCGATCCAATCGGAGTACCGACACGCTTCGCCTTTCTTTCTAGCATATCCGTGGTCTCTCGTTTGACAGTGGATAGTGGGTGACCGTGGTAGCACTCTCGTCTGTGTCCTCCATGTTGATGGATCCCTTGTTTCACCGGTACACGGACTCTTTCCGCAACATGGTTGCGGATTCAAGAGACCTACGAAGGTTGGGAGAAAAAGTAACGCGAATTGGCGTCACTGCATCTTGATGCAAATATATGACCTATGGTGGAGGACTGTCGGGGTTCAGCTCTGGTGGTACTTCCAGTTAAGGGGGTATCCCTCGCTGGAAACTTCAAAAAATCGTTTTTTGCATGTGTGAACTTTCAAGAATATTTGAAGATCAACTGGACCCTGAAATTCTAAAAATTGACGAAGTTACACCTATTTTAGTGGAACAGTGTGCGTTGGGTTAACGGCGGGGTAAAGTTAATTCGGCGAAAAAAAGGCATGTTTTTAAGATTTTTTTTTGGCGCAACGAATAGTGTTCGTTTATTGAAAAAATTACATATAATAAAGTAACATTTGAACAACATTCTCCTAAATTTGCATTGCAAAATATTCAAAATTGAGCGAGTGAAAATTAAACCCCGGAGGCGCCTCGAAAAAAAGTTGGTTTGCGGTGTGCACCATAACTCGCAACAGAATCATTTGAAAGAAAAAAATCAAAATGCATTTGTTAAAGGAGATGTTTCTCGAGGTAATGACGGGAGGATTCTTTTTTTCGATTTTTCGATTTTTCATAGCACTTGGGAGCCAAAAACCCGATTGTCGCTAAAAAAATCGGCTAATTTGTTGTTGAAAAATTAGTAATTATTTAAAAAAAAACAGAAAAGCTCTCGACAATACCTGGTGAATTATGTGAAGAAGTACTGTGCACAATTTCAAAGCGTTTGGTCCAGTAGATTTTGAGTTATCGTGCACACGGACTTCAAATATGACAAGTCTCATTGTCAGAAAAACGGTTTGAAAAACGCAGAAGAGAAGAGAACGGCATGGAGCAATAGACGCTCAAATACTCATAACTTCGTCAATTTTACTCCGATCGACTTGAAATTTTAACACAATGTTCTTGATATATTATGCATTCATTTAAAAAATTTAAAAAAAATGAAAAAAAAAAAAAATTTTAATACTTTACCCCGCCCTTAACCGCGATCCGTCGAGTTTGAACGCCATAATCTCGAAACTACACATCTTGACACGGCGGCTATCTAGCTGAGCTGGAGGTGTCTAGCTTTCTATAAATCTTGGCATTTTCGGTTTACGATCGCATTTTTTAATTGGATGAACCATTTGTTAATAACAATGACTTCAGCATGCTGTATTTCAAGATAAAAATCGGTTGCCTGTAAAGTCGGTTTACTGACGATAGTTGAACGTGACAACGTCATAAGAAAATACTGATGGAAAGGTTTCATTTTTCAAAAGAAAATTTTAATTTTGTTTGTTTGATAGATATTTTGTATGGATATAGAGAAGGAGGTAAATGGAAATCACAATTGAATTGATCAAGTTACATTTATTTGTACGCATAAATACAATTATGTCAATTTTTATTTATTTTTTTTACAATGTACATATTTTTTACAAGTATGAATGTGTTTGAGCAATTGTTTTACAACTTTTATTTTTTCATAAAATTCCTCGTTCAGAAAATCATTTTAAATTTACAAAATACTTGAATAAAATTTATTGTTTAAATTTCTACTCGACTGTTAAAATTTAATTTTTGATTTTATTATTTTATAATAATAAATTTTGTATTGACATTATTTCTTTCAGCAAGTTAACTGAATAAAAGTTGTTGTTCAATTAGTTACTTAATTATTTTTGCAAATTTAATTGTAATTTGTTGTAAAAAAGTAATAATTTTGAATAATTTATTATAAGAATAAACTGTGATTAAATTATTGTTCATAAATCTTAAATTTAAAATTTAAAAATTGGAAACATTAAAATTTTTGTAACTCTAGCTTTTAAAAAGCCCGCCGCAATGTGTTTGATATAGGAGAAAATTGTTCCCTTTGACGGCTGGCTGGTCCAACCTGTCATTTCAGACACGTTGTTATGATATGTGGAAGATTTAACATTTATGTTTTAATTTTGAAATCATAGCTACGCTCGATAATTATTTCGATCGAATAGTAAAGCAATTGATTTTCACTCATCGTGAAATAGTTCTGTTAACTTATTGTTATAGTTTTGTCAATTATAGCATAACCTACAATCGCTGCACTAGCGGACCGATGCTATTTATTTTAATGATGAAAGCACGAATATTCGACAATATATCACTGAACATATATTTAATATCGAAAGAATCATTACCTTTATCGCCGCAATTATCGTTGCTATAAACAATTCACACCACATTCACTTTTCACTGCACTTCATACTTGACGAAAACATGTACATGTATTATTGTATAGCAGCTGTCCACGCGGACGCATCGCTCATGGCTTCTGCACACTGCGCGCGATGGGCGACAAGCGATGAGCGATATCCAATGAGAGCTCGAGTATGACGGAAATGCTCTATGAGAGTGACGTTGCCATTGGATATCGCTGATCGCTCGTCGCTCGTCGCTCGCAGTGTACAGAGGCCATCACTCAAGTAGGAGAGAGACAAATGTCGAACGCTGCCGAACGCTGCCGAACGCGGAGGCCGATTGTACCTCTTTGTCGCTCGTTCCGCGCTCTCGCTTACACTTCAAGCCTTAAATGGAACGCCTCAGAGCGAGGTAACGGCGATGAGTCATGCTTTTTCGTGCGTGCAGCCGGCTCCATCGAATTATAAGACATTATCACGTCAAAAATGAGGTTTTCTTTGGAGAAGCTGTCATTTTTCGTATTTTTCGAAATTTTGAAACGTGGATCGTGAACCCTCAGCCAGTTGGATATATTTGAATAATTTTTTTTGTTTTCATTCCAGATACCATTTGAGCCTGATAGAGATCCCGCCGTTTCGGGCCTCGCCGCTGAAGGACTACAACGCCAACTGCAGCACCATGAACACTTTGAAAGATTTTCTTCCGAAAAAATTACATTGTAATCGGAAAACATGTGTGCAACATGCTGGGAAAAAATTAATTTATTCCAGCCAATGTGTTACTAGAAAAAAATTCATTATTCTGACCCTTCAAATTGGGCGTCCAGAGAGGGACACCCCTTAAGGCCTTAGGCCACTCTAGAGGCCGAAAATAGGGTTTTTGGGGATTTTTTTTCTCCAGAAAAACTACAAAATGAATCGAGATTACAAAAAAGAATGTTTATCATACATATCAGTGACTGTATACAATAATTTGTTTGAAGCGATGAATTTTAAAATGGCGGCTGTGCAGCGTTTATCTCAAAACTGCATTTTTTAAGTTGGCCGAAAACATAACCCCGACAATTTTCAAGCGATTCACTTGAAATGTTGAATATATCTTGAAAGATGCATTATCCATGGAAGTACGTGGCATTTTTTTTTGTTATATTGCATAGTTCATTTATTATTAACAATGATCTGACGATTTTTTAGGCTAATTTTTCACTTTCCACTTTAGAAGTGCGCCATTTGGCCAAAAATCAATATATCGAAAAAATATTGCGTACTTCTATAGCAGTTATTATATATAATGGAAAAAAATTAATTGGCTCATTATAATTAAAAAATTACAGGAGCTGTTTGTCCGGCCATAGACCCTGGAAAAACGGAGACGTCATCGCAAAAACGCTGCACAGCCGCTATTTTCAAATTAATCGCTTCAAAAAAATTATTGTATACACTCACTGATATGTATGATAAACACCCTTTTTTGTAATCTCGATTTATTTTGTAGTTTTTCTGGAAAAAAATCCCCAACAAGCCTATTTTTTGGCCTCTAGAGTCGCCTAACTTCTTAAGCAGCGTTGTGCATGGCCGATACTCAGAGCGGTGACCGCTTAGCCGTGCACCGGCTGGCGCATCCAACAGCGGGGGGACGGCCAATACTTCCGATACCTTGGTGAAGGTACTTAGGTTCAAGTCTGTGCACCAGAGAATCAGAAGAATATGAGGCCTATATGCTGGTACAGGTTTTCCACAGTTTCCCCGCATCCTCATGATTTTGAAGTTTGCATCGTTCGAACGCAACGAAAATAATTTTTTTCCAATTGCCCATTTTTGTTTTGTCAAATCAAAGCTACTGTGAACTTTTCTAAGATCCTAATTAGAGACCTACAATATAAATTTATCAAAAACGATTTTGGATAACAATAAAATGGAGAAAAACGAAAATAAAAGAGAATTTTTGTTGCATTCAAACGATGGAAACTTCAACAACATGTACCCTCGCCAAATACGGTGTAGTGTAGCTTGAGAAAGCTCTGGACGAATCGGAACGTAGGTTAGATTAGCGAAGTGCGGGTAGCGAGTGATAGGAAAGGTTTTAATTGAGAAGGATCATAAATAAAAAACCTGCAAGGGTATACGTTGGAACTCAGGTAACAAACAAAATATTAATGAGATGTATTAGAAGAAAAATAAAGAAAAAAAGAATAATGGGAAGAAAAGTATCGATCAAAAAAAGAAAATAATAAAAGAAGAATAAGTACGAAAAGGTGTTTGAAAAAAATACTTATAAGATATAGTAATAATAAGGTAAAATAAGACAATAATAATAAGAAAAAAAGAATAATACGAACAAAGGTACCTGTAAAGAAGATCAAAATAAGTAAGAAAAGGAGATTTAAAAAAAATACTCATAAAATATAATAATAATAAGGTATAATAATAAAATAATAATCCGAAATAAACAATAATGGAAGAAAAAGGTGTTAAAAAAATCCATCTCCGGCATGCGATGCAAATTCGTGATTATTGATGTACGTAATTCGCTTGTGCATCTTCACAATCTGGTGTGGCCAGAACTGTACCAGATCTTCGTGGGAACATGTTCTATAGTGAGAGATAGAGAGAAAGAGACAGGGAGATGTTCTATAGTGAGAGATAGAGAGAAAGAGACAGGAGACCTGCTAGATGTCTCTTCAGGCGGGACACCACTGCGACGGGTAGGTAAGATTGTTTTTTGCTTTTTTCAAAGTATACATATGAATATATGAAAAAAATTGCAGGGTGAAATATTGAAGATTGACCAAATTACAGACCATCCAGTGAGAGCAGGTAGCGCAAAGTATACGTATACAAAAACTTTCGATGGCGTTTTTCTCGAAACGACTGTTCTCGATCTGGCCGGAATCATAGCTCTAGCTTTTTTGTTAGAAATTCATTCTTTGTTAAACCCCCGAATACAAGTAAAAATTTCGCCAGAATTACCCATTTTTTTGAACACCCGCCATTTTGTGATTTTTTTCTTCTATATAATAACGTCTACGTACGACGAGGACCACATCTATACAGATGATCATACTTTTTTATTATTATTTTTCGGACCGACCATTGTCGATACACTGATCCGGTCGTTGGACCACATTTTTTATACAGACGCTCTACTATACAACAACGTTGTTAATTTTTTTTTAATAAATATTTTTACGAAATAAGTTCACTGTATGCTCACTGACATACCTTTTTTCCAAAGCCCAAATAAATAATCTAGCAGACAAAAAAAAATCGGAAAAAACTACTTTCTTCGACTGGTCACGTAGGGTGAAAAAAAGTTATGACGAATCAGCTTTTTTTCGTACAAGGGGACATCGAATCATTCCGAACTTCGTATTACTTTGATAATGTTGATGATTCGTATTATTTTGATACGTTAATGATTTTTGAAAATATCGAATCAAACTTTTTCATTCATTCAAAAAAAAAAAAAAAAAAAAAAAATGGATGCTGGAATTACTTTTCGAGGGGCCTCAAAGAATCGGTAAAAAAAAGGATGCTGCGCTCCGACTTGTACGACGATGGGATTTCTAGATGTTGATCATTTTTATACGACGACACGAACACACCTGAGATTTTTTTTTCATCCTGCTCATGGACGATAATTGGAGGACCGTGACGCTCTTTCATTGGGTACCACAGGCACCCGCCTCCGATGGTATTGGTGATGCGGTGTCGTCTATTCGAGAGACGTGAAACGAAACGAGCCACGAGTACGAATGGACGAAAAGAGAGAGAGAGAGAGCGAGATATATATATCTTAACGAGCGCTTCGAAAGACACTACGGCTCATTGTGTTGAAAAAAAACGAATAAAAAAACTGACAACAAATAATTCGAAAAGAAACAAGGAGATTGACTGATGAGGCCTTGGGTATGGAATATTATTATTATTACTTTTTCATCCACGGAGACGATCGCACACATGCGCGCGTCCATCCGATCGGATGTAGTTCATTATCACTGCATACCGTTGTGATTGGATGCACGACTCAAGATCGAAGATAATTATTAATATTAATCGATAATTGTGCGCGGTGTGGGGACACTTCGGCAACGATTTTATCATTGTTATTAAAAGCAACGACTGCGCACGAGACTTTCCAGGCAAAATCGACAAAATTCTTAGCGTCCGTAATATTCAGAAGTTACTCGTATTGAGAATGTAAAAAATACGCGATCGAATCGGTAAGAGGGATTATTTGTCTCCATTTTTCGTTAGCGTTCACAGAGCGAGGCATAAAAAGAAGAGCAATGTTTTATCTATCGAACAGCAGCTTTCTGAACGATTCTGTAGATTGCCCTTGTTTAATTATACCAGATGCACCTTGTGCACTTCAAAGGAAATTTATTTTCTTCGATTGTGCTCAATGTTTTTTGTTGCCGATTAAGACGGGGTACCACTGTGACGGGTGAAAAAAGCGATCTTATTTGCAACTTTTAAAAGTGTACATATTCAAGAATGTGAAAAAAAATTACATACAATTATTGAAAATTGACCAAATTACAGAAGATTTGGTGAGAGCAGGTAGCGCGACGATTTACGTATATTCAAACTTTCAATCGCGTTTTTCTCCAGACGACTTTTCCCGACCTGGCCGGAATCAAACCTGGCTTTAATTGTCTAATTGCCAATTTAAAAAACCCAACTTTCCATAATTGCAGTAGCTATCGTTGTGCGCTACTGTTCATTTTATTTAGCATTTTTTAAGCCTCCGAATTAAAGTAAACATTTCGCCAAAATTACACTTTTTTAACGCTCGCCATTTTGTGATTTTTTTTCGAAAAACGGCTACGTACAACGTCTACTAGATTTATATATATTATCAATAGTTTTTTTTTTCTATTTTTCACGCCAACTATAGTCAAGTAATCGATCCAGCCGTGGGACCCCATTTTTTATACGGAGGCTCTATTTATACCTCAATAACGTTATTATTTTTTAATTTTTAAAAATGATAATTTACACGAAATAAGTTCTCAATGTATGCTCAATAAAATACCTTATTTACAAATCCTAAATAAATATTCTGGCAAAGCAAAAAAATCGAAAAACGACTTTTTTTGGCCAGTTACAGTGGTGTCCTTCCTAAATTGATGGAAATTCGTTATCGTTTTTGTCGGGTTTATTTAAGTTTCCACAATTTATCAGGGTCTCGCGGACTAAATCTCCAAAGCAAAAATTGGAGCAATTTTGAAGAAAGAAAATCAATAATTTGGTAAATGATGATAAAAATAATCGATCTTTTTCGACTCAAAGATGTACAGTTGAGTGCTGTCTTTGTTTTCTACGAATTTATTTATTTATTATATACAAATTTATTTATCCATTTTGTACGGTATTTATTTTATGCAAACTTATCCATTTGTTATCTACCACGTGATTGATTAATTTTGTACCAATTCATATATTTATTTTGTACAAAATCATTTATTTATCCAGTATTTATTTTTATTTTTTATTGTAGCTTTCATTAGTACAGGGGCCTTCCCCTTATTACACTCCCCACCATATTCCACTTCACACCCCCACATATATTCATTCAGTACCAAATTGTTTATTTATTTCGTATCAGTTTATTCATTTATTTTGTACCAACTTATTTATTTATATTCTACAAATTTATATTACAAATATGTCACAACGAACGAACGCAAAGGAACGTAAGCACCAATTTAGTTATGCAGCGTTAAAATCGGTCATCTTTTTAATTTAACACTAATCAACGAAAACCTATTATTACGAGATGCCAACAGTAAAAAGAGTCCGAGAACAATATTTACAAGCACAAAAACACATCGAATCCACTCGAAGCCACATAATCCCAAGTCCTTCGGTTTCGCCTAGAATTGCCCGTACACATTTATGACTTGATAATACTTCGGTGCAAGCATTTCACTGGGCGACTCTGGCTTCATTAGCTCGCCGTTGTGTACGTTCCACAATTATTTTTCTTCCGTCGTGCGATCCTTGCAAAAATGGCAATCAGGAAATTGTTACGACGTTTTTTTTCCCTATTCATTTAGGTATATAGACGTATGGAGGCCCCGAGCGGTGTATTCTCCAATGAGCAATAAATTTCTCGTTATGATGCGATCCTCAGACTTTCGACTCTCGCCGCGCGACAACGTTTCTTTCCATCCTCTGGTGCCAGGGTCCTTCATCTTTCTCCCTTTCCGCATTTTCTCCGCGAAACATTAAGGGGGGAATATCGTTAGGCGACGAAAAAGTTTGCCGATTTTCATTTTTTTTTTCAGGAAATATTTCTTTACCATTTTTAAACTTCGGGTATGTTTAATTACTACTTTTGGGGATATTAATATATCTGTGGCCCCTAATTCTGACCACGCAGCCTTGATATTTGACCCAAAATAAGACGTTTTTCAAGAGTGGTAAAAATCGACCCTTAAGGGGGCGAAACAGGGGTTTTAAAGTTTGGGTTTGTTTGGATGTTTTTTATGCTCACATTTGTGGCATACACAGTGAAGGAGTTGAAAGTATTTCTTGACTGTGTACACGCACCAAATAGCGAGGGAAATATGGTATAGTGTTATATATAAAATAAATTTGGTAAGTTTCAAGTAAATCTGGTCAAAAAATAGGTTTTTTCATACAAACCGTAACACTCCCGTTTAACCCCCTTAAATGTTACATTTTTTAAATTGCTGAAATACATGTTTAATTAATTGTATTGGAGTGTATTTATACCATGTTTCAAGTAAATCTGACCAAAAAATATGTTGTCTCATATAAACATTAAAACCCCCGTTTCAACCCCTTAAGGGTCGAATTGCGATTTTTACCAGCCCTGAAGGGACTTATTTTGAGTCAAATATGAAGACTGCGTGGTCAGAATTAGGGGCCACAGATATCGTAATACTGCCCTACTTTTGACTGTGACATGGTATTTTTTGAATATTAATCTTCAAAAAATGGCGAAGTATGGCACGGTCTTCTAAACTGCATTTTCCTTATTGTAATTATTGTACCTTATTGTCTAAAACTTGGCACTAAATATTCTCGAAATCTTTTTTTCTTTCATATTCTGCATATGAGTATTGGTGAAAGTTAAAAATTTTCATTGGTTTTCTTTCATATCAATCCCGGCGACGCTACGTGCCACGCCGACTGAAAACATCCGCCGTAACCTGTATAGAAGACCGTGCTATACCTCCGCCATTTTTAAAGATTAACACAAAAACCCAATATAAAATAATAAATTTAATAATTTTTAAAGATTAATCAAAAATACCAAATTTGAAATAATAAATTTAATAATTTTTAAAGATTAATAAAAAATACCAAATTTGAAATACTAAATTTAATAATTTTTAAAGATTAATAAAAAATACCAAATTTAAAATATTGAATTTAATAATTTTTGAAGATTAATTGAAAAATACCAGCCAAAAGTAGTGATAAAATTTACCCTAAGTCTCAGAAATGGTGATGAAATCTTTCCTCTAAAAAAATCATGAAAATCAGCCATCTTTTCCTCGCTTAAAGGTACCTCCCCCCTTAATGCGCGGCGTGTTCTTTTCCGTCGTGTCGGATCATTAGTCACCGGAACGTTTCGTCTCCCTCTCTATTCCTCCTTCTCTCCGGCTTTCTCGTGTACGAGCCCGAGACAGGCGAAAATTCGATTTCTCCTCTCCACGACACGTGCACACGCACGTGTCTTGGGGGGTTAGGCGCAGCGAGAGCTCAGGGTGGCCTCTTTCGTGGACCCTGCTCATTGGCGCACAGGTATTTATGGTAATATAACAAGAGTCTTGCGGTGCCAGGCGCCGAAGGTAGTCCTCTATCGAAAGATCGCACTTTCGTTGCCTCAAGTTCAATGAATTTTCGACAAGGATGCTCCCAGTCAAAAGTACATCGGTGGCAAGCTAATTGGAGACGAGTACTTTTTTTTCATTGCTTGGATTGGCTACGCGCCAGGTGAATAATGCAAATAGGAAGTTGCAATTGCAGTGTTCGGTGCGATACACTCGTATGTAGTTCGGGTAACCGCGTCTATTTGATTTTTTTTAATTTGAATTAAATAGTTCTTTCGCGGAATCAAATTTTGCCTATTGCATTCCATTATTGTAATTATTTATTTCAAATATATTCATTTATTCAAATCAAAATCTATTTAATATCGTCCAATAACTAAATATGTTATTTAATCCTAATAAATCTGTGATTCGGTCTCATCTGTTCGAAAAACAATTTAGTTGAATCCATGAAATGGATCTATTTGCTTTTTTTAAATTTAAATTAAATAGAATTTTCGTGGAGTCAATAATTTTTGTATTTGATTAAACTAATGGTCTGTAATATATATATATTAGGTGTAGTAAAAAGAAATCCATTATTTTTGCATGAAATTGAAGGCAAAAATAATGGATCTCTTATCGAAAGAGTTTTATCGAATAACATACTATAGATGTTTTAAACATAACCTATATATATATATATATATATATATATATATAGGTTATGTTTAAAAACTCTTAGTTTAATTAGTAATGTTCTAATTATATCTGATATTAACTAGTTAGTTAATATCACAATGATATTAACTAATTAAAATAATTTATGTTATATAACAAATAATTATAGGATTTCATTTGGTCTCTCATGCCATATCTGCGACCAAGATGTTACAAGCACTCGGTAGCATAGGGGCAGCCTGCGTAGCTATGAGTAGGTAGGTTCTAGGTTCGATTCCATAGCGGCGAAATATCATCTTCGAAAAAAATAATTTCAGAAGGCCAGGGAATGATGAATTACGATACAAAATCATTGTGATAAAACGCTTAATTAAGGGTTTCATTTCATTTTGGATTTATGAAATATTTTATGCATATAGTACACTTTCGGGTGATTCGTTTCAGGGTAACTTTTTTTCTGACCCATCGTGCCCGAAAACCTTTAGTTGGTACCTAAAAACGAACTATCGTGAAAGGGGGGTATTGTCAAAAAATATTTAAAGGTCGCGAATCAAAACTGAAGGTTTCCCATTTGATTAACACTGAAAAAAATGTTTTTCTCATTATTAGTGTTACCATTCCGCGAATTTTGTTATCGCGATATTTTCCAAGTGGGTTCTCATAGGAAATATGATACTTCACAATAAAGTTCATTGAGCCATGGCCGTAAATTCAACCGTTTCAGCGGCATCGTTATTTCAAGTGAATATTGTATGAAAATATCTATTCAACCGGCGGTAACGCCTAAGCTATTAGATATATCGAAAAAAATTCAAATGAGAACTACGTAGAGAAAGTAATTTGCTACAAAAAAGGCTTATAAGCCGAGCTCGTGAATTCAACTCTTTCCCAGCTATAGGTGGATGAAGTAAAATAAATAGATTTTTATTTGATTAAAAAAATCCTTTTTGGATTTGGATTGGATTTTCATATGAAAGTATGTAGGATTTTTTTTTATTTGCATAGTTCATTTGTTATTAACAATTATCTGACGATTTTTAGGCAAATTTTTGGAAAGTGAAAATTTGCCTAAAAAATCGTCAGATAATTCTTAATAACAAATGAACTATGCAATATAAAAAAAATCCTACGTACTTCCATAGACAATGTATTTTTCAAGATATATTCAACATTTCAAGTGAATCGGTTGAAAATCGTCCGAGTTATGTTTCCGGTCAACTTGAAAAATGCAGTTTTGAGATAAACGCTACACAGCCGCCATTTTGAAATTAATCGCTTCAAAAAAATTATTGTATACAGTCACTGATATGATAAACACCCTTTTTGTAATCTCGATTCATTTTGTAATTTTTCTGAATAAAGGAATCCCCAAAAAAACTATTTTTTCGGCCTCTAGAGTGACCTAACCCCTTAATGACACAAATTTTTTTACTCGATTTATGCTGTACAAATCGCTCGAACACTTCTTATATATTCTTAGACGTTTACGACCTCAATTTGCTAAAAAAGCTCTGGACAGTGATAAAAAATAAAGAAATAAAAAAAAACACCGTTGCATTTCAACGATGCAAACTTCAACGTCATTCCAACGATGCAAACTACAATCTTCCAACCGGTATTATAAATTTAAAATGCATCGGTTGCATCGAAGGTAACACGAAGATAATTCAGCGACTTGTAGAAAGTACCCATGCATGTATTTGTATCGGATTCGAAATAATAGTCTTATTTGAGAAAATTCCTTCAACCACTCTCGTACGTTCTGTGAGAATGTGTAGCCTGCTCTATGAATTTAATTGAAAAATTATTTCATACCGTGGTCAGTCCACAAGAAAAAACTACAGACGAACTTCATTCCTGCAAACGTTTCTTATAACGATGACGAGGTGGAATAAGTTTTTGTTTTTAGTTTTGAATAAACGAGCGACGAGATATCAAAGCTGGTTTTTTTTTCGTTCTCAATAAGCGAACAAAAAGATGACAGTCGTCAATTACTGTTAGTAATAATTGAAAATCGAAAGTTCAATAAAAGAGACGAAAACCCAGCGCTTTTTAGCGTAAAATTAGAATTTTTGACTGAAGCTAGATGGTTGCATACTGAAAGTAACCTCAATGAAATGTTGCCCATCAACTCGCCCCAACCCTAAGAAATAGGGGTCGAAAACTAAAAAATCGTCGTATCTTGATAATCAATAGCCTGACCAAAAAATCTTTCAAACAAAAGTTGTTTGGAATAATAAAATACGTTTATACTTATCAGACATCCAACCTCCTATCTTTGAAAATAGCGACACAAAAATGATTCGATAATTCGGGGTTGATATGAAAAAAAGCTTAAAAATTTGTTTCTCTTGCAAGAAATATAGAGGAACTTATCCTGATTCGATGTATATCGATTTTTTAAAATATAAAAATATTTTTTTACGTTTTTCTAAATATGTACAGTTTTCGCATCAGCCCCGAATTTTCTGATCGTTTTTGTGCCGCTATTTTCAAAGATAGGGGATTGGACGTCAGATAACTTTATACGTATTTTATTATTCCAAACAATTTTTGTTCTAAACATTTTCCGATCGGGTCATTGATTATCGAGATACGGCGATTTTTAAGTTTTCAACCCCTATTTCTTAGGGTTGGGGCGAGTTGAGGGGCAACATTTCATTGGGATTACTTTCAGTACACAACCATCTAGTTTCGGTAAAAATTCTAACTCTACGCTGAAAAGTGCTGGGTTTTCGTCTCTTCTACTGGATTATCGGGCGGTCCTGCCATCTACTCGGCCGAGGCGGGAACCGGAGAACGAGCGGGAGGTCGTACCGATGGTCGGTGGTCGACTACATATCTGCGGTTGATACACGTGTTGTGAACTTAGTGATTCACTTGAAACCGCGAGCCAACAATTTTGCATTTTTTCCCCTTAATTACTAGGCATGCAGGAATCACAGCCGCGAACACGCATGACGCCTCGTCGGATTGCAGAAGAATCATTTTTGTTTATAGAAATGGAAAATTTGCGATTCTGATGCCGAACGTTTCGACGATGACCAGCCTGTGGTAACGAGAGAATCTTGTTTTTCATCGGGTTAAAGTTTGCAGCTTTTTAATTGCTTATTTTTATTATTTCCGAAAATCATACTTTGCAAATTTGTCGTAGATCACTAAATAAGAATCCGAAAAAAATATTTGCGTGATTTTCGTAGCTCAAATCCATCCGAGGAAATTTGCGAAATGGAAAGAAAATCAATTTCGTTGCATTCAAACTATGCAAACGTCAACGTCATTGTTTTGTAAGCGTAGGCTTGAGATTCGAAAAATATGATTTTTTCATTGCAGTTGTATGAAGTTTGCATAGTTCGAATGCAACGAAAACTAGTGTTACGTCTCGCGTCAACAGGTACGCGTAGACTCAACCCCCACCCTTGAAGAAAGAGTAGCGCGGACCACCTCGTGCTCTGACTCTTTCCTTCCATCTCTAACAAAGTAGCGCGGACCACCTCGTACTCTGACTTTTTCCTTTCACCTCTAACAGAGTAGCGCGGACAACCTCGTACTCTGGGATCCTTCCTCCGTATTCAACAGTGCAGCGCGGATAACCTCGTGCTCTGTTTCCTACTATCCCTGGTCAAATAGCGCGGCCCACCGCGAATTTGGCCATTTCCTTAACGTCGTCACTCTAAGTGATCGCGCCGTTTTTCTTAAATTATAAAAACCAGTCAATTTACCAAATTAGCCGTAGCTAAGGTAAAAAACAGGGCAAATTTTATTTATGTTACCCGGACGTAACAACTAGTACTTTTCAAGGCGGGACACGACTGTGACGGTAAAAATATCGATTATTTGGCATTTTTTCAAAGTATACATATTCAAGAATTTGTCAAATAAATGTCAAGTTAAAATTTCATAAAGATTGCTCATCTAGGGCGTGTAGGAGCACTTCCGCAAGAGAAGAATATCATCGCCCGTGCACCAACGTACGTGACTTCTCCCACTCCCACCACCATGTTTTCTCAAGCTTTAAAAAATATTTTGATGTTCAATAAAGACCGCTTAGTCAACATACCAAATATCTGGGATATCTAATCATCCATTTAAAATCTCACTAATGCGTACAAACAAATTCGTAGCCGACTGTGTTTGCATGTGATAAGTTTACATGCAGCAATTAGTCATAAACATTCCCAATTGCAGTCTTTGTTATTTTTTACAAGCATTCCATATTCCTAATGTACCAACTCGTAAACTCGTAAACTTCTAGTAACAACCATCGAGCTCAGATGACGCAGAATATTGCGTCATCTTCGCTCACTAGTAACATTAATTAAAGACTAGAAAGTAGAAAATAATTTATATGTAATTTTTGTTCAACAAGCTTTTATTTGATGAACCATAGAGTAGAAAATATTTATTTTTACCAATTCCTATATGTAACTATAAATAAAAGCTTGGGGCGCTCAAAATTTAGACATATAACATATAATCATTAATTTACATAAATCCGTCAACATATCAACTGTATTTAATTTGCTGTAAAACAACCTCAGATTTCTTAAGGCAGTAGTCTGGTCGAGGAGCGAGATTTTTGACGTCTTTTTTGGGGTGGAATAACTCTTGAACCGTTGAAGTTGTCTTGATCAAATTTTACATATGTATTTATTGTTCCTTTGAAAATGTATGTACATTAAAAAGAAAATTATTTCAAATATTTTCATGTAGTTTTTTTAATTTTTTTACAACATGGTCTGCCTCAACCGCCTCAACCGCCCACTGTGGGTGATGTTGTATACATCTGAAAAAAAAATGTATTCTCAATCTGTGTGAGTATTCTGAGCACTGGTAGCAGAATTAGTACTTAAACAAATTTTGTTACAAAATGGCGACCTGTTAAACTTTGATCAACGATATTTCATACATTTTCGGGTATTCGACGAGTTATAAAATGTGGGCAAAATTATTGTTCAACTCAGTTCTGCTACCAGTCCTCAGAAAGAGGCTACCGATGGTATGTGTAAAAATTTGAGCTCGATCGGTCAATTAGTTATCGAGATATCGTGGGCGCCGATTTGACAAACATGGTTCTGAGATAAACGCGTTCAAAGTTTTGATACCGTTAGATGAGGTTTGCGCGCGGCTTGCGTATAATTTCTATTACTCTGCTAATTATTGAAATATCAATAAACGGTTTTCACGAGCGTATCAAAAAAGGTCTAAGGAATAACAAAATGAAGAAAAAAAATCGATTTTGTCAAATTTCTAGACCAGACTACTGCCTTAAATAAAAATCCTGAAACTGAGTATACACGTGTGATAATCATTTCTCTAATTACTATTGTGCCAAATTAAATACGGTTAATGAAAATGAATTCATTAAATTTATTAAACATTTAAAAAGTTAAGCGCCCTAAGCTTTTATTTATACCCGCATATAGGTAACTTGTGAAAATAATATTTTCTACTTTTTAGTACATTAAATAAAAGCTTGTTTTTAAAAATATTTTTTTTGCGTATAAATTTCATTGCACTATTTTTGGCATATCTAGGTTGTGAAAATCACTCAAATCTACTTACGTATTCGTATTATAATTAATTTGCAAATTTAAGAATTTAATTTAAGAATTTAATTTGCAAACAAAAAAGCTTTAGTTAAAGATAAAAATGAAGGGAAAAGAAATCGTTGCACTCCAAAGATGCAAACTTCAACGTCATAAAATGTTTTGGTGATTCTAATAGCCTGAGAAACCGAGAAAGAAAAACTGGGCAGTTGAAAAATAATCCTTTTTATTCCATTGCAACGAACCTTAAGATTGCATTGTTGTTTGAACGAATCGTAAAGAATGTCTCGAGCGTGCTCAATCCTTTTGAAAATTTCCCTCATTTTATTTCATTTGCATAAGCAAACACGTCACCACTTTTACGAGTACATATTTATACGCTTAATTGTATTTATATATGATTATATGAATCACAATACGGCGCTGTTGAACTTTGATCGTGGTTCCGTCACTTTCAAAACATGCGATAGTTCGTCTAGCAGCAACTAGGCAGCGCCAGATATCGACGAACGAATCGCATTGAAGTATTCTGCGTCACTACACTCGATGGGTCACTTACCGACTGTTGCTAAAGTAGTTTTCTCCCCCCAGGCTCCCCCTTCGGGTATACTGATTAATTTTGTTTTTGGTTTTTTACGAAACAACACCATTAGTTGACACTAGATTTTCCACTTTCCTCGAACGCTGCATTTTTTTCCGAAATAAAAAGCCGCATATTCGATTTTGATGTGATTCTTTTTTTTTTTTTATCCGACCATATTTTTCTCTGTCAAGCTGTGCTTCGAAATGTCAAATTTTGTGTTTCAATGACAAGAACGAACCGTGCAAGTGGATTAGAACATCGTGTACACGTGTACACGTGTACACGTGTACACGATCTTTTCATAAAGAATCGTTTTGAGAAAAATGCAAAAGAAAAAAGGCCGGTGAGGGCAGAGGGGTGGTTCGCCGTAGCGCAGTGGGCGATGTTCACAAAAATAAAAAAAAGGCTGATTTTCAATATTTTTCCCGATGAAGGTATTGCCATGACGAGATCGGGATTTAACACACAATGGATACATAGTCTTGCCAAGCTTGAGTTTTTTTGTAATGATAAATATTGATAAACAATGACGTTATTATTATTTAAACAAAGTGCCACCGTTGCTGCGGGGCAACAACACTATTTCTTTTTCGTATTGCCCAATGCTTTTTTGGCTCATTTAGGCTACAAAAAGTCACTGAAATATTTTTGAAGATCCTTATTAGGGTTTTTTAACTTAAACTTGGAAAGAAGGGTTTAGATACCAATAGAAAAATGAAGATTTCGCAGACAAGAGCTTACATTGTTGCAATGCAACGAAAATGATTCTTTTTAAATATACCAAATTTCGTCGAGCACTTTTTTTAGGACTCTTAATTCGCGATCTACAAAAAATGTCCAAGTCTGATTTTGGTTAATAATGGGAAGAAGAAATTGAAAAGAATTTTCGTTGCATTCCAACGACGAAAACTTCAACCCCATCATCAGTTTTGAAAATGCAGTTTAGAAAACCGTGCCATGCATCCGCCATTTCTTGAGTTTGAGGGGAGATATACACCTAGGATCCGGAAAAAAGGTCGTTTTTGCAAATTTTTTCAAGGAAAAGTATTTGAAATTTCGGATTGGGGTTTTAATTATCTAAAAGTATATACATTCAAAAATATGTTTAATTTTCTTTATTCAAAAATATATAAAATATACAAGGATATTGTATGATCCTTGGAGCGTCGTAAAAAAATCTGCGTATACGGTACCCACTGGCGTTTCTTCAAAAATCATCTGAAAAGAAAACCAAAAAGATTATTAAATCAGATACTATAATCTAGTACTTGGCATAGCCGATTTTGAAAATATCGATTTATGACAAAATGGCGGACGTTTGAACATAAATAGTGATTTTTGAGCCAAAAATTAGTTATTATTTTGCCTATACAACAAAAACTAAGGAACAGAAGAAAAAAATCCTGCTATGAATAATCGACTTTTTTATAAATGGTTTTTCGGTAGCGAGTAACACATTGAGATCGTGCGATAGTAGTGCATTTAAATCGTGCGATAGTGTTTGATTTTTCTGAAAAAATAGCAAATGAACATTTATAAAAAAAAATATAAAAACCATTTATAAAAAAAAACTTGTAAGTTGCGCCCTCCCCTGTCGCAACTTTGTCTAATTTTACTCTGTTTCCACCGATCTTGTGGTAGTTGCTGGTAGCGTATGGTAGCGCATTAGAATCGTTCGGTAGTTTTCCAGTTTTATTTTTGAAAAATTAAGATCATAATATAACTATTGTTTGAATTAAAAAAAATTGAAATTGTTCTTACCGGAATTTTTGATGAGGTAAAACAAACAATATTTTTAGGGAGATTTTTTGTACTACTTAGCGTACCTTTTTAGCTCAATTTTTTTTTCATACATATACAGGTATGAAACGTCGACCACAAAACCATCTTCACGACACTGCGACGTAACCTTGAGCCGAGATTTCACGATTCGGATGAGGAAATGTGTAGGAACGAAGTACAGCAAAGGAAGAAAATTGCAGAAAGCTTTGAAAATATCTGATTATCTAACGGAGAAATCGATGATATTACCATTAATTGAAATAGTCCTCTGCGTTTTGTAATCTTCGATTTTAGCAGATAAATGTTTGCCAGACAAATTATTTTGATAGCGCTGTTAACAGCGCTATCAAAATCATTTGCGCTATCCTCCACGATTTCTCTCCGTGACTGCAAAGGAAAAATTCTGGCTTACACCGATACAAAAATTTATTGAAATCAATTACATAAGTTTATCTTTTTAATTAGGATTGAATAAAGTTTTCAGGAAACTAATTTTTTAATGTTGTATTTATATTTTTAATTAAAGATCTATTTAATATTGATGAGTAATGAACAATGTCTAAACGTTGAATAATCTTGAAACTTGATATTATGTACACAAAAAATATTTTGTCGTATGGACTGAATGAGTGTACTCAGATTATTCATTTCAATTAAGTGGTAAATTCTTAGGCGAAGTAGTACGAGCTTCGGCCGGAGCGTGGCGCAGGGCTTGAGCGTCTCCCGCAAGCGGTTCGTGCTGCCAACGAGCATATAAACGAGACCGCAAGAGAAATCGATGCCCCCGAATTTTGCGTATTGACGCTCGTGGTTGGCCAGTTGTATTTTGAAAGGCTTGAGACGTACATGATCTCATACCAACGCAAGAGGAATATCCTTGAATGTTCCGGAATGGTGATAATACAAAATAATTTTATTATTTTTCATATAGCAAACTCGAAGACGTATTAGTACGCTCTTCAGTCGGAGCGTGGCGCAGGGCCGAGCGAGCGCTCCCGTAACCCGTTCGTCCCTTGAACGTCAATATAAGCGAGCCCGCAACAAGTATAGACCTTCCACGACTTTCGCGAATTGTCGTTCGTGTCGGCCAATTGTATATTTAAAAGATCGGGGTAGTAGTCATTCTGACACTGTGCACGAAAAATGTATATTTTCAGATACTGAAAAGCCAGAAATATGAACTTTATGTTGCCGAAGCAACGAAAAATGTATACCCGCAACTTTCAGATAGCTGAAAATACGGATTTGTCTCGCAGGAAGCGCAATGAATGAAAAAGGTTTTCTGGCATCGTGAAGCCAAATCTATGATTTGTTAGATCGATCGCAAACAATAAGAGCCCACAAGTATGAATTTCTTTGCATCGAACTTGGGCGATAAAAAATTCTCAGAGTTTAGCATCGAGGAGGGAAAAATCTAAATGTCTCTTAAGGTAGTAGTAGACTCGCCAAGGCGTTTATCTGTAGATTTTATTTTTAGTTGGAGGACACATTCAAGACACTTAGTGATTACGTGAAAAATTTCAAAAGAATTCACCGTGTTTTGCATTGGAGATATTGGCAATCAAAAATTGCACGGTTTTACACGTGCTCTTATGGGAAACGGTGGAAAATTTCACATTTCATGCAATAGGTCGAAACTTTTCTACAAATTAAAAAAAAAGAGGATACGGTTCCGAAAACCAACCCCCTTCGATTGAGCTGAAAATTTGCACAGACCTTCCTTTTATTATTCTAAGACGACCCGTAAAAGGATTTTTACTGACTGGCAATAGTTTTCGAGATATTGAATTTTAAAGTTATTTATTTTACCGCGCGCCGACTACATATCTGGTAGGTGTCAGTTCTGGCTATACCTATACGTGATTGCGCTCCGCTTTGCGTATATTTTCGTCCAGCCTATGCGGTAGCGTGATCCCTTCCCGTGACGAAGACGTCACGGGAGGGAAGGAGGCTAACCCAATAAACAGACCTAAACAAACAAACAAACCCAAACAAACTCGGGTGCGTGGAATCGTGGGGTGCATAGAATACTAGGGAGCTCCTCGGATGAGTGAGTGGAATCGTGGGGTGCGTAGAACACTGGGGTGGGCGCATCTTTTTTTCTTCGTTAGTTTTTTTTCTTCATATTTTGAAACACAAACAAACAAACAAATCCAAACGGAGATTTTTAAATTTAATTATTTAATTTTTTTGGTTTTTTATTTTATTTATTTTTTGGTTTTTTAATTTTATTTAATTTTTTGGATTTTTTATTTTATTTTACGAAGCCATTGAAGTGTGATAGCGCGGTCGGTTAAAATTTCGGACAATTTGCATAAATTGTACGTTGCATCCATGGTGACGAATTGTGCTGAAGGACGATCCAGATCGAAGGGAGTAGAGATAAAAAGTAATCACTCTGTCGAGCAGCGATTTTCTTAAAAAACATCCATAGCGATGGTGAGGGAGAGCATTCGCGTAGACTGACGGACATCCACACAAAACTGAGAAAGCGATAACGTATATATAGGTATATCCAGAACTGACACCTACCAGATATAGATATAATCGGCGTGCGGTAAAATAAATAACTTTAAAATTCAATATCTGGAAATCGTTTGCGAGTCGAGAAAAATCCTTCTAGGGGTCGTCTTAGAATAATACAAAGAAGGTCTGTGCAAAATTTCAGCTCGATCGGGGGGGTTGGTTTTCGGAGCATCACCCGAACTTTTTTCTGGAAGTTTATAATCTTTTTGTTGATCATCCTGTGCCGTTTGGATACGATTCGCAGTAACTTTCTTCAGAGAACATCTTTGAAACTCGCCTATCTCGAGGGCTAATTACATTAGGCTTATGGAAAATATTTGATCATTTTTCAGTACATTATTAATATCTGATGAGAAAATGCTAATACGGATCTGAAAAAAAAACAGGTACGGTTCGATTGATAATCGGCAATATTCATATTCATAAGCCCATTACTTTTTTAATTTTAATTTTTTCAGAGAAATTTTTTTGTATGTTCTTATCTCTATAATATAAATAAAATCATACCTTACAACGTTTGGCACGGTCGTGATTTTTGCAAGCAAAAAGCGATTTTGTTGCTGAAAGATGCGGAAATATTCGGTCGCATACACAAATTTGTTATCAATCCATAGTTTGTAAATATTCATTGATAAACAGATCGGATGTATAATCGAATGCATCTTACTTGTAATTTCGCGCTAGTTTAAGGCTCGATTTTTTGCTATTGATTTGTCGAAAAATGGGGAGGCTCCCAAACGATTTCAATGCGCTTCCAAACAACCACCAAATGATTGCTACAAAAAACTGCGAGTGAGAGAGCTAAGTTTGGAGTGGCCTTGAAGTTACGTTTTTCAATTTGGCTTGCACATACCTCGAAAAAATGCTATCCGAATCACTTTGAATTTTCACATTATCTTCTAAACTAAATTTCCCATGAAGTACATACGAAATTCTCGATTCGTTGTAAACTCCTCTTGGTGATGATCATCTCCCACGAACTTTTTTTACTTAAGATCCAAGTTTTTTTTTAAATGTTTGCCATTTGTATAGAAAATAATATGTTTTCAATGCCCTATGTATTTTTCTAGATATCATCGCGCACGTTATAAACAATTTTGAATTTTTATCCAGAGTGAAAATTTGTGGGAACTATACTGGAAGTCTTAAAGTACCTTTCGCAAAAATCCTTATGCTTACAAGACTCCAGCGCCGTGAATTTGCAGGGATTTTTTATTACTAGCTTCATATAATTTGAGACACGTACGATAGAAAAGTACGAGTAAATTGTAAAAATAATGTAATACACAACAATTTTTCCAATCTGCACTGTTCTGGGCTCGGGGCTAATGTTCATCATAATAACATTAGCCCATTCAACACACAGTTACAACTATCAATGAAAGAAAACATTACACATGTACTTGAACCCAGGTATTTATTTCAGCTTCGTTTGTACATTATAAGAAATTGAATAAACGGTTATTCTAGGGATCGAGAAAGATTCAATTTTAATCAATTTTGTTTCACCTTATTATCCATCGCATAACACAAACTGCATATCATAATCTATTTTCATTTGCTTTACTCCTTTCTCTCTCTCAATGAACAATATATTTCAACACGCGAATCTCGCTCGGCAAGTACGGTACGCAAAAGGTATCCTACACCCAGTATTATAGAATACGAACCACGTTTGCAAATCTTAGTAAAACAGCTGAATATTAAATTGGCGACAAAAGACACGATGCTCTTTACGTTGCGACATATAATTTGATTCTTTTCTGTATTCTCCCTTTTTTCGGCTTCTTTAAAATTCTAAATCCTTGTCTCGTTGTTTACGTATTCTTACATGAACAGTCGTATGTATAAATATATGGCGTACGCTTTATTTATATCTACGTATATATTTTATATATATATTTATTTATTTATTTATATGTATAATATTTATAGAAAATTATACTAACTACATCGATATTTACATAAAAAGGCAAATGTGATATACCTGACTGTTCTTTGTCTGTTGCGTTACAAAAATATGTTGGTTCATCAATGTTTCATTCACGTCACAATCGTTGCTATTACAATTATCGCAGCAGTACACACGTCCGTTCCAGCAAAGTGTACTCGCAGGGAAGCTGCACTGCTCTAGTATGTTTCTATTGTATTATAAAACGCATTTTTTTTTAATCCTTGTGTTCCGTTCAGTACTTTATTGCCGTATGAGATGATACGTCTATTAATATTTGTCCTGGTATATAGATATATGCATAAATCACCTCAAGCATTTGCCTTTTAGCGAATAACCGTAACACTCGTTCATTACCTATATCACTTAAATGCACGGCCCCCGCGTTTGCTCAGAGAAAAATGCTCGCGATCGCGAGTCTCCGTGGATACAGAACTCAAAGCAAGCACTATCGCAATTGAATAGACGATAAATTTGAAACTTTGCTCGTTGCAAACGCGCGGCTCCCCTTCGTCTAATTTCTTCCTTTAGGAGAGGGCGGAGGGACAAAATAGCTTTGTACAGACGTCAAGTGGTTTCGTCGATCCACTTTCTTTTTTTATCTCGGCACGACTCCAGCAATTTCAATAAGTGTATCACGTTTTTGTTGCAACTATCGTCACCACGTATACGTCCAACACGTTAGGGCTGCAAATTGAATCGCCCGGGTACATTACGTATACTTTGTTTCGATCTTTGTAACGTTTTGACGATTTTTATGCATCCGAGAGGAAAAAGGTGAAAATGACCCTTCATTAGGCGCGTCAGCCGTCGTAACGCCAACAAGCACGTGAGATCTTGAAGGACTCCGTTTTGTTGATTTAATATTATCTTTGAAACGAATTTAAGAGTTTACGCTGAATATTATGATCGCGTATACATTTCGCAACAAGGATTAACAGGTTACATATTTTGTTATTGTTAAAAAGGCATGGCCGATGGGAATAAAGATGTATGGAGGGTATTGAGAGACCCTACGCGCCTAATGAGAAATCAACCGCGGCTTGTCCAGGGCAGCATGTTAGACACCTGCAAGTGTTTGCGAACTCTAACCCAAGAAAAGAGCTTTACGGACGAATACGAACCGTCCGTATTCACGAGTACGGTGTAGATATAATGAGGATCGGAGGTTCAGGTAGTGTCGGATGGATTACAGCTGCAACAATTTTCAATAAGAGTTTCACATTATTTATTACGTACAAGTATAAAACAATAACAAGTCCTCGATCGGGACGAATGAATGGGCAAGCTTTAGGTAAACCGTTGCAAGGTGCCTAACGTAAGGGACCGTAATGTTTCACATCCAGTGCCCCTGTCGTTTAAACGAGAGTGAAAAATAAGACGTAGAATAAGTCTCGCTTTTCTTTTGTTTCTTTTTCGTTGTTCGCATTCGTTTCTCGTCGTCAAAGGGACCACGATCAAGTAGTTTTTGCGATTTGACGAATTGTTCGGTACGCGTATTTGTCCGATGTGCGCACAGTTCCGTAGGATCAAATACGCGCATCGCGCACCAACGGCTGAGATTTCTTGGCGATACAGGCCATTTCGTTTTTTCTTTCGCAAATCACAAATTTATTTCACAAACCACTAGTTGTCGTTTTCAAATCAAAAGCCGCAAGCTTTCGATACTCGCGCGTGGTTTTCCGTTTAAAAAGAAATGTTCGAATCTGCGACTGCCGTAGTCTCCTGGATTCATCGTCAGTCACGGAACGATCGCGCGTGGCCCACGCGCATCCTTCTTTCTATCGTGGGACCATCCCAAATTCGCGCTTATTACGTTTATTATGTAGAAGTGAACTTCCACATCGAAGCGAATGAAAATGCGACTGATGTGGTTTTCCTTCATGTCTTTTTTTTGTCTATTCCCGTTACGACGGTACTTAACGATTTTTTTCTTTTTTTTTCTTAACAAAAGAGGCGCGTGAGCCCATTAGCGAGGGCGCTTTATCGCAACGAACACGCGATACACCGATGCCTGACAGCAGAGTGTGTCTGCGTGTATGTGCCTTTGGTGACATCGAGTCCCCTGATTACCAATCTTTTTTTTTTAGGAGCGCACGGCCCGCCGTCACTTTCATTCCTTGTGCTCGGGGTCCGGTTTCGACTTTGGCTCCATCGTCGACGCGCGCGAATGCTGAGGATTCGTTTGATTTCTCGGTACGAGCAGTACGTTCCCGTCGGCCGAAAGTTGAAGGCTGTACTCGTAAGGATGATATTGATTACCATCCGGATCGCGCAACGACTGAAAAACAACGACAAAGCAAACCAATTTTTATTAAGGGCGAATCAATCATGGAAATATATTGCTAAAGATTCTTAATATATAGGCTGTCTCAAAATGACCTGACGTTTTAATTTATTAATAAAACGTATCATTTATTTGAAAAGTACCAATATTTTTATTTTAAGGCAGGATTCTACTTTGGAAGTTGAACAGTGAGAACAGGAAAAGTCAGAAGGCATTTTGTATGGTGCAGGCATCGCTGATTAAGCGTAAGTTAATTTTGTTTGTGATTTTTTATTTAAAAAACTTTAAACGCGTTTTTCTCAAAACCACGCTTTTACACCGCTTGGTTGTAAAATTTCCAAAACTACTGAACCGATTGTTATGAAATTTTAACCACATATTCCGTACACCTATATCAACCGACTGAAGTAAAAATATCTTAAAATTTTGATTTCTACTATATTTTATTTGCAAAAAAAAGTGAAAAAACCAATTTTTTCGCCATTATTTTATTATTTTTGCATGTACATTAACAATTTTAGTTCAGTCGGTTGCTAGTGTTATATTGAACCTAAAACTTTAAAAAATGTCTGTTTCAGATGGCTCATTTTCAAGATTTTAACACCAGCGCAGACCCACCTACTAATCGAGGCATTGTATTTAAATGATGTTTTTGTATATAAAACGTGCATAAAAGACATGACATTTTTTTCTATGTACTTCAAGAGTATATTTATTAAGTCTAACAAACCCTACATCAATATCTTTACTAATAATCTCATTTAAAAATCACAAAAATAGCTTTTTACGAGCACCCAAAGTAGAATCTTGTCTTGACATAAGATACAAACATGGAGGTAATGTGTGGAACACAATATCGTTCACCCTTTTGACGAAATTTTCTATAACATTTTGGCATACTTTTCCTTTCAGAAAAACCCTAAGAAAGAAATACAATGGCGTCAAATCGCACGATCTTTGTGGCCAATTTGCATCGCCGCGGCGCGAGATAACACGATCATGAAACTTCTGCAATAACTGCATTGTTTCGCCCGCAGTGTCACAAGTTGCGCCATCTTGTTGAAAGAATATTTCTTCCAAGTCCATACCGTTTATGCCATTTATCAGATATTGTGTTTCACACATAACCTCCGTGTTTGTACTTTATATTAAAATAAAAATATTCGTACCTTTCAAAAAAATAATACATTTTATTAATAAATAAAAATAGTAGGTCACTTTGAGACCCTTTACCAACAAATTTCGCCTTAGTGAATAAAAAAAGACGTGAAGAGCGATATGTTTTCAGCTGTAAATATCACGAAGCTTATGCACTTAAAAAAAATATGTAGCCACGTTTTTCGTTGCGAATTTATTTAACTTTAAGATTGCACAAACACATTTAAAAACCATTTATTTATCGAAAACGATGCTTGAGTTCGAAGCTCTGCGGAACAGATTTTAGGCTCAAGATAGTATAGTCTCGAAGGGTTGATTTTTACTTATAAATGAAATCATATTTTAAATCGTAGTAGTAGACTCACCTGAAAAACATGACGATATAGTTGGCTAAATTTGTCCTTAACGCGTTGCCTCTCGAGTTGCATGAAGTCACGGTCGCGTATGAGCCTCGTCTTGCGATCGCGCATCTCTTTGACTTGATCGGCCAGGCTTATGATCTGGTCGAGTTTTCGTTTGCGACAATTTTGCGCGGCTACCTTGTTCTTGCCGCGTCGCCTTATGTCGCGTATAAGAGACAGTTGTGCCTCGCTGAGATCATATTTGCTGAGACGCTCGTTGAACTCGTCCATCGGCAAATTTATAATATCGTGAACGGCAATCGGAACGTTGAGAGATCGCGCGCGTTTCTCGTCCCGTGTCAGATGCTCATCCACGTCGCTCTTGCGAACTGGAAATTACAAAATACATTGATGAGTCCGTCAAACCTCGAGCGAACAATTTCCACGCACTCACGGAACTATTGGTAATTTTTAAATTATGTCGATACGTAATAAATATTGCGTAATACGTAATATTTAGATTTTGGAGGCCTGAATTTGTCAAAAAAAATTGGACCGCCGAGCTTTCGTTGGGTTCCAACGATGCAGACTTCAATATCATTGTGACAATAACATTGTCTATAGTGACGTGCAGTCGCATTAAGGCCTTAGGCCACAGTAACGGGTATAAAATCATGTGCGAATTTAACAATTTTTTCGTATGAAAAAGTGATTCGCTTATAAAATTACTTACACATCTATTTAGTATGAATATCAAGCTGTTAGAAGATATATTTTTTTTTCGATGTACAAAATGGCCGACTACTCGAAACATCTCGAAACAGCTTTTTTCCAATTGGCGTGACAAATAAGTTCAACAATTTTCACTCGATTTACTTCAAATTTACAAGTTATGTTCCTAATTGTATTTCGCAGAGAAGTACGTACGGAATTTCTGATTGATCGGAAACTTTTCATTTTATGAGCAGTTATAACGAAATTTTTCACTGAAAATTCATTTCTTAAGTTCAAATACCTACAACTTTTGAATAAAACAATATTTTTTTTAAATTCCGTACATACTTTTGTAGGTATTCTAATGTAAATTAACGAGAATTTTTGTTTTTTGTTCTAGGTAAAAAAATTGTGGGTTCTAAATGTCACACCGCGGAGCGGCTAAAAAAGATAACAAAAGAAAATATTAGTAGTCGGCTATTTTGTACATCGAAAAAATAAATATATTTTTTCTAACAGCTTGATATTCATACTAAATAGATGTGTAATTAATTTTATGAGTGAATCACTTTTTCATACGAAAAAGAAATTTGTTAAATTCGCACATGATTTTATATCCGTTACTGTGGTCTAAGGCCTTAATCGAGAACAATTATTTTCGGTGGTTACGCGTTGACGGTGACGAAGCATAGTACCTTTCTTGTCGCGGGAGACAGGTCGCTGAAGAGATCCCGAGCTCTCGGCTGGCAAGTGATACGTATGATTATGATGCACGTGCTCGATCGCGTTACGGCCCGATTGATGACGTGAAAAATCGACGCTACAGCTGTATTTCATTTCGGGTTGGGGACCGGCTGCACCCTCAATTGGCCCGGAGTAAGCGTTCCCTGGTGCGCCAGCACCGACCGTCTGAGAATCGTATTCATACTTCGTCGCTGTTGTTGAATGAGCGCTCGCGCCCAATGGCGACCCTAAAAACGAAACGATCATTTAGACTATTATCAAACAGAATGGAAGGTTTCTCTCGCGCTGTTCGAAGGTTCGGATTCTCTCTCCAGAGCCTCTTGAATTGCTTGACAAACATTATGGACTCTAAATTTATAAGGGATCGGATCAGTTTATGCACAAGTTTGGTAAGAAGTACTTTCCTTTGAATTAAAAAAAAATAAAAGTAATAAAAAACGCATTCATGGTAAAATTTCATATCTGGCCGAGATGGACACATTTTATGTATGTTTAATTTTTTTTTCTAAGATTTTGGACAATATTAAACGTACAGAAATGAACTAATGAACAAGCATTTTTAGATGACATTTTTCGAAAAAAAAAAACCCCGAAAAAATATTAACACTCACCAGTTCCTTGCTCCTGGAAGTATCGCTTAGCGAACATTTGATGCTTCTTCTGGGCAACAGGTGGAACACCGCGTTCGACCGGACAACGCTGTGTACCGCGATTTCTTCCGGATACGGAATACCTATAGTCGTAGGGCATCCGGTATTTGCTGCAAACGAAAAAAGACGATAAATGATACAGCCCTGCAGAATGTACATTCCTGAGATGCATTCAAGTCCTATGTTTGTGTTACACAAGTTATTTGATTTGAACAATGCTTTATAGTTCTGTAACAATTTTGACGAGAGTTTACCTAGATGTTCAACTATTCTTTCTTAACCCGACGAACAACTCTTCCTTAATTAACGTCACATTGGGTCATTTTGACCCGGCCGAATTTGAAATAAAATGCTTACTTTCCCAAAATTGAAAGTTTTCCATAAATTTTTACAACAATTCAATTGCATATTTTTCGAATTTCAATGGTGCCGACATATTAAAAAAATCTTCGAAATGTATCTCGGATTCTTTTTCAATGAAAACCGACCGAAGGGTTGATAATGGCAGATGGATGAAATACTACTATCCAGGTCAAATTGACCCAGTGTGTCGAAATCGTGGCGAAATATAATTGTGTCAAAAAAGGGTTAACTCGTCATTAGGCACTTCATATAATTAACAAAAAATATATGGAAAAATGTATTTTCCGATAACTTTGTGATTGATATATTACATTGAATTCTTCGAAAATTAGCATGAATTTTTTTTAAAATCGATTTTGTTTTTTTGTATCACTGATAGTATAGACGGTTATAAACGTGCTGTTCATATGCTTACATAAACGTAAGTAGACAATTTGTATGAAAATTCCGGACCCGAAACATTAAACGCATTCTTCTCTGAATGGCGTTTTCCAAAACGGTGTACACTCTCAAGGGAAAAGTTTTCAAGCTATCCGTCTCAAATTTTGACACAATATTCTTCACGCCATTCTTTATCTTACTATGGAAGCTTTTATGTTCGATATCTTCATATTTTTTAGCGAAAAACTGTCGAAAACTAGGCTAAATTTGATACTTTTTTCAAACCGCCGCCACTTTGTCAATTTTTGATTTTTTAAAAACCTCCACAGCAAAATAGCGGCTTATATACTGATTAATAATCGTTTTACAATTTTTGTTGCAGGTTATATTTACGGCTACAACCGTAAATGTGTGCACCGTGAGGACTCCTTTTTTCGGTGACATTTTCAACCGTTAATAAAAATGTAATAAAAATAAACGTTGCAAATCTTATTTTCTCTTCTCCATGAGTGCTTTGATTTGACATGAAAAATTACACTAGCGTATTTTAACCACCGAAGGGGAAAAACGCGAAAATCAGCTATTTTTCGACCCGTTTAACTGTAATGATTCCTTAAGGGGCTATACCAGTGTGACACTTTCAAAAAATTGATTTTTTTTGCCTTTTTCGACAGTTTATACTTTCAAGAATATCCTGTGCACATTTCAAGGCCGTATCTCTAATACTATTATTTTGAAAAAATCGATAGTTAAATCTTTAAACGCGTTTTTCTCGAAATGAGGTTTTTCAAATTTGCTGACATTGTAACAAAGAGCAATTATCCGATTGACTTGGAATTTGAACTGCGTATTCTTGAATATATTTGCACTACAATGACGTAGGATATTTTTGATTGGATGAAAAATGACGATTTTTCATTGAAAAAAAAAACGACCATTTTATAGGCAAGAAACCAGACTTTTTTCATAACTACGCTATTTTGTTAGATTTTGATATTTTTCGAAAATCCTACGTCATTGTACAGGAAAGACCTTCCAGTTTAACATTTTTTCCTTTTTCGGTTTCAGCTACTCCATCGACTGGAATCATGTCAGCAGTGGAGTAACTTTTTTTTTGGCGCCTCCGAAGGCAGCGCATAAGTCGCTTGGATCTCAATATTTTTCTATGAAAAAATTATGTAATATAGGTCAAATATAGCAAAATATATTCTTCTTTTTCCAAAACTTTTAACTGAGTACTTTTCTTCCAAAAAATTCGCGAAAATCATCCAAATTTACAGCGTTCACACTGGTATAGCCCCTTAATGTTGGTGAAAGTGCTCAAAGTACCTAGCATAGTCCATAGAGTAGTGAGAATCAGCCTGAGTGTGGCTGGAATTTGAGCCCGTCTCCATCCACTCTCCGTCCGAGAGGGACGGCACTCGCTCGCTGCCCATGCTGCTGACCGCGCTATCGCTCGAGGCGTCCATCCTCTCGTCCGTTACACCGGTCAGGGTCGTCACTCCCGTTGCCGATGTAGGTGTACCGGCCGCCGCCTGTACTCCCGGCAGCGCAGCCGCACCGGTCGGTCCTGATGCATTGTTGCTACTATTGTCGAGCATGCGCATCGTGTACATGCCTGTAATTATAAAAACAAAAGAACAATTGTAGCGCTGTGCAATAGAAACGCAACGTTTAAGGTTATTGAACAATCTCTGATCGAACTAAATAATAATAATTTATTGTTCCAGTGCTGGGAGGAAAAAAATTATCATCATTAATACAGCACTGCAATAGTTGCAATTATTACATTGTAACTATTATATGAGAAGTAGGCGAACAAAACTGAACTTGTTCCCACTACGCCAGTAGTGTAATGGTGCCAGTTCTAACCAACGATTCCTACTACCGACATACCGACTGAGTTGAGAAACGAACCAAAAGAGGTTGGTTCCCGACTTATCGGCGTACGATAAGTACGCCGTACTTATACGATACGATAAGTATCATATCGTATCGTACTATATCGTGTCGAACATAAGTACGATTTAGTACGATGACATATCTACGATATCGGCTTGCCACGTTTCATCCAGACCTCGAATGTCAACGTGTCGACGAGTATAATTTCTTCGTGCAGGCTTATGCAGCTCTCGCACGAGAGTCAGTTTTTATCATCATTCATGGCGTGCGGAGATCTACACACATCAACGTTCAACATGCGAATGGAAAAAACGATCGTTTTTCCTAGTAAATAATTCCACCCTCGCGCAATTCTTCGATAATCGATAAGATCTCATTGGAATGCGATGAGTTGCCTGCCGCGAGAGATGCGTGGAGTAATCGAAGACGATCTACAAGCTCATTCGGATTGTCCCAGTAAACATAGTCAAATTGCATATTTTTTCTGGCCTTCTTATACATCCCCCGACCCGTACGTGCTCGAATTATTTTCGAAATATAAATCTTGAATTTGTGACTGTTTTCACGTCGCACAGCTCCGTCCGGTTTGTAATATTTTTTATGCGCGTTCGTGCCAATGATGATATTCTCATAATTTTTCAAATCGTGTTCGGTTCGAAAAACCCGACATTTGGCACTTTTTTAAATAGGAGCTCCGTCAATCCCACAGTTGTCGCATAACTTTTCTCCCCGACACGAATATGCGGAGAATTAAAAATTATCGGAGAATCGCCAATCATTAATTTGGTGCTGGCAAGCATTCGCACACCGTATGTGGTGTCCAGACTTTTCTTTTTACCCGTACGTAACAATACGAGATATTGTTTTATCAATTCATCGATTCGACTGGGTGAATCATCATCATCATCGGCATCATCATCGTCATCAGAGGCATCATCTTTGTGCTCATACGCCGCTGTGAAAGTTGAACCTTCCGATGACTCATTCTTAACTTCAGTCATTTTCTTCCGTTTCATTCTTGATTTCCTCTTCTTTCAATGGTGACGTCCTGCATCGCCTGATCAGCATTATCTTTACCCATCTTTATCATTCGAAGTTTTCGTCTAATTGCATCACTGGCCTTGACGATTTGCTGCAACACATCTTTTTCTTGCAAAAGTTGTCGATGCTTCATGCTGTTGTCAGTTTCACAATACAAGCAATACTGTATGCATTGGAACAAAGAGCACGTTATTTATTGACTCGGAGGAAAGAATCAAACTCTCGTCTATACCTACCCTCATTGATACTACTATCCTTGTCAATTGTAAGGAATCCATACTTGCTGGAATTCCAACATTCGCAACATATATTTTTGGATTGTGTGCTTTTACTGGATTTGTTGGATTTACACATGCTTAAGGTTCTAGTCGTCCTGCTTGAAGAGAACTATGAAATACGTATTATCGCGTACGAGATGCTTAGGAATACGAGCGTATGTTTGAGAAAGATAGAAACAGTTCACATTCCCATGGAGAAAAAGGCTCTCACGTTGTCCTGTTTCTCGCACGCTATATCATCAAAGATGAATATGGAGTTTGGTCGTGCGTCGCTCGGTGGCACCACTTGTTCATTCTCGTTAAATGGATGATATTCGAGACCCTTCACGGGCTGGAGAAATTGTTTGAGTAACTGATATTTCGGCTGTTTTAGCGACTTTGAATAGAGATAAACGTTTTCGAATCTCAGACAATTCGGGTGTATTACGAGGGTGAGCAACGCGTTGGTTTTTCCGCAGTTTGACGGACCGCGGAATACCGCGCGAATCGTATTTGGCAGCCAATCACCATGACGCTTTTGTCCACCCTCTCCCCGAATTTGCGTAAATTCATCAAAATTTATCGCCGGCAGCTTTCCATACGTCTTGGACTTCATCTTCGTCGCGACTGACATAATTTTGGTATAAAACGAGCTTTTATATCTATTGCCGCTTCAGTCGAGCGTCAACCTTCATCATGATCAAACGTCGAGGAAAGAAGTCCGGTAAAGGTCTCCTCAATCGTATCATCACCAAACTTCCCGTTGAATTGCACTTGCCTGGATATCAGTATTGCGGACCCGGCACAAAGCTAGTTAAACGTCTTGCACGCGGCGATCCTGGAATAAATCCGTTGGATGCAGCTTGCAAGGAGCACGATATCGCGTATTCGAAAAATCGTGAAAATCTCGAAGCTAGACATTCTGCGGATAAAATATTACAGGAGAGAGCTTGGCAACGAGTTCGCGCCAGCGACGCTAGTATCGGGGAGAAAACAAACGCGCTTGCCGTAGCAGGAATCATGAAAGCGAAGAGAAAATTCGGCATGGGGATTAAGAAGAGGGGAGCAAAAATTGTTGGCTTGAAGAAAATCATCGATGCAGCGAGAGAAGCTTTGGTGAAGAGCGAAGATTCAAGTGCAGTTGCTGTGTGGGCCTTAAAGGGCGCCCGAGCAACTGTCAAGCGGGTCGCAAGTGGCACGCGCAAAGTGCGTACGCCTCGAGTGTTGCCTGTACCTCGTAAAATCGGTGGCTTCCTACCGTTTCTCGTACCCATCTTTGCCAGTCTTAGCGCTGCAGTGGCTCTAGCAGGTGGTGCGGCCAACATAGTCAAAGCGGTCAATGCCGCTCAAGCAGCGAAACGTGAGCTCGAAGAGAGCAAGCGTCACAATCGAACGATTGAAGCAATAGCATTGGGCAAAGGCTTACATCTCAAGACGTACAAAATCGCATGAAAAACTACATAATCTGCATTGCTGCATATGCTTTTGAGATGGAGGCGGAAATAACTGATATCAAAGCCCCCGTCATCTTCGATGATTCCATCGCGTACTATGAGATTCATGCTCATCAGCCGTATGCATCAACAACCTTCAATAACAGTGATGAAATAGGTATTTCCATTCAGCATCAAGACATATGCATACTTCCCAGTCAAAGTTTGCGATGCGTATGCGGGCAAGTCACCAAAGCTGATGGCACACTCGCCGCCAATACACATTTCGCAAACAATGGCATTTGCTATTTGTTCGACGAGGTGAGATACGAGTTCAATGCCATGGAAATAGATCGATGTAAAAATGTAGGCATAACGAGTTCGATGAAGGGATACGCATCCGTGAGTCAATCCAAGAACCATAAGCTCGAGAATGCTGGCTGGTATGATGTTCGCAGCGGGCACGCTGTCGCAGATGCCGATGGGAATTTTGATGTATGCATACCGCTAAGTATAATCCTCGGTTTCGCCGAAGATTACCAAAAAATCGTTGTGAACGCGAAGCATGAATTGATTCTATTGAGATAAAAGACTAATGATAATGCGATATGGCAAGCCACAGGTGAGGATGACATCAAATTCACGTTGAAAAAAGTAGAATGGCTCGTACCATACGTGACACTCTCCGATAAGCGTAAAATCCAACTTCTCATGTTTACCGGTAAAGACACACTGATACCCATGACTTTTCGCTCATGGGAATTGTACGAGTACCCAACGCTCCCCGCAATCGCAAAACACATGTGGGCCGTGAAGACATCTACGCAACTTGAGAAGCCACGATATGTCATTCTAGCCTTCCAGACCGACCGTAAAAATAAGAAAAGCGCAAATGCGTGTAATTTCGATCATTGTGATATCACAGATATCAAACTCTACCTTAATTCGCAAAGTTATCCCTATGGGAATTTGAATCTGGACATTGCTCAGAACCAATACGCGCTTCTCTATCAAATGTATGCAAACTTTCAATATTCGTACTACAATAGAGAGCCCGAACCATGCTTGGAAAAATTGGATTTCATAAAGTATGCTCCGCTCATTGTCATTCATTGCTCGAAGCAGAACGATTCTCTCAAGTCCGGCCACGTTGACGTACGCATCGAATTCGAGTCAAGGACCAATATTCCCGCCAATACTTCCGCATACTGTCTCATTCTCCATGATAGTATTGTCGAGTACAATCCGATAGGTGGCGGGGTAAGGAAGTTGATATAAAATTGAGATCACGCGCCCCCCTTCAGTCATCATGGAGTTTATAGTTAATGTGCAAGGCTTCAAGCGACCGATCAACAAATTCGTCCCGAAGGAAATATCAATTGTCCAGGTCGCGAGCGTTGACTGCAAGCCCTTGATGTTTCTCTTCGAACCACCGTACGCCTGGAATTCTCTGCCGGGAAAGTACAAGAGTACGAATATATGGTTGGAGCACAATTACCATGGTTTGCGATGGGACGATTTCGACTTTCCACATGACACCATCCCCATGTTCATTCGATCAATCTTACAACACGCTCGAATCGTCTACATCAAGGGTTTGGAGAAATCGCTGTGGTTGAAGAAATTCACCGACCTAGCAACGGAGATCATCGAACTGGAGACTCTGGATTGCCCATCGTTAGAGAAGCTTGCGACAAAAGAGCTGAGAAACAACGGATGTCCCTACCATGCGACTTTCCACCCAAAATTCAAATGTGCCTATGAAAATGTGAAATGTCTGGAAAGATGGTTGAAAGAGGATGCGAGGAAATAAATTTTTTTATTGATTACATCATTTTTCTTTTTATTTACAAAATTTTTTTTTACAAAATGTTCTCCCATACACACACACACACACACACACACGCACACAGAAAATGTTCTTAATACTGTGATGGCGAGGTTCGTGGATTCCTTCGCACCAGATCTCATCTAAGCGCTGATGTCAAACTGGAGCGCCTTGGTGATCCGAAACACAATCTTTTTGCCATGGATTCGCTGCCGCGAGGTTAGCAGAATTCCAGGCCTGAGCACCTCCGTCAACATCGAGCCTTTGTGATGTGTTTTTTTTTCCGAGATCCCATAGCGACTCGGGGTTTCTTCACCTGGAGAACAAAAAAACAGCATTTTTTCACATGCAATACACTTGAGCAGTCAATCAACATTAGTCGCCTTCCTCCTCACCGCGCACTGCATTCGCGAGGTTCGTTTGCCGGGTTTTTGAATTCCATGCTATTGAACTTTCCACCGATGTAGACCATGCATAGATCTCCGTTGTACGCTGACGCCAACATCATCTGGAACGTCGCCGGATTCGTTTCAAGTACCTTGCTGATCCTCCCCGGTAGAAATACGGTAAACTCGTTGCGAATGTCAATCACGAACTCTTTGCCATATCTCGTGTTCACTTCCCGTATGTTGGTGATGGGATACTTCGACTCGGGGGTCAACTCGTTCAATTTCTTCGCCGGAAGAAAATCTGCGTATTTACCAATCTTATTGATCGCGTCCATTTTTCACTTGCCGTCTGATCTTTCGAAGCTATCTTCACGAGATTATATACTTGCCCCCTTCACTCTGAATCCTCGACCAATGACGTTTGTCGGTGAGATTTTTCGCGCCGTGGCTCCAATTTTTTTTTTTCAAATATCATCCTCAGCGAATGAATCTGCGCCACGAGTCTATTTCTCCTTTCAATTGTTGAATGTCTTGCAATAATCGTTCGATGCGCACTTTTAATTCACGTCTCTCGCACGCATTTTTTTCGTTGCGCCGCATGATTCCGCAGCCTTTCGTGACAACTTCTTAACAAGAGCCTATTTTTTCCGTGAATCACCTACAGCTCCGTATCGCCCGGGACGAACATTATCATTATATGCTTCACTCCCTTCGATCTTTGGCACTTTTGAATCGGAGGGGGGAGGGCCTTTTCGAAATTGATCTTCAGCAAACTTCGTCAAATTTTGAGGAACAGGATTTTTTGAATCTCTGAAATGACTCATGTTGACGGGGAAACGCTATACTGACGAATATTTTTCTAGACACCCCCACTTATAGTCCCCGTCATCATGGCGACCGAGTTTCGATGCATTTATCGATATCGCGTTTGATTGGGGGGGGGCTTTGTCAAGCGCAGCATCCGCAAGGTGTGTGTGTGTGTGTGTGTGTGTGTGTGTGTGTGTGTGTGTGTGTGTGTGTGTGTGTGTGTGTGCGTGCGTGTGTGTATGGGCACGCGCGTGCAAATGGAACTTCGCATGGCTCGAGTACAAACAGCGGTCTTTTCATCTGTTTATTTCCTCCTGTCATCGGGTTAAATTGAGGGCACAAGGGTCCGAGCGCGGAAAAGTGTCACGCGTCCGATGACTCGCCCCCCTCCCCACAAAATGTTTAAAAAATATAATTCGTAGAAAAGAAATCTGACGAAATCCCGCCGCCATTTTGACGCTATCAAATGTCACTCTTCGGCCGATGATAAATTCTCGGAAAAATAATCATTCAACACCTCAATTTGCTGGTTTCAACACGTCAATAAACAAAACTATCGCATCTTAGCAAGAGGGGGGGGGGGGGGGGGGCTTTGTCAAGCCACGGCAAGCGCCCGATGACTCAACACCCACAAATGTTTAAAACAATTTCTGAGAAATCGGACCCTCCACTCTTCCTCCCACCGCCTCGAATTCAATTCGAGGCGAAGGGACTTACCACCATCGGTCGGTAAGCAGGTGAGCCCTACCATCGGTCGGTAAACCTGTGAGCCTCACCATCGGTCGGTAAGCAGTGCAGCCCTACTATCAGTCGGTAAGTACAGACATCGACAGTCGATCATGGTGCCAGTTCTAACCAAAACCCTACCCGACCATCCGCCGATAAGTCGGAAATCAACCTTTTTTGGTTCTTTTCTCAACTAAGTCGGTATGTCGGTAGTAGGAATCGTCGGTGAGAACTGGCACCATTACACTACTTACGTCCGTTTTTTTCCTGTCTAAAAACAGTTTTTAACTAATTTTGAGGTGTTTAGAGCCGGTTTTGATTCAAAATATTTCGGGAGCTATTAAAGGTGTGGTTAAGGTAATCCTATCGCTTCACACTAGTCATACCACTGATCATACTTCAGACGTGTACAATTTATATTTTTAATATATGCAAAACAAATTTGTAATGACTACAATTTTCCATGTGAAAACTGTTTAATGAATGTGCACTCTTAATTAGAAAAATTGAAACATTTATTCCAACGATTCGCGCAGTATTTCTAGGTTAGATATTTGGCAACATCGGTTGTATCTCCGTCTCTTTTTACTCAACCAGGCGAGTTTAACTTCCATGCTTTTCAACGTCGATCTGTCAAAACAATGTCAGGTGCGGGAAATATAAAGGATTGTATTCGGGCCACGACTGCTAAAAAGCGTGGAAAATTTGTGTCGGCGAAATATGTCGGTTGAAAATGAAATATGTGTGGAAAAATTCGAATGAGTGAGGTGAGGTTAGGACTACAGTCAGCTGTTGTCTTGCTGTCACGTCTCTTCATCGTAGCAAGTGGTATTAAATCTCATACCGGAAGTTCAAATTAAACTTGATATTACATAAAAATTAAGTCAGTAAGCGTAATTTTTTCTGAGAGCATTGGTTTACTGCAAGTGTTAAGTATGTGAATCTGATTATTTGAAAGAATCTGACGGATTCCCGCTATTATATACACTTTTGTAGCGACCGAATATTGGGTTTTTGTATGCCGACTCGGAATTCCTTCACAAAAATACGCAATTTTAATATTTTTCTCTCCGTAATGAGGTCGATAACCAACCCTGAAATTTTACAGAAACGATTATTAATATATTTAGCGAAGCTCAAAAAAAATTGTGAAAATCCTATGGATTGAAGCCTGGCGATCGGATTGCCTTAAAGAACACGAAAAAAATTGACGTGTGAACAAGTCCGGTTTTGTTCGCCTGCACCACATATAATAATAATTATTATCATTACTATTGACAACTGTAGTACGGTGACTGAATAAAATGATATTTATTATCAAAAACTGCAATAGTTGTGATTTTTATATTATGATTGTTTTATTATCATAATAGTTATTACCGTAATTCATAATCGACTTCTGTAATGGAAAATTCTAATTATTATTCATTTTCGTTACAGTTATGTTTACAAAATCGTAATTTTTTAAGTATAATGGCTTCGTTCGGTTGAACGAAATTGTAACAATTGTTAATTATCGCCCCATTTGATGCAAGGACATTATAACTGTGTACTGCACCGTTCATCACAAACAAGCTATTATCAGCCATTGCACTACTGTACAACGAAATAGTCAACATTATCGAACATCGCCCTGTTTAAGCCTACACAACGATAAGAATTATTCATTATCATCCTGTTCAAAAGATTATTATCAGTCGGAATTATGATGCGATCATCATCGACGAATCGCCATTTCATCATGATTTGATTGATTACCGCGCAGCCTGTGCAGGATAAATTCTTTTCCTGATAGCGAGTTTTTTATTCCATTTTTAGCTGGTGCAGCCTGAGCACAGACAAGAGACGCCAAAGGATGACGTTTTCGTTACCTGCGTGGAAGATTAATACACGTGAACGTTTCCTTGACCGCTAATATTCACGTCTAATTCTCTCATGGCTATGCTCCTGACAAAAATTATGATGAAAAACTATCTACTTTTCTCCCTTCCTCCCACGCAAACCATTCCCAATGCAAATGAACTTACTGACCTTCCATAATTGCTCTTATATCTTTGATAAGACACATTGGTCGGTAGAATTCGTTGTGCCTGCGTAGATTATCCACGAATTCATCAAACGCAAAAAAAACCGAATGTTGGGCGTAACGCACGATTAAGGGGTTAGGCTACTGGAAAAATAACAAACGCTCGTTCGTCAGGCAACTCAAATTGAAGATAAAGCACCAACATATGGCGCAGGAATCGCATTCAAGGTAAACTTATGATTACAACGATAGAACTGCTGGTCAAACTTTAAGGGGGAAGATAACTTTAGGCGAGGAGAAAATTTGGTGATTTGCACCATTCGAAAAATAAAAAAAAGATTTTTTCCGCTTTTTTGAAACTTAGGCTATGTTTTATGACTACTTTTGGCTATTACATGGCTTTTATTTTCATTAATCTTTAAAAATGGCACGGTGTGGCACGGTTTTCTAAACTGCATTTTCAAAAACAGGGTGACGTATAGCTAAAAAAATAATCAACCGATTCTGACGAAATTTGATATAAATTTTTCTAGCCTTATTGTCTAAAACATGACCCCGAATGTTTTTGAAATTTGAAGAAAAGTCTTTTTTATTGTAAAATGTACCCAGTTTTTCGAAAAATTCAATCTTTTCATTTCAAAGCGTACCATTTAATAAATTTTCAACATTTCTCACTTTTTCTTGGTTCATATTCGGCGTGTGAATATCAATAAAATAAAAATATTCGTTATTTTTTTTTCAGATTAATCCCACCATACCTCCGCCACTTTTAAAGATGAATTAAAAAAATACCATATAACAGCCAAATGTAGAAATAAAACATACCTTAAGTCTCCTTTCCTTTTTCCTGGCGATGTTTTAGGCAAATTTTTCACTTTCCAAAAATTTGCATAAAAAATCGTCAGATAATCGTGAGATAATAAATGAACTATGCAATATAAAAAAAAAATCCTACGTACTTCCCTAGACAATGTATTTTTCAAGACATATTCAACATTTTAAGTGAATCGGTTGAAAAATGTCTGAGTTATGTTTCCGGCCAACTTAAAAAATGCAGTTTTGAGATAAACGCTGCACAGCGCCATTTTGAAATTTATCGCTTCGAAAAAATGTTTGTATACAGTCACTGATATTTACGATAAACACCCTTTTTGTAAACTCGATTTATTTTGTAGTTTTACGGAAAAAAAATCCCCAAAAAGCCAATTTTTTCGGCCTCTAGAGTGGCCTAACCCCTTCATGTACATACAAATAAATGTCCAAACGATTCTTAAATCATCCTACTTATTCCTTCAAAATGTCTTTCTTTCGATAACCCTGATTTTTGGCTCGTCACAACAGTAGCTTAACCGCTCGATTCACGTATACGCGGTACCGCGGTATTTCAAGCAATACTCGTTGATGGAATACGTCAGAGTGATTTAAAAAGAAAATAAAATCGTACATATAACGATTACGGTACACGAAAAGAAATGTGTGCTGATACAGCGGTGTTGTGTGAGACCGCGAGTTCTCCCGGCACTTTGCCTATACATGAATATCATATACGTGAGTGGATTCACGTTACACTCGGAATTATCGCACATATCTCACTGTTTTGCACCGTGTGGCAATTCTCTTGCGTCAGTTATTTGTTTGTACGTGTGCCTGCGTGTGAGTACACGGAGAATGTTGGAAGATGCTTTCGAAGCATCCGACTTCAAGGATCGTCCTCGTAGTAGCCCATTGTCCCCATAATAGACATCGTATAAGCCTGTGTCCTCAAAATCACATTTCCACAAAAAGTAAGGAAATTTATGCAAAGGTCACTCCAAGGTCTGCTCCGTTCTCAAAATCAACGACCGAAGGAATGTTAAGGGGTTATACCAGTGTGACACTTTCAAAAAATCGATTTTTTTTGCCTTTTCGACAGTTGATACCTTGAAGAATATCCTGTAAAAATTTCAAGGCCGTATCTCTATGATTTTATCTTGCGAAAATCGATACTTAAATCTTTAAACGCGTTTTTCTCGAAATGAGATTTTTCAAATTTGCTGACATTGTAACTCAAAGAGCAATTATCCGATTGACTTGAAATTTAAACTGAGTACTCTTGAATATATTTACTCTACAATGACGTAGGATTTTTTTGATTGGATAAAAATGGACGATTTGGCATTGAAAAAAAACGACCATTTTATAGGCAAGAAAACAGACTTTTTTTTCATACTACGCCATTTTGCTAGACTTTGATATTTTTCGAAAATCCTACGTCATTGTACAGGAAATACCTTACAGGTGAACGACATTTTTTCCTTTTTCGGTTTCAGCTGCTCAATCTGCCGGAATTATGTCAGCAATAGAGGAACTTTTTTTGGCGCGTCCGAAGGTAGGCATAAGTCGCTTGGATGTCAATATTTTTCTATGAAAAAATTATCTAATATAGGTCAAATATAGCCAAATATATTCTTAATTTTCCGAAATAATTAATTGAGTACTTTTCTTCCAAAAAATTCCCAAAAATCACCCAAATTTTCAGCGTTCACACTGGTATAGCCCTTAAGGACGGTCCTCGAAATAGCCACCGTCACTTGTAGATATAGTGAGCTCTAATTACAACTAGCCGAATCAATACGACTGCTTGTGTGGAATTATACTTTCACACACACAAGCAGTCATCTTGATTCGGGCACGGGAAGGCACGGGAAGGCACGGGAGGACTCGATCGATTAGTGTTTTCTTTTGTCGATTTTTTTACACATTGGCCGAAAGCTCGAGTGTTTTCGATTCGAAGATGACATTCGTGTGTGGTACCGGTGCAGAGTACGAAAGCGTGTGTGTATGTTGTCGAACAAAGCGTAATCTGCGGTACACATCAACGCACATGTATTGTTCGACGCCGACGTGCAAGGCAAGATAAGAAAGATTGACAAAGCTTTGTAGCTGGCCTCGAAATTCGAGTCGTAAGTCGTTTTACATGCGAAATTCGTCAAGGTACGATCCAGTCCTACATTGACGTTGTCATTGTTCATCATCATCATCATCAAAATCATCATCACACGTACTTGTATATAAATATTGGGCAGAAGAGCAAGTGCATAGAACATCGCATTTTTATCTTCGAACCAGCGGTATGAGGCTATTACTCCAGTAAAAGAGACGAAAACCCAGCACTTTTAGCGTAGGATTAGAATTTTGTGTTTCAAAAAATGTTTGAAAAAAAGTTGTTTGACCGAGACAAGGACGTAGCAATATATCTACTCCGCTCGCACGGCCTCAACCCCGAACATTTCAATAATTTTTGTGCCGCTATTTTTAAAGATAGGGGGTTGAACGTCAGATAACTTTATACGTATTTTATTATTCCAAACAACTTTTGTTTGGAACATTTTTTGATCGGGCTATTAAGGGGTAAGGCAACAGTAGAATTTTCAAAAAATCTTTTTTTTTTCGTTAAAACGGTGCTTCGTCATCATAAGAATAAGTTACTATTCGATTTATATCAACATTTTTTTTCACCGACTTCGACCGTATAACGTTAGCCCACCTCTGGCACGGCCATAGAGTACCCAAAACTTTAAACGCGTTTTTCTCAAAACAGCTTTTTTCCAATTGGCGTGACAAATAACTTCAACAATTTTCACTCGATTTACTTCAAATTTAAGGGGTTACCCCCACTTGCGATTTTGAAAAAATCGATTTTTCTTTTATTGCATTTTTTTGAAGTATAAGTATCTGAGAATATGTCCTGAAAATTTCAAGTCTATCCGAACAAAATTGACTGAGATATGAGCGTTGAAAAAGAAGAATCCGTTGTGTAAACGACCGGAACGATTGAAACTCTAAACGCGTTTTTCTCAAAATGGCATTTCCGAAGTCGGTGACCAAGATTACTCGAACACTAATGAACCGATCTTCTTGAAATTTTGCAGGCTCATTTAATAAATAAAAATGTCTTTAATCGTTCGATTTTTTTTTCCGTTAAAACCGAACCATTAACTTTGACTGTCCGCGATTTTGTGAAAAACGGATATTTTTTAAAATCCCTCGATTAAAGACTAGTTTATACTTATATTTGACTAAATCCATCCGCATTTTTGTTTCAGATAATCCACTTTGCCGCAATGTTGGTCACCGCAAACCGTGTATATAAAAACATTATTTCATTGACGGCCATTTGCCACTAAACAATGTAATATTTTTCAATAAAAAAATTACTGAAAGTTCTTCAAGATGTGTTCTTTAAGATGGTAGATTGATCGATTAAAAAAGTTTTGTAGTTTTCTTTAAAAAAATTAATGAAAAAGGCCTTTTTTGCGCTACAAGTGGGGGTAACGCCTTAAAAGTTATGATCCTAATTGCATTTCGCAGAGAAGTACGTACGGATTTTCTGATTAATCGAAAACATTTTATGAGCAGTTTTATACGAAATTTTTCACTGAAAATTCATTCAAATACCTACAACTTTTGAATAAAACAATATTTTTTAAATTCCGTACGTACTTCTCTAGGTATTCTAATGTAGATTGACGAGAATTTTTGTTTTTTGTTCTAGGTAAAAAATTATGGATGCTAAACGTCACGCCGCGGAGCGCCTAAAAAAAGATAACAAAAGAAAGAAACAAAAGCCTTTTGTACATCGAAAAAATATATGAAGTTAACTTTTTCGGGCTTCGTCCGAGAAGGCGGTTATCGGAGACGGGCCCACGCAGTACGAGACCATAAACACTTGAGAGGCACGTGGCCGTCGGATGACGGTTTTTCCTAGACGACAAACGACCAGTTGAAGGCCCTGCAAGGGGTTCGGCGTTCTTGGTGGCAGTCCATGCGGAACCGTTAACAGGAACGCATGGTCGAGCTTCAAGTTTTATATCGGCGCTATATTGTCACGCGTCGAAGATATTAAGAGACTTTATCTAAGAATACCATATTGTACGAGTCCATTGGGCATTTAGATTTACAAAATATAACCGTAGCAAAGAATTCTTCCTACATATATATATATTTTTTTTCAAACAGCTTGATATTCATACTACATAGATTTGTTATTGATTTTATGAGTGAATCACTTTTTCATACGAAAAAAAATTGTTAAATTCGCACACGATTTTATAGTCGTTACTGTGGCCTAACTCCTTAATGATTTTTAAGTTTTCAACCCCCATTTCTTAGGGTTGGGGCGAGTTGAGGGGAAAAATTTCATTGGGATCAATTTCAGTATGCAACCATCTAGCTTCAGAAAAAATTCTCCGTCTGCCCTGAAAGGCACGGGTTTTCGTATTTTTTACTGGACTATATCGGTACACGAAACGCTGAACGACAATTTGATCGGTGATCGTGTATAAATAGCTCCATACCTCTGGTTCGAAGATAAAAGTGCGATGTTGTACGCACTTACTCTTCTGCTTAATATTTATATACAAGTACGTGTGGTGATGATGTTGATTATGATGAACGATGACGACGATAATGTAGGACTTGATGTTTCCTTGACGTATTTCGCAAGTAAAACGACGCACGACTCGGATTTCGAGGCCAGCTATAAAGCTTTGTCAATCGGTGATCTTGTACATAACACGATCACCGATCGAATTGACGTTTCGGGCATTTGGCCCGCCATTTTTCATACCCTTATGAGGTATTCTTTTCACAAACCCGAATATTTAACAATTAACTGTTTTTCTTATATAATCAAGTAAAGATACATCCCAGTATACTGGTGAACTTTCAAGTGAAATTACCGAACTTTTAACGATAAAGTATGGTATTGAAGTTTGCATCATTGCAATGCAACCAAAGGTCTTTAGTCCAATTTTTGTTGGAGATTTTACGCCTTCAAAATCGCTTAAACTTTTGTCAGGATCCTTTTTAGTGCTCCTCAACCTGAATATGTAAGGACATTTTTCGGATGATAATGAAAATGGGGCAATAGAAAAATACAAATGAATTTTCGTTGCATTTCAACGATGCAAATTTCAAGGTCGTGAAAAATTACTAAAAATCCTCTCATTTATACGGCACTTTATGGAGGTGACACGCTGATCACATTTCTATCTAATCATTTATACACTAAATAACTCTAGATGTCTGATATAAACTGCTCACGTGTGTGGAAATTGTAAAGAATCCGCAACGACGATAAAAAGAGACACCGAATGTTTAAAAAACATTTCAATGATGAAGCACAAATGCGACTAGCAGAAGAATTTTTATAGCCGCGACTTTTCAGAGAAAATGTAAAAATGTCCAAATCTACTAATTTTGGGAAATTTTTTTAGCTCCAGTTTATTGTTGGATATAATAATTGATTATGATTTATTTTTATCAAGTACGACTGTAATTTATCAACGATTTAGAACGGCCCTCCTTATGCGGCCACAAAATACGGCCCTCCGCGAAAGGAACACCTCAAATAGAATGACCCTACCGTATACAACGATTTTTTTCTTCATTTTTCATTTCTCTATTTTTGATTATTATCTCGTGGTGCAGATTGAGGTCATAAATCTCGAATAAGAATATGTGAAAACGTTGGAGTGATTTTTACAGACTAGAATCGGTAAAAAAAATTGAGCAATTAAAAATAATTCATTTTCATTGCGTTCCAACGATGCAAACTTCAACGTCATTAAATGGAGATCAATCTTAACTTTCTTCAATGGAAAATATTTCATGGAGGATGAGGAAAAAAAGCGAGGGAGAAAATGTTGTGTTGAGTGTTCCAGATGTATGGGGAAATAAGGTGGATTGTGAGAGTCTTATCGTCATGCTAGCGTGGGGATAAAGATTGGATGCACCGCTTCGTTGATGTAAGCCTGTGTGCAAAATTTGGAATCAATCCACTAACTCGGTAAAGAATTACACTTTTAATAAAGAAGTTAAAAAGAATAAATCTTTCAATAAAGAATTCAAGAAGTCTATCACCTTGACTGGACAATTTGAGAAGAATTACACTTTTAATAGATAATTTTTTTAAATAATTTTTTAATACAGAATTCAGGAAGAATTTCTTAAGATTTAAATAAAGAATTTTTAAAAAATTACACATTTAATAAAGAATTCAGAAAGAATTTCTTAAAGGTGGAATAAAGAATTTTTTTTAAATTACACTTTTAGTAAATAATCCAGGAAGAATGTTTTTAATCTTCATAAAGAATTTCTTAAGATTTTAGTAAAGGATTTCAGAATAATTCCTTAAGAATTACACTTTTATGAAAAATTAAAAAAAACCCTTTTAAATGCAGCCGTTTCGAATACGTTCTTTCACTCTCCGATATGACGAGAAAAAGCATGAAAAAATATCACAAAACGATTACGTTGTTTTGTGGGCGCAATTCACGCCTGGAATAAACTTTTTGAAAACTTTCACTATTATTTCCGGGATCGTGGTAGTGGAATTTATTACAACGTACTGAAATTTCGCACCGAAAAAGGAAATGACTAGGGCTGATTGAACCCGTCATTGAAAGGTACTAACGAATTATTTATTTTAAAAAAAGCAACATTAGATTATTTTAAGAATGATTTGTTCAATCAAGCCAACGAATACTTCGAATAATAAAATATTTAAGTGTTTCGTCTCAATATTTCCGCCTGTGGATGACCAATTTCGTTGATCCAAGTATTTTTTATTTTCTCCTTCGGCTCTCCCGTCATCCTCGCCAAACTCTACGGCAAGGCTGTAGACGGTTGAGCGGCTCGAAAATTGTGGCAGTCGCCCGGCCTATTTACTCTCCACAGCTTTGTCCCAGTGTAGTTAAGTAATGCCAAATACAAGTTGAAAGATCATTAAATGACAATGATGTCGACATTTGCATCATTGGAGTGCGACGAAAATTTGGGGTTGAAGTTTGCATCGTTGGAATGCAACGAAAATTCTTTTTAATTTCTTAATTCCATTATTATTCCAAATAATTTTCGCCCATTTGTTGTAGATCGCTAAATAAGAATCCTAAAAAATGTTTTC